>VXBA01002417.1:1275950-1336350 GCA_013399895.1 Serilophus lunatus | reverse complement strand
CCCCCTTTCATTTCAGCACTCATCCAGGTTATTTGAATAGTCAGCTAAATCTGATGAAAAAAAAAAAAAAAAGCAACCCAACCAAACGTGCTGAGATCTTACAGTCTATCTGTTTTGTTCACAGATATGGATCAGGGGTGAGATGGGCTCTTTTCCTGGCTCTGCTTTTCCTTGGAAGTAACTGGATGAGCAGAGAGACAGCGTGGATGAGTAACGCGTGGGACTGAACTTCAGGGAGGTTACAAGTTTTTTACCTTTTTCAAGTATTAAAATTAAAATAAAATTACATATAGAAAAAAAAAGGAAAAAAAAAAAAAAGCCCAGACTCCACCTTTGCACTGAAGGGATTGGTTATGCAAATATGGAAGGGGTTTCCTGGCAAATACAGCTTTCTACTGTATGGTTAATTAAATCATCACTCAAAAGCCTTCCAATGTGACGCTTCTGTCGTAATCCAATCAGGTTACGTAGGTCCTAAACAAGAAAGATATTTTCCACATCTGGAAGTCAGCAATTTAGCAAGTACTGCACATTATTAACCAATTCAGAGCCCCCTTCCCAGGGGGATAGTTTTTTTTTTTTTTTTTTTTTTTTTTGAACTTTAAGTGTTCTTAACCAACGCTCTGCCGGTTTGTTAATCAAAAAGCTGGTTTACACTGCACGTAATCGAGAAATAATATCGAAGTAAGTAAAGGCAGCCCGAGCTGGGGATGCTGAGCGAAGGCTTTCAGCTGCAAAGGGGGCTGATCCGGCTGAGCCTCCAGCCGCTCATGCCCAGCTCCCAGCACAACCCACAACCGTTCCTTCCTCTCAAAGAGCTCGAGACAATCTCAGTGCAAAGAGAAACTTCGCGTCTTGCCTGCTCGCACGGTCCTTTCCCAAGGTAAACGTGGGGCTGCCCAAAGGGCTGCGTTAAAGAGCTGCGAAATAATTTCCCTGCTCTGACAAGAGTTCGACCTATTACAGCACTTTTTTTTTTTTTTTTCTTCTCCGTCTCCTGAAGAAAACTGAAACAAATGGCACACTGATCCCACACTGCACTTTTACTTACATTAAGCTTAGATAAACTGCTCTTGAACTGTGCGTTGAACGTGTGCCTAAAGCAAGAAGTGGAAGGCGAGCAATAGCGATAGGGGTTACGCTCCAAAATGGTCCTGCTCAGGGAACACCTTCCTGACGGATCAGCATCGCAAAGGAAGGAAGGGGACCCCCTTTTTCCCCCCTGGCCCCCCCCGGCGTGTGTCTTTCCAGCTCATCGGAGCCACCGAGATTTGCTTGGGATTTTTTTTTGTTGTTATCTAGTAGTTAGAGGGGGTGCCCCTGCGAGATGCGGGGGAGACAGTGCACGGGGGTAGGGGATGCTCTGGGCAGGGGCATCCAAATCTCCCCTCAGGGTGGGAAATAACCACCAACTCCCCCTCCGGGTGTCCGTGCCGAGCTCCGGGCGGAGTAGGGGGGAGAGACGGGCTCTGGCGGTTTACTGCCGCTGAAATCCCTAATTATGCAAAGGTGGGAACGAGCTTCCCTATTTTTTTATTATTATTTTTATGTATATTTCTTATTTTTCCTCTGCCATGAGTCATCCTGGCTTTGCTAAAAGTTTTCTTGTCACTGTTCTCCAGATGCCAACATGATTTTCGTGCAGGATGCCTGACTTCTTCATGCCTAAATATACCTGTATACACAGAGACATATCACACACACACACAGAGTGATGATATCTTAATGAAATATATAGCATGGTGCAAATATCCTGAAATCTGATTCAAGTATTATTAATTTGAATTAGATCCTCTCAGATCCAGAAGGCACTGCCTATAAATCAAGGACAGTCTGGCAATTCCTTAAAGAGCTAAACTGAATTTAGATGCATATGATAAAAAGAAAGAAAAAAGTGAATGTTAATTACTGACTCGCTTGATTTCTACTCACTCATGTTTTCTATGAGGAAAAGGAAAAAAAACCCAAAAAAACCAACCAACAAGTTCTCAAAATAAATTAATCCCATTACAAACTCCTTACATATTGCCCATACATTTCCAGATTACAGAATGAGAGGATGAATGGGAGAGATTATGAGGGGCTGCAGCCGAACCCTCAACAGGCAGGAGTGTCGTCGATGGTATATCATTAAAATAAATATATCTGCAGCCACACTAAAAACCAAACCCTCAGACCGTGTGATGATGCTCAAGGGCTTTAAGGAACATGTTGGTATTGTCAGATAATCCCTATTCATAATTTTTCTGGCTGTTCTTTCAGCCCTCAATCTCACAGTTCCTCCAGCTCTGAAGTGCCTCAGCAGGGTTTGCATCGGAGCGATAAACTGCTCGGATCTTCGCTGGAGTGACATAGCACCCAACCTTATTAGATGTTATTTTAATGTGGGATGTGGGGGTGTTTGTTGTTTTTTTATTTGTTTTGTTTTGTTTTTAATTTTTGGACACCGGACATAAACATTTAGCAATCAGCTAAGCCCTTCTGAGATGGAATTTAACCTTAATCCAGGCGATGATTTCCTGCTCGGCTCTGAACTAATAACGGGCATGCAGCTTCTTTAGGAGATGGAAATAATGACAGTCTATAGATCCTGCCTTTATTGGGGTGGTGCTGGCAGCCCAGCCCCCAGCCCCTGCAAAATCAGCACCCCCGTGCTGATCCTATTCCCTCCTCTATTTTAAAACTTTTGCAAATCCAATGGCCCCCACTCCATCAGTTTAAAAGCAAGCCAAGCCAAAATACCTTCACAAACTCCTGTTCTCTCCTTGTGTACAGCTCAGGGCTATTTGAGTGCAGGTTTGTTTTTGTTTTTTTTTCCTCTTTTCCCCAGGTTTTCCTACATGGAAATGCAGACAGTTGAGATGGAAGCAGCCTGATCTTAATGCAAACCTGTCTGAGTAAAGCCACAGGAGAAGGCAGCTTACCTCCTGTCCTCAGTGGGTTTCCCTTTGTCCACCAAATGCATCATGATGATGACCACTTCCTTGGAGATAACCTCATGTCCCTATCCCTGTGTGGATCTGTAGGGCTGTACAGGGGCAAATCTTCTGCCAGGTACAAACCCACAAGAAGGGGTTTGTGCAGGGGGAGATTGGCAGGGGAGGTGACCATCCAACAAGAAGAGCTTCAGGGCACAGGCCCTGGAGGACCTGGGCCTTCTGCCGAGACCTTCAGCGATGGTGGCTTTATGGGGACCTGGTGACATGGGCTGGGGGGGGATGAATCATGGCTTTATTTATTTCTGTGTATTTCTGTGTGTTTGCTTTTTACTCATCCTGGCCCAGGATGAGTAACAGGGAACATGTTTTCTTGCCCACGTGGAAGGAGGAAAATTGAGGGAATAGCAGCAAAAACGTTCTGGCTGATAAGTTTTGACTAGTACATTTTAGAGGTTGGTGAAGAGAGAAGTTTAACACCTCTAAACACACTTTGGCTGCTGTGAGGCTTTTCCTTCAGGTCTTTTGTCTCCAAAACTCTAGTATTTTCTCTGAAGTGTGGAACCCTTCCTGCGTTAGGGATTAAACATCCCCATGTAGAGGACCCAGATGAGTTGTGCCCACTTGCAGCCAAGCCTGGGGAGAGCATCCTTCCCTCCCCACAGTCCTGCTCTGCCAAGGGAGCAACTCCTGCATGATCAGGGCTCCCTGTGGATGCTGCCTGCTTCTCATGCTCCCATCTCTGGGGTGTAGAGGCTGTCCTTGACTTGAGAAGAATTTGGGAGCTTGCAAAACAACCTCAAACAAAACGGGAAAAAAAAAAAGCCATGAGGACTATTTTCTGCAGTCACCTGTGGTGGTAGAAGATAAGACAGGCTGGAATAATTTTTGTGAGCAGGGAAGGCCCCATGTGTCCCCCAGATGATACTAGATACTCTTGCTTGATACAGGTGTCCCTATAAAACAAGTTTTAGAAAGAAAAGCCTTCANTTTTTTTTTTTTTTTTTTTTTCTTTCCCATTTGCACATGGATTAGAGTGCACTGAGGAGAGGAAGAAAAGGTCAGGGAATGACTCTCCCCCCACCCGCTGATGAGGTATTTGGGAAGAAACCTTTTGAATCAACATTCCCAAACTTTTCAAGTTCCTCTGCGGAAAACCCATGTAGGGATAGGATATGAGCCAAAAGCAAGGGAAAAGACTGTCTGGCTTTAATTTATCTATCCCTGGGCATTTCTAACAAGCAGATCACTGTAATATTTAATCTTGTGCGAGTCCTTGCATGTTAAAACTGAATCTCTCTCATATGTTTTTGTTAATTTTGTCATTTATAAAGTCACTTCTGACGGCCTAGAGCTGCTCAGCTCCAGTTCACAATGTCAATCTCTGTTTCTGCTGCAGGAGAACACCATCCATAGGGCCCTAAACCTCTTCTCACACTGGGCAGAGGGCAGTGAGCATCCTCTGTCTGCTGTCCCACACTGTGAGCTGGAGGTGCTTTTCCTTCTCTTCAGGGATCGATGCTGAAGTTCGGCCACATTTCTTGGCTCAGTTGGCAGCAATTAAAATTCACAGCTCACTTTTGTTTATAGTTGGTTGTTTACTTTGTTGAATTTTTAAAAACTTGTTAGAATGCAATTGAACACAGATTCAACAGTATTTAGGCTTGAAAAATAAAGATGCGTTAGAAAGATGCCTATTATGCTTCAGAATTATTAATTGACATTTTTATGATGAATAATTAATCATTTGAATAATTTTCGTATCTCTGATCTGAACACATATTTGCATATCTAATGTCTGATTTTAAATGTGGTTTCTTTAGTTGCATTCTCCCAGGACAAAGACATGAAGTAAGTAACATCCTAATGCAAAACTTTTTTTTTCTTTGCACTTGTAAAAGTATGTTTATTGAAATGCAAGTTCCTATCTAGTATGAAGCTGTTAATAATCTATGCATGACATATATGCATTAATAAGATGGTGAATCTTCTGGATGTGAGCACATTTAGGCTTCATTTCCTTAAATACAGTGGTAAGACCTCTTACATGTTACTTAAAACCATGTGGGGTTAAGCTAGGAAACCATAAAGACATATCTCAGATATGCAGTGTTCCTGCCTTGTTTATATGACACTTTGTGGGAAGACCAAAGGTTATTTCAATTTGAGGTGTTTAAAACATCAAGAACTTTTAATATAAATTTTACTGTGTCCTCCCAATGAGCCAACATTGATATTTTCTTGTTATATTTTAATATGCCTCAGTCATAGACTTCAAGACCCCGCCTTGCTCCGAGCTTGTAGCAGTGAAGGAACAACAGAAGCTGCACATCAGTTATAAGTTGGTCAGCAAAGAGGTGCAAGTGATGGTGCTTGTTGTGCAACCCTGCTTGGTGTTGGGTTGGTGTGATCACAGCTCAGCCACATGGGGAACAGAAAGGAGGAAGGGGCAGCTGGACAAAACCAGAACTCAAAAGGTATAAAAATTAAATAAAGGAATTAAAGAAGTGGCCTCTGCTCCACTGCCTTTGACCATGGCTCAGTTGTTATAATAATACTGCCCGCCTGGCACCCAAGGAGTTGCCTTCTCTTGTGCTAGGTCTGAATTTGATTTATTAAGAAATTAAAGCTTTGGAGAATTTTTATTTGGTGGCACTTTTAAATGTGCAGGGAGTGCGAATATTCTAAAAATAGCCGGTTGGTTCCTTGATGTCATACTGAAGAACTAGGGTGATATTTGCCATAGAAATACCTTAAATTGCTGCATGATTTATATTTAACAAATTAGAGAAATTACATCAAAATGGAACCATAAATACATGGCAGTTTTTAAATTTGTTCAGTGCTGTTAACACAAGAAACAAAATACTTATGTAGTGTAAAATGAAATCTTTTAAAATCTATTTTTTCTGTATCAGGTAGTAAAAAATTATGCCCAAAATATATATCATTTTTATGGTGGAAGTATATTCTACAGACTGTGGTAATCTAGTGGGCAATATCTGACAGACAGATACTGTATAAAGAAACTGTGAAACGTAATTCTCAGAACAGGCTGAAGTTATATTGAATAGGATGTTTAGCAGTTGCATATGCTCAGTGATAACAGATTCCTTTTTTTTTTTTTTTTCTAGGAAGGGTTGAATTTGTAATAGCAAGAGTGGTAAACTTGAGCAATAGATGTCACATGGAGGGCTCAGCTCTGAGCCCAGTGACCAAAACTGCCATCCCTTTGGCCATCAGGGTGGTAGCAATGACAGTGAGCTCTCTGCAAAAGGACCGCGTGGGAACTGGAGTGAAACCTCAGCTTTTTGTTTCTAAAAGCAGGAGAGAAAACAAACAAGCCCAAGATGCTCCCACACTTCTCTGCAAAGGGAGACAACCCTTTTTGAGTTGGGTCACCCAGCAGCTGTACTTGGGGAAGGCATCCAGTGCAGAGAATCATAGACTGGTTTGGGTTTGAAGGAACCTCAAAGCTCATCTTATTCTTACGTCCTGCAATGGGAAAGGACACCTTATGCCATCCCAGGTTGCTACAAGCCTGGTCCAACATGGCCTTGAACACTTCCAGGGATGGGGCATCAGGAACATCAGCCAAAGCTCCTCAAATGTTGTTGCGCCTTCAGGAGGCCAATGGACAACTTTGTGGTGGATTTATTAACATGGAAAACGGAGATTTTTGTTTTGTATTAACCAGGATGAGGGATGAATATAAATTCTATAATTACATAGTAGCCCCTGCTCTATCTGTTTGGGACTAGATCAAATTTTCTTTTCCCTGGCTTTCTTAGTGCCTCCCTATTCTTCCCATTGACTACTGATTAAGTTAATAGAGGTGAAATTACCAGCAGAGAATCTGGGTGCAAAGCTGACATTTTGATGGCCATCTGAAGGTTTCAGAGTCGATTGATTGCCCCAATTATTCCTTATCACAGCCCCAGGGAAAAGATGTTCTTCTCTCTGCGACTTTTGGAGATTAGCTGTATATTTTAAAACCTACGGAAACACAAGGGTTACAAAGATATTTAGAAAAATCCCAAATGATTTGAAACAATTAGATTCTGCAGTATACTTTCCAAAAAAATTTCCATGTGTACAGAATTGCCCAATATCTGGAAAATTGCTGCCATTCTGTGGGTGGCTGCTGACTGTTAGATTCCAAGAGAAGTAGAGGTACACAAACCATCGACTGCTGCTCACCTAAACTGCAGATTTACCCACAAGCTGGCAGACATCCCCTTCGTCAGGGGTGGCATAGGACTTGCCAGGTATTCTGTTTGCTTCCCTTCTGACTATCAGCATCATCTCCAGCCTGTCTGTGGATAGAGGCTTGGCCAGCTGGCCCCTTTCCAAGCCCAAATCTTAGACTCTGGGTTATTAGAGCTGTCAAAAACAGGAGAGAGGTTTTTTTTTCCTCTTGCTATGAAAGTGTTCTCCAGGTTGTCACTCCTTCCCCGGTTATGATTTAAAAATACTTCTTGGGAAATTTCCTGACTGCTCTCTGGGTCATTTACTTTGAGGTGTTTCAGGTCAGTGTCTTGCTAAAGGTACCAGCATTTAAACAAGCCGTTTCCCCACATGGATTGTGTTAGGTGCATGTACACTCCTACCAATGCTTCTTACTATATCGCTTAAAACTTGCTCCAGGCAGCATCTAAACTATTTTAAACCTTACCATCCTTTTTTTAACATACATCAGCTATCCTGCTTCAAATCTCTGACAAGGATGTGAAAACCGCAGTGTCAGAACAACTGCTGCTCTCTTCTTGGATTGTGACAAGCAACCTTCAACCTGAAACCCTCTAAAAATGGCTATTTTTATCTTTTTTTTTTTAATTTTTTTTTTTAAATTTTTAAATTCAGAAGCAACTATACTGACTCTCTCCTTTTCCCTTGTTCTGACAGTTGGAAATGGGTCCAGAAAATACATGAGGCAGAATATGGCAACAGTATTCGATGTTCACCCAGTGGGTCTGCATATCAATAGGTCCACCTGGCAATGAGCCTAGCGCAAGGAGGTTGTGAAAGGGTGTGATTTCCCAAATTCTGGGCTAGGGAGGAGGCAAAATGCTCTCCAGAATAATTTTGGCAGCCTGGGTTGGGCTGCTGTTAAGTACGGAATCTTGGACTTCAGGAGTCAAGAATTGCAGGCCTAGATCTCTGTCTCCAGACTTGACTGAGCCATGACCCCACAAGGAAATATATTTGCATGAATCCAGCTCACTGCAGAGTGATATTCATTTGCTACACAGGTTGTTTTCGATGTTGTTGGTGGCTGGTGTGGACGTTCATGACTTCATATCTGATCTGTATCAATGACTTTGCTGGGTTGGCTTGCTATGTGAAAGACCTCTTCACCCACCAAGCAGGGAAAGGGAAGAAGTGGGGGAGCCCAGGGAAAATAAAACAAACTCAACCACAGCACAGCCTGGGGTATCTGCTACTGGGGCAGGAGAGTACCCGGGTGAACTCCTGTGCCACCACTGACCACCAGCTGTACCTGACAGCAGTGACTTAGCCTATGCCAAAGCCTGCCTGGTGGTGGCACTCATTTTTGGGAGCCCAGGAGATATCAGTGATGTCTGTGTCTGCAACTTGGAGACAGGAATTTGTGGGGTAGCATTTTGGAGGTAAGAAGCCAGATGTGAAAAGCCACATCTAATGTTTAAAGTTGGAAAGTGGATGTGGTTAGAGGTGGGAGCAGCAGAGAAAGTGATGCTGGTCTACACACAAGGAAGGCAAGCTCTGCCTTGTAGGGAGAAATATAGAGCAGACTGAAAACACTGCAAATATTTGTTCTCATTGTCAGATGTTTCTATAAAATCAGTTGTTACTGAATCACCATTGAAGTTACGAAGCATTTAAATAAGCACAGAGTGAGAAAAGCTAAGTCTAATTATATGTTTCATGCCATTTACAGAGGTTTCCAGGGGATTTTCTTTTAATAAAAATGCAGTGCATCAAAAGGAATAAATCCTACAATTTTGTTATTTAAAAATCAGCTGCTTCTACCGTGATCTGACAGACTTATCCTCCATCTTATACCCCTCTTTCCACCCCAAAATGCACCCAGTACTTTGACATTTATACCAATACTCTCCAAATATCTACATACTCTTTTATACTCCTTGTGTTGGTAAGCAAACGGATCAGAAGAAAATCATCACGAAGGCATAAAAAAAATACTCTGAAAGACAGATACAGAGAAAAAACCTCCAGAATATTGGAAAACATGCAACACAGATGTTTTCCAGATGAAGAGAACAAGTGCCTTTCACATCCCTGCCCATCAACTTCTGAAGATTTCAAATTGGGAGCCTGGCTGGAGATATGATGTAATCAATTAGTTAAAATGATTGACTAACATAAAACATAACACCCTTTCGATGATAAATTTTTATCCCCTTTTTTCCCCCCGCCACAACTGCTCTGCCCCTTTCTGACTCCAGATTATTTAGCAGTTGACTCTGGTGTTCGGAGTGTTGCATATCAATCCCCAGGACCAAAACATGCCACTCATGTTTCCTCTGCTATGTAATCTATTGGTGCAGCACCTCACCCTGCACCCCCGTCTGTGCTTCAGAGAGGAGCGAGTCATGCTGAACCAGGCCCATAACTTGCTCCTTGTTGAGGCTTCCAGGGACAGAACCTGATGGAATGGCCTGAAGTTGTGTCAGGGAAGGGTGAAGTTGGATATTAGAAAAAGGTTCTTCACCCACATGGTGGTTGGGCACTGAGCAGGCTCCCCAGGGCAGTGGGCGCATCACCAAGGCTGACAGAGCTCAAGGAGCATTTGGACAATACTCTCAGGCACAAGGTGTGACTCTTAGAGATGGTCCAGTGCAGGGCCAGGAGCTGGACTGGATGATCCTTGTGAGTCCCTTCCAACTTGGCATAGTCTGTGATTCTGTGATACCTTGCATTCAGAGGTGAAGAAAAAATGAGAAAACCAAGAGACCAGCTTGCTCTTGTCCAGCTTTGTTGCTACTGTGACATGGGAGCATAACTACTTTAGTAATTAAAATTCTGGATGCAAAAGACACCAGAAAAAGCAAGGAATGAAAATAAGTTTGTTTCTCTCAAATGTGAATGTTCCACGTGCACATTGCACAGTCTACACATGTTTTATAGAGGTCTTAGACTTGTCTTGCAACAGCCCTGCCACTCCAGGATGGGCCTCTTTCCTCAGCAGACGCTGTCCATCGAGCCAAATCGTATGATTGTTTTGTGATATGGATATATGTGGAATGGGGACTAAATTAAGGACATTAAACTCAATTTCCTTAAGACATGAGCCAGATTTTAATATTGCAGCTGTTCAGGGGTGAAAGGGTAATGAGGACATGAGGAATTCCTGGACAGGAAAGGGACACTTGGCCCAACAAGTCTGTCCCCCTTCAAGTTTATTACAACACACCTCCCTGTGTTGTGGATATATCCTCCAGTTCTGTCTGCCTGTGTAAACATGTCTGGATATCTCTTCTGTTCATTAATACTTTGGTTCACTCAGTGGTTTTATTTGACATAATGCCTACTACACTGTGAATCAGATCGCTCTACAAGAATTCACTGTTTATTCTTAGACCTTTCATTTTTAATTGGCATAATCTGTTTGGTTTTTTTTTTCCTTTCTAAATTCACCAGATACAGCCACTACCTCAGTCCTCAACCTAATTATGAAAATACTAATGTTTAGGTCTTTTTAAAAAAGGATTAGGCTCAGCCTTCATTTATATCAAGCATCTTTAACAGCCGGAAACAATGATTGCTTCATATCTTATTCCTATTTGAGTCACTAAAGTTCTTGTCTGGAAAAGGTGATCAAAATTGGAATCACTGGAAAAAAATCTATCACGTTCCTTGAGCGATAAGAGCTCTTTTGATTTGCAGGCTATCCTTTGCTAGAGTGTCCATATCACACTTTATTTATACTGAATTGGCATTGATTCAAAATTGATGTTTGACAGATTCAGTGCAATTTTTAAGGTGGAGTGGGACTTTGGGGAGTCAAGTATTAACTTATAATGATCTTGTAAAGTCAAGAAATAGCCTTGAAGGCTGGTGGGAGGAAAAAAAGCTCCCAAGAAATCAGTAATGTTACAAAGATTTCTAACTGCTAACTGGTCTTCATTTATTAAATACTATCTCCCTTTAAATCTTCTACTAGCAAAGTTGAGAGGGAATTAACATACAGATGCTTCCTCAGACATATAAAAAACCCTGGGTCTTTCCTTTCCTCTGAGGCAACTCAAAGGAGAATGTAATTAGAGGTCTCAACAGATACTGTGGGGAGAGAGACAAAAATCACAGATAAACCTGAGTGATTTTCAAGTTTTAAAGACCAATTGGCCGGTAAAACAAAAATACTCTGGGTGAAGACTAAAGTGAGAAGCAGGAAAAGTAGATCACTATGATGCAAGATCAAGAAAAGACTCTCAAATTCGGTGTTTAAATGCATTGAAATCGCAGAAAACCGGCATATCAAAATTATTTCTGATGTCTAGATATGCCCTCTTGTTTAGGGAAGCAACTTGCATTTACAATGAATAGGTTTTATTTATTTATTTATTTAGAGATTTCCCTCTGATAAAAAGAGGCACTGCTAGCAGAGGTGGTTTAGGGGAAGAAATTCTGCAGCCTGTTGAGAAACACTGAGGTTTTATTCAGGAACTAGGATGGCAGGACTGGGCGAACAGGGAACTTTGAGAAACTTGGCAACGGAAGAAAAATTAGAAATCACTTGGTTTCAGGCAGGTGAAGAAACAGTTATGACAGAAATGAAAATATGGGCATGCAGCATGGTTAAAAATTAATCACTAAACAGTGAGAGGCACAGAAAGCTTCCTGTTTATATCCAGGATCCACAGTGACTAAACCCCTGCTGGAAATCTCAAAAAAAATTTACCTTGGAATTTTGAGATTTGAATCCGAATTTACCAAGGAGTTGTGATTCCAAAGAAGAATTGAAAGCGCCACTTTAGGCCTGAACAGGGGCAATGAGGGATGTAAAAACCCATTTCCCATGGCATCTCTTGGAATGCATACACCCATAGATTAAATTCCTGTGTTTTTAAAATCCTTGTCTAAAGGAACTGATTTGCAAAAGTGGAAGTGACTACCAGAACCTCAGACTGCTCTTTTGTGAGTGTCCTTTCATAAGGATAATAAAGGGAATAATTGGTAGAAAATGTATAACAAACTTAAATTTTTATCATTGATAAATGCTCATTAGACCAAATATTTTCAGTCTTGCTGTCGAAACATGGTCCATCAAAATGAACAAAGTAGACATGGCAGTAAAGTCAAGAGTTGGACAAGTATTTTTAAGAAACATGGACATAAAAGTTGATAAAAGTAATAAAGTCATAGCGAGCAGAGCTCATTCTTAGCTAATGCTGTTTTATTTAAATACCTGCTGAAATCCTATGTAGCTCCCATCAGGGACAAAATGACAGCTGAAAATTTTTGGTTAAATAATCTCAGATGTTGGAGTGGATCTGTTCAGCCCTGTTCCCCACTTTTTTAAAATTTCTTTTTTTTAATCAAAATTTATTGAAGACATATCCTTGTGTCAGGTGAATGGACTGGTCACCAAACGTGGGTCCTGTTCTTGTGTTCTTTGCTCTGTGCCAACTTATTTTCATGGACCTGGTCTCTGGGGAATATAAAAAGATTGCACTTAAAGTGAATTTAATGATCCCAGCTAGAGTCTTCACTTTTCTCCAAGTCCCCAAAAGCCCTCCACGTTTTAGGAGCCCCATCTCCATTTCTCACGGAGCACACTAAAAGTGACTGCAAACAGTAAAGTGGATTTTGGAGCCATAAGCTCTTCCTTGCTTCTGAAAAAGCATCGGGAGGGCTGTCAAGCTCCTCCAACACAGCCCCGAGCCGTGGCAGCCTAGAAATGAGTCCCGAGGTTTTTGTCCTGTCTGCTGCTTATGCTGAGCTGCCGTGGGCAGGTCGGTCACCTTTGGGGCAGAAAGGGACCTGCAGTGCTTCAAAACTACACGGGGCTTGGGTTCATTGTTATCAGACCCTTAAAGTAAAAGCATACGATAACTATTCCTGGGATAGAAAGTCGTACCCAACCACTCACCCATTAAACTGAGATGGAAAAAAAAGGTTGGCTTTTTTTTTTTTTTTTAAATTTCAAAAGATTTTGTTCTCCTCTAAAGTCCTCATCTCCTAAGGATTAAAAAGCTCAGAGCGTCGTCTTATCTATTCCGTCCTTTTTGCTGGAATTCCAGTTGCTCCCTGAGCTCTTCCCTTCTCTCCAAGCAGCACCTAAGTCTCCCTCTCCCCTTTCCATAACATCCTTCACCATTTCTTTCCATCCCTCTGCCAACGTGGAGCATGTTTTCACATTTCCCCCTGCGTCAGAAAAACCTGTTTACTTTGCTGCCTCGGCTCCGGGCTCCGGCACAGCGGCGCGATCCTGGTGCTGCTGATGCTGCATTTGCTGCTGATCTGGATCTCGCATTTATAGCCCGAGTGAGACAATTGCTGCTCGAGCCCCTGTCACATTTATGTCCCCGGCACGATTTGATACGTTACCTTTGATATTCTGATTTAATGCTTTTACATAGATTAGAGACAAGACAAGCTCCTAACCTGACCCAGGCACTATCCTGCCTTGACTGCCAATCTCTAAGTCACTCGCTGAATGCTGTTTGCAGACTGTTATCAGTTCATTAAAGTTTGTTATCATTTATGCAGTGGCTCTGTACCTTGTTGGCAATCTCCAGTGTAGGATCTTATCAAACACTCTTGTGAAAGTCTCGGCATATTGTACGCCATCCATAGTATTTTTCTTGTCTACCTTGGCAGGGATACCTTTGAAAAATTCCAACAAATTATTTGAGCAAGATTTCCTGCTCATAAATCCACATTGGTTGACTCTACTCAAATTAGGATTTTCAGTGTGTTTCCCCACTAAATCCTGCAAAACCGTTCCTATTTTATTTTTCATAGATGTGACTTGTGTTATGTTAATTTGTTTATATTATGATTTAAAATAATTTTATATGGATGTATTCCTCTGCATATGCATGTGTACATAAAAGTGTGTATATGTAATGGAGATTATATTGAAGTACATTGGGCTTTAAAGCTGAATATGTTAAAATTGTTAATGCAGTATAAAATGCAAAGGATAGAGTTAGGGACAGATCTTTGGCTGGAGTAAATGAATTTGACTTTGAATACGTTTTGCTAACTTAAATGGTGTTAACTTGATTTATGTGAGCTGAGGAGTTAACCCTTATGCACTGTGCTTGCTCTGCTTCAGTGCCAAAAGATCAAGATGACTGTTGGGATGCTTTTTAACATTTCTGATTTATTACAGACCTCTGTCCACATTTCTTATGGATTTCTTTGGCTCAAGAAATGTATTTTTATTTGCTGCTGCAAAAGTAATTCTTAATGTTTTACTAAATTATATGCACTATATAATATTTTGTTTTAGATTTGTAATGTCTTATGCTTTATTTTTCCATTATTTCACTATTTTAGGATGTTTACTATCCTCCCCAGCTTTCTGCTCCCATCTGCAGATCTTCCTGTTACAATGATGAACCTGGCAATTTCTGGTAAATACAGTAAGTGGTTGATTAATATTAGATTCATGCATAGATTGATTTTTAATATTGGAAAGCTAACGTCTTACACAGGAAACAGTTCTTCCCCTTGAAATGAAGCAAAATGAAAAATTTAGGGCTAAAACAAATGGAATCTGTATAATCAAGCTCTTACTGGACCTATTTAACAGGTGCTGTAGTTTGGCTGCCACATCCTCCATGGACAGGCTCTATGTCTCCAGTGGTGACCAAGTCTCTGTTGAAGTGTGATTATATTTTGCCTGAAGTATAGTCTGTCTTATAAATCCTGGTAAGGAACAAGTAGTGGATCATTGTGGTTATGGTTCTAAACAGAAATATGTCCCATGAAAAAGCAAAACCTTAATTTTTTCCAAGTTCATGTTTTGTTTGGGGTTTTTTTGTTTGCTTTTCCAATGAAAATTGGGTTTTGCCATGAAAGATTATTTTTCATGAAAAAGAATGAATATATTATTTTAATCAATGAGAAAACAACTTTGACAGGAAAGCTTTTGACCCGCCTGGGACCACACCTATCTCACCTGTGGCAAAAACATAAGGTGGCATTTGCTCTGAGTTGAGTTTTCTTTACAAGCCAAGGGAAGAGCCGGGCAAAACGACACTCAGTAGAGCCAGGCAGGATTTTGGGACGCCTCAGGCTTTGTATTCACTCTCAGTATCCTGGGGACGTGCCAAATCCTGCAGGAAGGCTTAATCTCCACCCGACCAGGGCAAGTTTGTTCTCTTTCAGTGGCAAAGGAAAAGTCTGCAGTGCTGTAAAATGCACAGGATCAGCCACTAGTTCTTGTTTTCACCCAAACTGATGATGGAAGTGTGTGTCCAGCCCATGGGAAAACACAGTCAGCTTTTACCTTGGTCTGAAGGAGATTAAAACATGACGAGCTCACCTTCAACAAGCTCAAGTAGTTGCTGCCCACTCCCCTTCCTGAAGATCTTCCATCTGTGGGGAGAAGTGGACTGTAAGTACTTGCCTGCAGGTATATTGATTAAATTACGATGTTTATAACATATAGAACTGTAGACCTCTCTTCTGGTCATGGGACTGCCTGAAAGTCAATTCCATTTATAAGCTGCTAAGCTTTTGATTTGTTATGTCAACAACAAAAATATCTAACTAAAACTGTATTTGTAGGTCCTGAAAGATGAGGCCCTATCTTTCAGGTCCAGTCAAAAGAACTTTTTAACCAGAATAACTACAAAACACTACTCACTAAAACGTATTTGCTTTTCCCTGGATTAATAGTCTAAGGTTGCCACTACCATGCATTACTGCTGCATTTCCCCCCACCATTGCCTGCATCAATTATTTTGTTGTTAGTAAGATTTTTCTCTTTAAATGAATAATAAGAGCATATTTGAGCTTTAATTGTTCTTTTGACCCAAGCCTATTCGCTTTGTGAATCTTCCAAGCTTTTCTTGATAAGAATGTTTTGCATTGATTTATCCTTTAGATCTATGAGGATCTTTATCATAGTGAAGTTTGGACTCTCTATCATTAACTTTTAGACTTCTATTGACATTAAATGTGATTAAAGTTAAATTTTATAATTAAAATTAATTTTATAACAGCATACATGCCCATCTCCGAGCATAGGGCTCAGCATAACTACTGGCTGCTCACTGGACTAATAGCATTGCTGCTACAAACAAACTTTGTTAGCTTCCACATGGTTATCATAGCAATCAATACCTGAATAATTAAATTCCTCCATTATCAAATTCTAGTCTTCTTTATCAGCTTTTCTTCCACCAGTAATTTTGTTGTCTTAATCTGGTTTCTTCTCAGAAAGTCTATAGCAACATTGGGGTTTCACCAGATAATCTTTCTTTTCTTCCTTGTTAAGTTCTGTAACCCAAATTATTTACTGCCAAAATCTGAAGTCTTTAGACAAGATTCCACTGAATGAAAGTTTCATCAAACTGTATTTTGTTTTGTTTTAATACAGACTACTAATTTTATCTTGTCGTGCCCTTGAGTGAAATCCTATACTTGTAAGTATTTGAAATTGCCATTAATTTTCTTGATTCATTCTCTTATTGATTTTCTTTCCAACTATTTCCATCCAATGTATCTAATAATTATTAGAGATGAGGCAAGAACCAAATGCCTGCATCCATACCCCTCCCTGTGAACGCTGTTGCTCATACTCATTTTTTATTAACATAAATGCAAGCAAAGAAGTGTCCCAGGCTAAAACCAAATGTTTTACTGTTAAATTCTTCCCTTCACCATTTTCTGGTGTGTTTCGACACAACTTTGGCCAGGAGTGACTTCCAGAAAAGCATTACACATGATGAAGCTTCATGCCCCTCTCAGACCTGATGCTGAGTGACTTGAGCGGGAAGGAAGGGGAAGGATTCCTGCTCCCTTTTATACTCCTGTGAAATCACTCCAACCGCTTTCATCTGTTCATTACTCTATAAATGCAACACTTTCCACAAGAAATTCACTGTTGAATTAAGGGGGAAAGTGGTACACAAAACAAATGGGGGTGATAATGAATTGAAGTGATGATCTGAGGAGCTCATAGTGCTTCATAAGCATTAATTAATTAAACCTGACTCGATCCCAGAGAGGTAGGTATTACGGCCCATACTCCAATCCTGGCTGTGGTGTGCTATTTCTGTATCTCAAATTCATTCTGTTAATGTGCATTCTGATGAGCAGACTGAAATGGTGTCTGACTAGTAGAGATGACTGTGCATATATTTAAGCTGTGAATATTCTGCACGATGAGTCTTTGTATGGAAGCAACTTATTTTTTTTCGAATACAGCCTTGTTCCTGAATAAAAAATGAATGATAAATATATTGTACAGGGAGCACTGTAGGGCTAATGATGACCTATACTTATGTGCAATGTGTTACACATCCTGTTACCGAGTTAGAGTGACCAGAACTTTTCTTTCTGTTGCTGAAAATCTGAGTGTTCTTCAGGGGATGTTGGCTTTTTTTTTTTTTTTTTTTGTAATATATTTTTTCTAATTACTGTAAGAATTTAACCTACATTTTTAACTGCAGTATTTAGAGGTGTGAAGAGTACATAAATCTCTCATATCTAATCCATTATAGAAGTTATTCTGAGGTTTCAGGGCAAGAAACTAGTGTTGTTTTCAGTACTGATGTAAAGCTTTGACTCCTAATGATTGTTTTCCCTTTTTTATTTTTTTTCCATCCTGCTCTAAACAAGATGTTGTTTATTACTTGAAGCATTATATGTAAGCCCCAAGAATATGTTACATGTGACTGGAGCTTTGGCAGACTTTGAGAAACTGAAGTTTCCAGAAATTTTGCTGTGTTTAAAAACCAGAGCCTTGTTTTAAGGAAAGATTTCTACTTCCAAATGTGTGGTTGCCTGAACCTTTTACATTTTCAAGTCAGATTTTTCTGCCAAATAACACACTGTACCTTAACTATAATAAAAAAAGCAGAGACTGTGTTTATAAAAACATTACAGGAGCAACTGTGATCATGTTTCTTGGATTTATTCTATTCATGTGCACAAATATGCATTTTTAGAGTGAGCTTTCCATTGCACCGGTCACTTACAGCAGTAGAAAATGACATGTAGAGAGAGCAGGCTGGCATAATGCAACAAACCAAACTGGTAAAGTACAGGAATTCAGAGCCAGACCAAAATATGAGGTCAAGGAAGTTACTCTTATAATAATAGTGGTTATCTGTTTAATGTGTGATCTGGCAGTGGTATGATGCTGACCATAAGCAATTACATATGTTTCTAAACTGGTGGTATATGAGCCCTAAGCAACTACACACAAGATAGATGTGCTGTGAGAAATGGGCACTCGCTCTGTTCTTGTGGCTCCTCTTGCTTAGTGTCAATTAAAATTACAGCTTAGTAATAGATAAAACCTCTCCTTGTGCAAAACAAAGTCTATATTCCTTCTGTCAGTTGCCGTGTATTAAAATTCCTATATTGAAACCAGTTTTATGAAGCAAGCTCCTGTCTGGGCTGATAAATGCTGCATAATATTCTTCTTAACAGACACGTGGTGAGACATGATTTTTCTAACTCTCTGGCTGTTATTTGAAACAGCTTTCTTTACAACCAAGTTCCTATGGTGGTGTCCATGAATGATGCCCTTGTTCTGGATTTTGTCACGCAGGAGCCTGGAAGCGAGTTAAACGTCCTCAGTGCAGGTTCAGCTGCCTGGAGTTGACCTCGCAGGAGTTAAAAGCAGGAAGGACTGTGTGATACCAAGCTGCCTGAGCAACGATTAGGCCCTGGGAGCTGCTGTAGCATGGACCTGGCTCTGAAACCAATTTTTCATGACTTTGGTAAATTCTCTGGACAGCACATCTCATTAGCTTTTAATAGACTTGGATCCCACTGTTGAAACAGCCCCTATGTCCTCTTCTGTAAAATGAGAATGGAATGTTTTCCTGGGCTTAGGAGGATGTGGCTGGAGTGGGAACTGTGTAGTTGAGCTCACTGGAGGAGAAACTGCACTAATAAGGCTGTGAAGACACCCCAAAACGCCTCCTCTCCCCAAGAACAAGTGATTTGGCTCCTTAAATGTAAGTTCTGTGATCGCTGGCCTGAATCTCTCCCTTGCACAGGAGGAGCTGTGGCCATCAACCCCCCCTGCCCCTGAGCACCAGCTAGAAATGATCACTTCAAAAGCAGCATGTGATTTGCTTAAAACCACTCCTAACCGAGGCATAAGCCGATGGTCTTCTGAGGGCACTTCACATGGCTTTGGCTGTGGCAGAGGTAATGACTTGACGTACTTTCTTAGCAAACGCAGCCTGGATCCCAAGAGAAAGGCAAGGCATCCCAGAGAAAAATAGTTTGTTGCCTGAAAGACTGACTTGAACGAGGATTTAATGCCTGGAGCACATCAGTTAATCGTTGGCAATTTAAGAGCCTTATTGGTGGCCGCGCAGTGGCCCTGAACTGGTTCCGTGGCCACGGACTTTCATATCACATCAGTGCATGTGCTTTGGCTGTTGGTTTGAGGCTTCCCAAAGGTAACCTTTTATCCTTTTACTTTTCAGAAGCACAAAAATAAGGGCTGCAGAAATGCACCCTTGTGGCAGAGAGCTAAATAAGGAAATGCAACTGCTCATTGAGGAGCCACCCCCTCTGAGAGAAATGTCAGCGGCACAATGGGCACTATTATTCCCCTCCTTTACAACCAGATTGGGGGTAGTGTTGGAGTCTGCAGGAAAGGGCACCAGTAAGCCATGCCCTGATTGGCATTCAGCGCTCCCTTTTTGGGGAACCACTTCCAGAGGAGCCCCTGTGATCCCTGGCAGACCTATGACTTGTGGGAGGCAGCTGGAGAAGCCTCTTTCTTGGAGGTTGCTCCACTGCACAAGCTGTATGTATTGTGGCACCTTTCCCCTTGTTACAGTCATGGAAGATAATCATTAATCACTTGTAATAAAGTGCGACTTTGGAGAATCGTGGAATGCTCACTGGCAACAAATGGCTTAGTACATCAAATTTCTGTATTGCTATGGCTTCCATGTGTCGAAGAAAAGAATCTCTTTTTGATGAGGCAGGCTTTTTTCTTTCTAACCTTTTCTATAATATGTGCCTTATTTTAAGGAAAAACTGTCTCATTGTGTTCATCTCCTCCCATCCACAGTCATGTGGACCCTCTAATACTTTCTGGTAATGAAGTATGTACATTGCAAAGACTATAGCAATTATCTCCACAAAAAAGTTCTGACAGGGAAATAATATTTTTTTAACTGTTTTTGCTGTGATTTACTAGCTGGAAACAAGGAAAATGTCCAGGATTACTGTGCTACTCATCTCTTCTGCAGTCTATCAGCAGCAGCTCCTTTGACTGAGCTTGGAACCAGCAGTTTAATGTAATAACTATTTGGATGCATTTTTGAGTAAGGTGAGAAAACAGTGGAGGATGTTTTAGCTGATGTCCTGTTATTTGAAAATGGTTCTATTGTTTAAAATAATCATAAAAATACAAAAAGTTTTATTCTGTTCTGGGTGACCTTGCATCTTTTTCTTGGCATGTGGCACTCTTGTGGGTGTACAAGGAGGTGAAAATATATATCAACTTAATTCTAGTGAGTTAAACAACCACAAATTTGCTAATGTTGGGAAGGTTTCATTTGGAAGGTGTCCTAGTGTCTTGGAATAATCTTTCTAGAAAATCATGGGATTTGCATTTTATATCAGAACATCAAGGAAAATACTTTATATATTTTAACTGGAGCCACCTCAGAATGTAGCTGTCTGGGAAAGATATTGATCTTTATATAGGGCTGAAAATATTGGTAAATTAACTGGTGGGCAAAGTATTGGACTAAGCTGGAAATTTTTCTTCAGAATATGTCTTTTCAGTAAAATTTTTGGTCAGAAAGAGTTAATATATTTCCCTTTGATAATAAAGAAACAAAACAGCTTGACAAGACAAATATTTCACTTCCATTTTATAATTTTGGGTTTGTGTTTATTTTAAATTATATATTAGATTAACCTTCTGTATTATTTCAACATCACTCAAATGAGTGCTTTTGATGTTTCCCAATCAACATTTTTTGGAATATCTTTCTCATGAGAAATTTTGACTTCTTGCTGCTATTCATTATCAAAAACACTCTTTCACCAGTCTTTGTATCAAGGCAAGGAAGACTTCTTGTATCTGTACCACCTCCCCTACAATCTCCAAGTATTCCTTTTTGTAAAAATAGGGTTATTTTTGCACCTTAAACCTTTTGGCCTTTGGGGAGCATGATGTAGATGATGGTTTAGGAAGATCTACCATAAGCCCTTGCCTCGGGTCCTGTTGCTCATATGACTGATTTTCTCCTGGTCTATAATTCTGACTCATCTTATGCACAGAAATTGGGTGAGGAAAGTAGGATGGGGACAGCAGGTTGTTAAACTCATCTAACCACTCCTCCAATGCTATGTGAGGCAATGGATAAGGTGATGTCAGTTCCTTAAAAACAGCTGTAAGCAGTGAAATAATTTCTTATGGAGGAGTAAATAGGTTTTCACCTCCAAATTCCCATTTTTTTTTTTTTTTTTTACTTCAGAGATTCAACCTTTATCTTTGTCAGGAATAGGAGAGACAGACCTCCAGAAAAATGGATGAAGTCTCTTGTTTTCTTTCTCTATGGCAACAAGATCTTCAGCGAGTCAAAGTGCTCCCGTTGCCTAACCCCGCAGAGCCTAGTTATCCATTTGGAGATCCTTCGGAGTTACTCCAGAGCTTGGCACATCCCCAGTCAGCCTGCAGGAGACCAGGGAGGCATTCTCCCACTTCAGCAGCACATCTTCTGCAGGAGCTGTGCGTTTCCTCCCCTGCAGCCCGTGTGGCAGGAGCTGTTTGAGAGCCTCTGTGGGAGTTGCTGCTACGTTCGTGGCTACGTACAAGTTTTGAAGTAAAAATATGACTCAGAATAGCTCCGCCTTACTCTTATTCCCTGGAAACACGACTTCAGCAAGGCGTCTGAGAGGCACTGAGGGTATGAAAGCGTGTTGCAGAGCGAGCAAGCTCCTATCACCAAACACAGCCAGCCAGGACAAAAAATTAAGCGGTGTAGTATGGTGCTGATTTAAAGTGGTCTGGAATACAATAAAAGGTGAACCTTCTTTCAGAATTATAAGAATTATCTTTTTTTTCCTCTCCTCTCTAGGTAGACTTTGAGAACTGCTGAATTTATTCTCATATTTCCTCCCACTCATTTTGGATGTGACTGAAACTGGCTGTTCTCAGAATTGGACTCCAACAGAATGAGAGGGGTTTCCTCCAGCCTATGCCTGACCTTGGGTTACAGGCACTTCAGAGAGCAAAAGCAGTGCTGCACAAACAACCTGATTCATGTCTAAGTCATGCCAGTCCCATGAATGCAGCTTGAGACTAGTTTCCATTGGGGTAGGCTTGTTTGCAGCCTGTCTTACCCTGGAAAACACTGTGAGACTGCATTGGGGAAAAAAACCCAAATTGACTTAAAAAATAATTGCTGTTCTATTTCTTCCCAGAGTAGAGGGGAAAGTTGGAAGGGGAAGATGGGGGAAAGCATGCAGGAAGCAGCAGAAATGCATTATGTATTTATTTTTAAGTAGTAATATATCTGAGTGATTTTAAACCATATTTATTGCCTGGGATGTTTATGTATTCAAGCTGAACATGGGATAACAGAGTATATAAGGATATATAATATTAGTGAAGAAGAAAATGACTGCTATAGTACTTTCTCCTCTCAGTTCCTTCTCCTCTAATGCCCTTACACCTTTCTTTTTCAGGCTTTTTGTAGCATCCTAAACAGAAGGATATTGAAGGGAGCTGATTCTGCTTTGATCCTTATGCTTGTTGTCAAAGCGCTTGGGATTGAAGAGACTGTTGGCTACAATTGACTGTGACAATTAGGAGATGATCAGAGCCCTAGAGTGGAGCACTTAAAGGGTAATTTACATGTCAGTTTGTCGAATAAAAAAAAGATATTCAGCTAAGATTTTTTTTTTCCCCTTAGAGCCTTGTAAACTGCAATTTGTGCTATAGTAAGAAAAACCTGGCAGAGGAGTTAGGATAGCCATTTCCATTTGAAAAGAGGCAATCATAAGGCCACTGCTGAGCCTATTGTCCACTAAAAATGCTGATTTGCAGTCAGGGAGTGAAAGAGTGGAGCCATCACTAAATAGAACCTCGTGCAAGGTAACTCCCCCTTGGTGGCTTTCTAATGTTGCCTGAAGGTTTTATATACCTTAAATCCTGCATTTACTATCATTATAACATTGTTACTGATCATGAATGTCCTTTATCATAACAAAAAAAAAAATGAAGGTATTGAGGGGGAGGAACAGGAGCGACCAGACACTGGATAGGCTCTCACCAGCCATCTATTGTATCGCATCTTTCTTGTTCTCTCGCCTTTTGTGTGCCATCACAATTTTCTTCTTGTCACCCTTTGCACTTTGCCATTCAGGCACCTTCCATAACACTTTTTTCTCATAGGTTTTTCCATACCTATTTACACTTCATTTTTAGACACACTCCCAGGAGATTTTTAGCATTTTCCACGTTTAACCTGCTGGGAAAGGAAAAGAGAGAGGGAGGTGACGGTGGCTGTTTGGAGTTTGCCTTTCTGTGGATGTGGTGTGATTAGGCTGTAATCCAGCCCGTAACACAGACTGCAGACATACAGGTCAGAGAGGACTGAAGTTAAGACAACTGATTATTAAACAAGCTTGTTTGTGATGAGTCCCTTTTTTTATGTGACAACTCTGATGAACCTAGAGTTGCTTCGACTGTAGAGTTATATGAACTCATAAAAATATCAAAAAACAACACCTCCCTCATTATTCTGGTTGGTGTGAGCTGTAGCATATGTGATATTCCTACAAGTTTAGGGAAGGGATATTAGTGGATACATAGGAGGCTCCAGTGTTTGTATATGCAAATAAGTGTATTTATTTTGAGGTTGCATCGTAGGCTTTTCTTCCAGAGATGCGATTGACTCCCGTTTTACCCTCATCTCCTTAAAAAATGAAATAGTCATGTGTTCCAGTTCAGGAATCGGAATGAAACACTTGGCTTTGTCACAATTACAATCAAGTAGCCTTTGCTGCCTAGACGTGCATTGCCTAAAAACCCCAGGAGCTGTGTTTCTGAGGAAGTTTTGTGGCTTTCAGTTAGAGCCACACAACAGCCCTAAATCTGATCCCTGGTCAAACACCACTGATTTGAACAGATTTGCCATTTCTTTTAGGATAAGGATCAGGCCCTATGTATCTATAGAGTCACCAAACTGTCCTTTCCATAGTCATAACCCTTACAAAAATTATGAGAATGTATGTTGAACACCACACAATGAAGTTTCTGTCTCTAAACTTGTATTTAAAACATGTTTTAACCTGACTTCTGCACACTTCAAAATACTTCTAAGCTGTGCATCGTTCCTCTTCATGGCAAAGTTTAAATCAAAGAAAATCTTGTAATACATGGCTTTTCTTCTGTAGGAGAATTATGGTGTTGTCATTTTCTCCAGGATGCTATAAATGGGAGATGGTGGCTTTTGCCCTTTCTTGCTGTTGCACAGAACTTGTTGAACATCACAAAATTTCTATGTGTTTCTCTCTGCAGCCGACATAAAGAACAAACAGGAAAAAATAAAGTATCATGAGTAAACCATATGACAGGGCAAGTCTGAAATGACTTTGGCTTCACATGTGTCTGCAGAACTGAGGCAGTAGTAAGTCTGTATTAAAAATAAATAAAATATCTGCCATAGCAGGAGGTCCTTGTCTCCCAGGTAATGGTTAAATGACGAGCAGATGAGCCATCATCACATTGATTTAGGCATTCTGCTTCCAGCCAGTCACGATTGACTTTGATTTGTTTTTACTTCCCTCTTACAGGTTTGCATTAAAAGGACTCTCAGAGCACTAATTGTACAAAATTCTAGGAACTGCACATTTGCTTGCTGGAAAGGTAAAGCAAGAATGAATGAATCATTTTGGGGTTTCCTATGCTTTAACATTAACTTAATTTTTTGAAATGAGCAGGAAGAAGAAAGTTTTACACAGTGGTAATTCATCTTGAAAAATGTGCCTCTTTGGAATGTAGGTTAAAAAAAAGAGTCTTCCTAAGACTTCTGTAATGTGAAGTTGATTACAATTTAACTGAGATGTGCTTTTTTAAAATGAATTATCAAATGTACTGTTCCCATTACTAAATATATTTTTAAAATAAATTAATTTATGTATCAATCATAAATCCAGAAATCATATAATATATATATTATAGTGTCCCTAGAAGAGCCTTTCTTGTTCAAAAATACGTAAAGAGCAGAAGTCTATCCATTCACAGTAAAAATATGCTTCCTTATGAAACCCTAGGTTATACAGATTTAGAACTAATTTAGATTTTACGCTCATGAGAATAAATCACATTGATGTAACTGCTTTTTATAGGTGAGAAATTCTCTTCATGGTAAGGCATTGTACAGCTTGACTTCTGTAGCTTTGAAATAGTTAAAGATCATGACAAATTATGTGTAGTGAAATACTCTGACCCCATTCAGTACCTATCTTTTCACTCAGTCTGAAATATATCCCTTTATTGCTTTGTGAATTAATAATATGATGTTGGACAACTACAGATGACTTCTTGTTAATTAGAATTTCAGATGCGTGCTATGATGCATCAGAACTTTCTCTATTTTCTGCTAATAGGACACACCGAGTGAATAGCAAAATGTTTTTCAAGAGCAGGAAAGGAAAATGATCTTCTGATCTAAATAAGACATTGCCTTGAGGAAAGGCAAAAAAACTTCTCAATGCCTGGTTTTCAGGGAAATCTTTTAAAATTGTAGCTCTTTTCAAAATTGGAATTTTGAGCAAATGTTGAACTAGAGACCTGTGATGAGATAAATCATCTGGTCTCTGTGGTGATAAAGAGAACATACTGACTATGTGGCTTATAATTACAGAAACTTGTAGTCTTTCCTAATTGGCCATTTTATTTAATCAAACCAGATCTTCAAATGCTAAAAATTAAATATAACTTCACCAGTAACTATGAGGCAGCTTAAGCTCCACTAATTGTATTTTTATCTGATAGATATTAGAGAGGTAAGAATATCCTTTGAATGCGTTTCTGATTGCAAGATGACTCTATAGGACCAACCACACAGTTCTGGGTGTCTTGTTGTGAGTGAATTTGAATAATCAGCAGGTGCATCTCTTGTCTCACAGATGGTCTTGAAAAATCTTGTCCTAATATTGGTACTATATTTCAGGTTTCACTGTGCACCAAATAATTTTAAAACTAAAACTAAAACTGAGAATTTAATGTTTGGATATCTTTTCTCCTTTTTTTTTTTTTTTTTTTTCAAATTTCAAGCAGAGCCTTGCTGCATAGTCACATAAGAGTCTATTCCAATGAAGTTTTCAAAAACAGGAAAAAAAAAAAAGCACCCTGGCACAAGTTGTTGTTCAAGATTCTCTCCCAAAATGCAAAGCTGAGACCAAATTTACTGTCAATGTAAATGCTGTTTGTTCTGTTGAGGCAAACAGCTGAATTCGTGTCTGCCCACGGCGCATTAGAACCAGCCTAAGATGAATTATGAATTTTGTAAGATTTTGCTTTCTTATATGAGAGTGCCTTTACAGTGAATTGACTAAATTTTCTTTAATGTCAAACAGACTCCTAACTCTGAATGTTTGTGCTATGACTGTGCATGTCCTGGCTTAGCAGAGTCCTTGGAGGCTCTGCATGTGTAAGGACAGACCTCACCACCGAGTTCGTTGCAATTCACCACCAGATCATTCCCAATGCCTGTCGAGGGGCTGGGTGGTGTGTCAACTGGTATTAGCACTGGCAGGAGTGGTCGCTTTGGATGCACCTAAGCTAAGTCTCATTTCCTCTGTGACAATGGAAGTGGAGCTGCTAATTCTCTGCAGTGATGGTGACAGAAGATTTGGGCTGAAAGGGGAAGAATCATTTGTATTTGCCTTCAGAACGCGGAGGCTCCAATAAATATTGTGAAAAATAGAGGTCTGCACATACATATTAATTGATTATTTATATCAGTCAGGTTTTAACAGCAATGTTGATGACCTGAATATTAAAGTGCAGTGTTCAAGTGGCTCATAGGTGAGAGAAAATAGAGACAAAACTTTTAATTCTGGTAAAGTAGTAAGGCATCTGAGTTGGGGTCGGTACCATGAAGATACACAACCAGGAGAGTTAATAGTTCCTCAGCCCAGAGCACAAGGGTTTGCCTGTCTCATCCATATGGTCTGTTTTCTCTAGTGTACAAACTACAGGACAGATGGTGAAGAAGGGACCTTCTCATGCAAGGAAGGATGAGATGGCAGGTACTGTATTACTCTGAATGAGAGAGTATCTTGTTCAAAAGCTGCATGAGTGAAGGTGATAGTGTTATTCTGTGTGTTATTTTGTTCTATAATGGTGAAGGTAGTGTTGGTATCCATTAACTGAAGCTTTGCTCCACAGTGTCAGTTGTGTCGCTGTGTGTGACTGGAAGGGTAATCTGTGTTACCTTCCACTCAGGGTCTCTCAGGTAACATCTGTGGCACTGCACTGACTTCTATCAGTTGGAAATCCTGATAATTTTATAGCAATTGGGCTGTCTGTTCCTTTCCCGAGTAAAGACGGTAAATGAAAGGGCTTTCAAAACACAGCTATATTTATTGTTGGCTATCAAAAGGAAATGACATTTTGCATTCTTATCTGAGAAACAAATATGCGTTACTCTGTACCGGAAAGGAAAATCATGGACAAAATTCAGAAACTGCTTTCCTAAATGTGGTTTCCATGATTTTACAAGCCTAGTTGTGTTTCATAAGTATAATCTCTCATAACCTTTATTGTGAAGCACACGTATGTGGATGTTTAATATGTTCTTTTTGCTGGCGGATGTGCAAACACTGGACAAAATAAGAGGAGAGGGGTTGAAGGTAGTTATGGAGGAGGCCACAACTCAGTGGAACTCTCAGGGAGCTCGTAATGCAAGGAAGCATCACTTTGCCTTTGTGCTAAATCCTTTGGCTAAATGAGGATGTATCCAGAAAGCAGAAGTCCGAAGAACAGGGCTGAGGAAATGTGCTAGATGTATAGTACCTGTAATCACAGACTAATCACAGATGCCTTCCAATACTTAAAGGGGCTACAAGATTACTGGGGTATATGGAGTGACAGGACAAGAGGTTCAAAGTGAAGCTCTTTGGTATCATTTCAGGGCATCAGACAGGAGGACAATGCGGTGCAAAGTGGCCCCAGTGTAATTGTGAATCTCTCTCTAGCAAAACATAAAGAGGAAAGTGTTAAAAGTTGGAGCAGCTTCTCTTACTAAATACATGCACAAATGTCTCATGACATCTGTAGTTCAACTTTGTTTAGATAATTATGCTTTCATTCACAATGCCAACCAGGTTTCTAAAGCCGGCAAGATAAAACCATGGGCTTCTGCCTGGACATGTGCCAGAAACTGGGCCAAGAGACCCTCAGATTCAGGTACTTCAGTAAAAATCCAGCTGCTGAGTCTCTGTAAACCTCAGTCAGACAGATGTTGACTCCACGTATGCTTGTGGAAATTAGATGCTCTAACCCCAAGTGTGTGAAAAGAAGTCTCAAGTTTTCTGTTTTAAATAAGCCTGAGGCTGATGAGAAAATTAGCTTTAACATTCTGAATTCATGATGAAAATTGTAAGGGAAAATGGGATGATCATTATTAATAATCAGTAGCAGAAGTCAAATGTCTAAATTACTATTTGAACTGTAACGATGCCCTCTTAAAAGTTTGAAATGAACTCTTCATAAAAGTTTAAAACTTGCAATATTAGTTCATGTGCATTTCTTTAATGTCTGATTAGTAGAAAGTGTAGAACAGATGTTTTTCCCTGTCTTCATAGATAGCTAACTTTTGTCTCTTCCTTTAAAATGTAAAATATGCATCACAGTTTGGAAAACATTCAGGAGAGATTACTTCATACTGTGAGTTGGAGCTGCCTTCCAGAGGGATACATTATAGTCTGGTCAGATGCAATTGCCTGCAATTATTATTTCCTTATAAAAGAAGTTTTGCCATCTCACTAAACTTTTGTTAACAACTCAGCATATCTTGGGATACCTTAATTATAAAAAAGGAATTTCTCCTTTAAGGACATAGAGCCAGACACTGAAATAATGTCAAAATGGCAGTTTTTCTACTGGAGATGATGAAAGTTCATTTGCTTACGATTATTCCCTATTCCATTCTAGCAACATTCCAAATATAATTTTAATTCTTCTGTGAAGAAAATATTTTGACAGCATAGAAAGACATTACTGATGATTGCCTTTTCTCCTCTTTTCCTCTTGCACCATTGTTTTTCAAGCCACTATGTCTTTATTTTTTAAAATATTGGTTAAAAAGTCCCTTTCTCCAGAGAGACATGAAGAAAATCAGCCCAGAGGCAGAGAAACAGTGCAGCCCACTCCCAGGTGGGAATAGACACTTCCTTGTATTCCCTTCCTTTGCCACCATTTTGTTCCAGCCCTGAAAAGCAGCAAATGGTGGTTATTGTTTCTTTGCAGGGTATGGTTTTGTACTGGATCCATGTGCAAAGTGTAAACATGTCATCAGTCCTCATTTGCTATATCCAAAAACATTCCCCATGTCCATATTTGATTTTCAAGTGCATCTGTGCACTGATTGAAACCCTCCCAACATGCTGCTACGCAAATGCAAACCCACACATTGCTGATTTGGAATCAAATGCTCTTATGCTTCCACACTTCCATTTCAAAGTTTGCTTCAGAGTTGCAGTATGTGCCCTTTTAACACATTTTTCCCCCTCTCACAATGAGATCCCTGTGTTCATCGCAGCAGCCCAGTGCAGTCTTTTCCATTTTGTTCTTATTTATTCCTTGGAGTCTGCTTTTATTTTCACAGCTTATTTATCCTTTGTTTACAGCCCACATGTGCTTTTAAGCAACAAAACCAATATTTAAAACAAAGGAAGTAAAATGCTGAGTTATAATATAGGAATTTGCTATAGATAGAAAGTTGGATTACAAATAGCAATGCATTTCGCTGTTAACGTGCTACTGCAAAAAGGAGAGAGAAAAAGCTTATTGAGTTGCAAATTTTCTGAAAAAGATGAATTTCTTACAAAGTATGATGAAACATTTTCCTTTTAACACCCATCAAACTACTCCCCAAAAAACACAAGAGGGGAAAAAAAGTGCCAAAATATGAGTGCAAACTTGTAATTTTAAAGCAAACTGTATTGCACCTAATTATTTTTTCCATCCCTCCCGACATACGGGAGTTACCTTAACTGCAAAGCTCTGTAGTACCCTTTGCCTGTCATTTTTAATCAGGTTGTTTTAGGTAATTTTTGTTATGCCCCTCATTACTGAATTGTTTATCAATAGGTGCACCAAGTGTCACTAGCTTTTCTCATCAAGCCAGGTCTGACAAAGAGCTGCAGTGCATGGGAAAGAGGCAGCTAGGTGAAACTAATGCCATAGATGTTTGATTCATTAGGAGCTTATTGTTAACGGGGATGTCTGATTGTAAAGGCTCAGTCAAGCAAAAGAGTGCAGAGTAATCAGTCGGATTTATAGTTTGCAGGGCTCAAAAAAAAAAAAAAAGAGAGAAAAAAAGAGAGAAAAAATCAACATAAACCTTTGGATATAGCAGAAACAGAAAAATCCCCTTTGGGCAGCCCTAACCTGAGACCAGCCAAATAAGGTCATGCTACATGAAGGTTGCCTGTTAGGTGATGGGAGATATAGGAGGATTACAGCCATATGGCATGGCCTATCATACCTTCTGACTTAAGATAACAAAGCCAAGCTTTGTGCTTAGCTGTTTTTGACTGACATCATCAATTTTATTTTATGTTGGTCACCTCCGGTAACAGGAAAAAATGGCCTAGGGTTGATAACACATGCCTGTTTTTTTAGTATTAAGATGCCTTACAGCCAGTTTTGCACTGTAAAAAATTTCAAAGAATTAGTAGCTTGTTCTTCTATCAACCATCCTCCAGCAACTGTCAGCTCCCCCCTCCCTTGTTTTCGGTTTGTACCTTGCAAATGAGAGACAGCCTTATTCAGAACCAGATGTAAGGCTCCTAGAGAATGAGTGTAAGCTGTTGTACTTTAAGCCTAATGGGAAGTTTTATATGCAAGGGCCTTGAACTGATTAGTATAATTCCCTCTTTAATACAGCTGTCCCTCCAGATTAAGGTAAACCAAATGTTGCAATCAGAGATTAGTGTACCTTGCCAGTTATTAACATCCCCGGTTGCTCGCCGAGCACGTCAGACACTAATGCTGTGTATTTATTTGCTACTTCCACGCTGTAACTTGAACTTCTGCACCTGTCAAAGCATTCCAGGGAAGAGAGGGGTATTATTGGGAGGCAAAAGTTTTATACCTGTTCCACCTGTTTGGTTTTGTCACTGCTTGAGATTTTCTTTTTTTCTTGCCAAGATTGCCAGGTGGTTTAATCCGTTCCTCTGCTGGGTTTATGAAGAAAGACTTTGTCTGCTAAAATTGCATTTGTTGCTCTCATCTGCTTTTCCCCTTATCGAGTGTGTGCTACTCACCTAAACTGATTTGTTATTTATTTATTTATTTGCCTTCCCCTTGCATTTTTGCAAAAGCTCTCCAGGCTGCTCTTTGTGTGCTTAGGATGCGGCTCTGGGCGAGGAGAGGCAGCACCCGCTCCTGCTGTGCTCGCATCAGAGAGCGGTGCCTCTCGCTCAAGGTGGGTCACGCAGTTGTCTTCTTCCATTTGGCAGGATATCCTGTCCACCAGCAACACAGATGTCAAGGGGGACAATGTCCGGGTTATCGAGGGAAGATCTTTGCCTCTCTCTCCTACCCCCCCCTCCCGCCTCTCCCCAGCACCTGATCAGATTTTCTAGATAAATGTACACTGTAAACAGACTTAAAAAGCTTAGTGGGGTTGAGAGTGTCTTGTGCAGCATGTAGGAAATCGATAAAGTTAGGCCATGCTAAATAACTGCTCCTCAAATGCATTTAATTACTTTGGAAGACCATTAATTTACCTATAAACATGAAAGTTGTGGAGAGAAAAAAAAAAGTGGTACACAACACAGGGAGGAAGATGCTGCTAAATTGTGTTTCTTTCTTTTACACTGGCAGTTATTTAACCCTAAAGTTTTGAAATTTGTAGCAGGAAAGGTTTGCCTTTTCTAGGCCAAAAATTGAAACCAAACCCCCCCACAATTCCTCCAACCCCTGCTTTTCAATGTCACCCCACACCCACTTAAGCACTCTACTGTTAACAGAATATGCAGGGATGAATATCAGCTGTAGTTTCTACAATATTGTTGCTTCCTAGCAAAGACCCTCATAAGACTTTTTTTTTTTTTTAAATTGAATAGATTCCTTATTAAATAGATAATTGACATAAGGTCAGAAAAGGCCGTTTTAGCAGAGTCCCCCTAATACCAAAGTTTACTGCCGGCTGCACACTGCCTGCACGTTATGGCTTAATTGCAGATTTTTTGAAAAGACAAAAATATGTTCATATCTGAGGAATTATGTCTTGCAGCCTACTAAATATGCTAATGCAGTACTAAGCAGGGATAAAGTTCTTGCCATACCACCCAACAGTTGCGTGGGACACGCTGCCAAGTTATTGTTAATTGTAAAGCGCATGCAGGCTTTGCAATCCATCTTAATTGTCATACTTACTCCAGGTTTGGCGATAAGGCTCGATGGGCTGTTTTAAAGTGACAATGTTGACAAGGGGAAAGGGTGTGGGCCTGGGCTTGCGGTTCTGGAGGGGTTACGCGCTCTGACCTGCCGTAGGTTGATATGGACAGTCTGCAAGGGGATTTTAGTTGTCATGGGGTCCCCAGGCAGTTGAATAGAGTGACTGTCTGTCCTGCTTTTTCCTGTTAGGATCCTGACACGTGGAGCATTGATGAACTCAGCATAACGTTGAATAGGAGCTTTTTGGCAGCTGAGACACAAGGGCTAAGCTGCAGGTCAGAGATAACACTAGTGCAGATCTCCTCATGCACACAGTTAGTAGCATGCTTTCTTCCCTCCTGAGTGCAGGAAATAGCTCATGTTAAATACGTTCACTTTTCAGTTTTCCTTTCTTCTAAAACGCAGCTTGACAGATTGGGCTTTTCAGCTTCCCCCCCCTCCCCTCCTTATTTGTATTTTTTTTTCCACCACCTCTGCTTTCTACCTCAGAAATGCTCTTCAGGAAGCAGGAGTTAATCTTGGTGAGGAAACGATAAGGTGATACTTGATTTTTCAGGGGAAAGCAGAAGGATGTGACTGCCCGGTAACTGCAAAGAAATTTGCAGGGACGCCTTTTTTTAGGGCTTCCCTTTGCTTTTTCCTTTCTCCTCCTTAGAGCGGAGGACGGCAGGTCTGGCTGGAGGTAGGAGTGAGGGGTTTAAATAGCATCGGGGGCAGGAAGGAAGTGCTGGGAAGGTACATCGATAAAAGCTGCTTCCCTGAGCTTCTCTATCAGCTCCCTGAATCAGGTGAATCGGGTCGTTCCTTTCCCAACTTTGATGCATCCTGGCTGGCACAGAAATGTGTCTTTGAAGTCGTTTTATATTCGGCCAAGTTTTTTTATGTGGTTCCCAAAGAAAGAGGGCGAGCATTGTCTCTGCTAAATGATGTCAAGCCGGCATCCTGTGTACCGAGACAATGTCGAAGTCTCTATCTGCTCTTGGCATTGCTCTTCAGGCTGCCTGGGCTGTTTGAAGTGTTTGTGTCAGCAAGGCTTGAACCCGATGGAGATTTGGGGAAGGAGATCACTCTTTAACAGCCCTTTGCCTGAGTGTCCACACACGTGTGGCCCGAGCTCACCCAGCTCATCTTGCGGGGTATGAGCTTGATGCTGCATGGAGCCAGAAATCCTCCCCAGCATGAGTGGAACTGTACATGTTTGGGTTGGGCTTCCAGACAGAGCAGGACCTTTCTGTGGGAAGAGCCTTGCTGGTGATGGGGTCTCCTGTTCCAGCAAGGTGGTGCTCAGCAGGAGCAGGGCAGAGCCAGGATGAGACCCTATTGTGCAGGCCTGTCCGCATTAGCAGATTCCTGTGCCTGTGTTTAGACTTTCCATGACTTAATTGGGCCTCTGCAGTGAACCGTTTGCAGCCAAGGGGCCAAGGCTATTGTTTATTCCTGTGGCTATCACCAAGAGCCACGCAGACAGGAGAAGGACAGACATAAATACCGCCTTTGTTGCAGTCTGGATGCTCCTTTTGCTATCCTGAATGATTTCAAGCTCACTCTTGAGTGACTTCAGCAGCTTTTCCAATAGACGCACTTTTTTCACTTTCTTGGAGAGGTGGAAAGTGGCTCGAAAAAGGATGGCAGAATCCATTTGCATTGAATGGCCTTGCGGGTATCGCTGTTCCCTGTTTTCTCCTTTCTGTCTGAGCAGAGGGTCTGTGGCCACAGCCGGTGCCTCTCGGAGCTTGGGGAACGCTTCCCAGCTGCCGTGGTGGGGTTGCACATTTTTCCTTGGAAAGCGATGCTGGGAGCTCTGGGCATTTTCTTTGCTAAGTCGTGAATTCATTATGAAATTTATATGATGAGATCTATGACTCTGCTAATACTTCCACACAGCAGTTTGGCCTTTTTGTTCCAGAAAGGGTTGGACAGGAGCTAAGAAGATCTGGCTTTTGTTTTCAACTCTTCTACAACTTCCTGTATGACCTTGGGCAAGTTGCTTAATCAAGCTGTCTCGAGCTTTCCTTTGTAGTAATGTTACTTGCTAAATGTTAGAAGAGTTGTGAATATTCATGGTCAATTTGATAGGTAGTGTCCAGGTACTAATTTGATATCTTATAGAAGAAAGCAGCCCTGTCAATTAAGAAAACTGAAGTCTGAGTACCTCACTTTGGCTTCGAATGCAGGATTCAATGAAACTCCAACAGCAGCAGGACTCTGGCTGTTTTGAATCGGGTTTAGTTGCATGTAGTGCCACTCCTGACTGTGAATTCTGCTGTCCAACAGAATGGAATAAATTATGGAAAGGTATCTAAATGAAGGTCAGAGAGTGTGTGTAATGAGAGTGTATGAGAAATATGAACATAGGACCTGAAGATGAGGGCAGGGAGGCACCAGGGATCTAGACACAATGTGGTAGGATTAGGCTAAACACTGGGGTTGTTCAGAAGGCTCTGGGGAGACCATGGAGTCCCTTCCAGTGCCCACAGGGGCTCCAAGAAAGCTGGAGGATAAGGGCCTGAAGTGACAGGACAAAGGGGAATGGCTCCAAACTGACAGAGGACAGGGTTAGACGGGGTATTAGAAAGAAATTCTTCATAATGAGGGTGGTGAGGTTGCCCGGAAGAGTTGTAGCTATCCCATCTCTGGATGGATGTGGCTTTAAGCAACCTGGGCTTGTGGAAGATGTCCCTGCCCACAGCAGGGAGTTTGAAATGAAGTAGTCTTTAAAGTCTCTTCCAAAAGAAGTCATTCTATGATTCCATGAATTTCCTTGTAGGAGCAGACCTCTTGCTGGCCCTGGAGAGAGAGAAGAGGAAATTCTTTGTTCCATATTCCCCAGGGAAAGGGGAGCTTGTCCCCTAGGTGTACAGTCCATACAGTTCAACCCTAAGCTTTAATACAGTGACAAGAGCAGATGGCCATCGGTTTGGGGAGAGTGAGCAGTTTGCTTAGAAGTGCTGGAATGTGTACATACACAAACTAAGATGTGTGTGAGCTTCAGAAAGCTCACACTGCCTTCATCAAAGCCATGGACATCTGAGTACTTGATCTGTGATAGGATGTGTTGTTTTAAAGTGGCAAAATATGTTATTTAAGACTAGCATATGTAAGAGCTTGATCATAGCCTGGTTTATAGGGAGTGGTAATAATATCTTTATTAAGCCAACTGATATAGTTGGAGGGGGAAAAAAACAGACAAGGCCTCTACAGGGCTCTTTACTGTAATTAAAATAGGCTGCTTATATCTAGTTAAATAATATGTAAACTCTTAAGGCCAAATGCTACAGCTAGTTACTGTTAGTGAGAAACTGTAAACTACAAAATCCCAAACCAGGAAGTCCCATGGAGATAAAAAAATATCTAAAGAGCAGTCAGAAATGTGCCCTATATTATTGATGCTTCCAGCGGTATTAAGTTGTGAAGGGCTGGAATGTAAACAGAATTACAGATGTCTGATGCCGTAGGTTGAATTAGGGAAGCAGGAAATGCACTCCTTCGCTTGGGATGTTTGGAAAAAACACCTTCTGCCTGGCTTTATCTGAAACAGTTAAAGGTTTGTTTAACCTACAAAATAATTCGGAGGAGAATAGGCCAGGCAAAGTTGTTCTATTTATAGTGCCAAAAATAGGAGCTGTGCAAACCAACAGAATGTGGTTCCAGTTCACAGGGAGCTATGCTTTAGAAATGAAGCAGTGTGAGAGGGTCACAGCAAGGGTAGGTTGTGTCACAAAGGTAAAAACTACAGCTGTGTACATATATAGCTATTTGGTGCAGGCATGTCTGATCTTAGAAAGAGAAGTATTTTATGTAACTTCGTAATGCAAAGCTAATGATTATTTTCCTCCTTCGAGGTGAAGTGCAAAGGATCAGTTTTTGTTTCCTAGAAGAGGGTGGGAGAATAGCCTCGGTTTGCTATAAACCACTCTGGTAATCCTGATACTTCTATTTCCCAACCTTGAAAGCCTACAGCCTTATCTTATCTCCCTATGGTTGCTGTTACCCCTGCCAAACTCTGCTGATGGGCTGCTAACATTATTACATTTGCTCCTGATTTGCACAGGTTAAGCAGAGAGCAGACATTGCCAGTTATACCTTTTGGTACAGGCTCTGCTCCTCTCAAATCTCCCTCAGAACTGAGCAACCTGTTGCTTTAGAGGAGTGTGGTGTCTCTTTTCTTTTTTTTTTTTTAATTGCAGTGGCAAAAAAAAGGTCAGAACACACTTTTACAGGTCCAAAGGGAGGAGGAGTGAACTGTGGTGGTGCAGGAGTTGAGCTGTATGGGGACAGGGACTCAGGAGATGTGGATGTGTAGTGATGGCTAATTCGCTCCTCAGAGGCAGTTACTCTCATGGAGAAGAACTTTTGACAAGGGCATGCAGTGATAGGAAAAGGAGAATGGCTTTCAAATGACAGAAGGCAAGTTTAGATTAGATATCAGGAAGACATTTTTGATTATGAGAGCGGGGAGACCCTGGCACAGGTTGCCCAGAGAAGCTCTGGCTGCCCCACCCCTGGAAGTGTCCGAGGCCAGGTTGCCTGGGACTTCGAGTAACCTGGTCTGCTGGATGTTGTCCCTGTCCATGGCAAGGTATTGGAATGAAATGATTTTTAAATCTCTTGCAACCCAAACCACTCTGTTATTCTATAATTGTATAATTGATGCTTTGGGACACAATAATCTCCTACTACAATTATAATGCTGATGGTTAGTGATCTTTGCTAGGGATTTCTGAGAATTCAAATTTCTCAGATCCTAGAAGATCTACCCTGGCTATTGCATGGGACAGTGAGTTATAAGAGACAGGCCTTGCAAACTTGAAATAGTCTTTGTCCTTTTCATCATGATTGTTGTTGGTAAACTCATATAAATGGGAAGTGCCATTTCCTTCACATTGTTTGAAGTGTGTTTGTTCAAGAAATAACTGAATAACAGTTTTCCGTTTTTAAAGCAGGAGATTTTTTCCCTGATGCCCTAATGCTAAGTTAGTATTCTGGATGTCTCAGCGAGCCCAGAATAGTAGGATAGGCAGGTTAGGGTCCCAGGCATGAAGGTATCCTAGGAGTCAATATCTCTCCTAATAATTAACTCTTTATTTATTTTTTGTTGGAAGCTGACTCTTATTTATTTCTCACTGCCAGCTGGAATGCTGAGTTAGAAGAAAAAAGGGGTGTCAAGTTTCTCTTTTGGAACTATTTTATTTGAATGACACCTAGGCAATGTGAGAGACACCTTTCCTGGGTGGGACCTCCGAGGCAGAGTAGAATTGCTGTGGCAACATGGGTTTCCCGAATTTCCTTTTTGCATCTCGATGACTTAAAAAAAACATACTTTATTTCTGAGTTCTTCTTTGTGTGCAGAATGCTTTCATCATTTTTTTCCCTCTCATTCTTCGGTTTTTGCTATTCATAAACCTAAAACAACTGCAGTGAAACCAGAAATATCCCTTGACTGATGGTAAGAAAATAGGTGAGAGTGTGGAAGGTCCTTATAATTAAATCGTACAATATAAAAAAAAAAGAAAAAATGCATCGAATTTGTTTTTTGTGAGCAGTGCTAGTTGCCTTGCCAGTCTGAAGCTGGCACTGTGGGTTTGCTGTAATCACTGAGCTGAGAAAAAGAGACACGGGTTTTGTTTGTTTGTTTGTCATCATGGAGTTGGAGCAGGACTTAAGCAGTTGAATGCACAACACTTTTCTCTGCTGTCATCCTCTTCTCCCTGATTCTGAATTCTGCATAAATCCCCCTCTTTTCATTCCTCCAATCTGTTTTTCTGACCCTCCATAAGAATTAGGATTTATTTATATCCCATGTGCATATCAGCTTGGAAAATGTGCCTTTTTTATTTAAAAAATGAATCATGATAAAAATTGATTGCACCTGTGATTTTGAGGGCTTTGCTTGAGCATTATCTCCTAGGGGAGATGTGTGTGTGCATGTTGCTTTGCTTTGGGGGTATCCAAGTGCTGTTCTGGCCGGTTGATGGGTCTGCAGCAGGATGGTATCTTACAGTTGTTGTGGCATAATGTGGCAAGTGGGTAAATGGCCAGGATCTGAATCCTGGACATGGTGCAATGTGCTATATCATAATATATAGACCTTTCAGTTTCAACACAAAGTTGTTCAAAGATTAGGAGGAGGAAAATACAGGTTTGAGAGGAAAAACTTTTGTAATCAAACAAGATGGCACAGACCAATAAGGAAAAATAATTCTTTCAGTCACCCAGTCCTGGCCAGTGCACTTAATCACTGAAACCAATAATCCTCTATTGCTTGGAGAGCAGATTCCAAAGACCAGTGCTATCCAGTATTTTGAATGCAGCTGGTTGAACATCAAATACCGAGACCACAGTGTCTGCATCTCACTTTGGGAGCAGGGACTCTGCCTTGCTGGTTGCTCTGATGCCGCGTGGAAGGTCGAACCCCCGCTCAGCATCCTCCCGTCACACACTGGCTGCTCACCACAGCCCTGGCTGTAAATCCTGTGCCAGAGGCAAGGAAAGGGATGGAAAGACATGTGGTGGAAAGATGTTGCACTCTAGCATTCCTTGGCTTGCAGATGGCAAACTCCAGGCTAGTACAAGCTAGCCAGAGCAGCCCAGTGTCTGTTCTTACATACTTTCAAAGCCAACCTTTAGGCATAGCAGTTAGTGCTAATATGCTTGAACCTTACTGAGGACTGAAGAGGTAGATACAGCAGTGAGTGTGAGTTATGGCTCTCTCCTCTGGACTTTGCCACTTGCTCCTTTGGACTGCAAATCACATCCTTGTTGCAGTGCTTTCTTGAGTTGTCTCATGCTTTTGAATTTTTTAGCTGGTGAAATATTAAATGGAGAGGGCCACACTGGCTGCTTTTGAGTAAGTGAGTAGGTACCTTTTACCACATATTTCTTATTTACAACCCTGGTGGTTTCTCTTGTCAACTTGGGGCTTTGAGCAACCTGACCTAGTGGAAAATGTCCCTGCCATGGCTGGTGGGTTGGAACTAGATGGTCTTTGACGACCTTTCTAACCCAAACCATTCTAGGATTCTATGAACTTGGCCTTCTCACCTACTGCACACCATATACAGACTGTCACCAGGTTTCCCTTCCTTGGCACTGGCTGAAATGCTGGCTAGACCACACAGTTCCTTAGACATACAGACAGTCTGGTCCCTAGAGAAACTCCCCACGCCTATCCACCTAGCTTGTCTTCGTGCTTTGACACATCTGTGAGTCAACACAGTGATGATACATTCTGCCAGATGCTTCCCAAAAAGAGTTGTCCTGACTGGGAGGTTTTGGTAGTCATCTCTGATGTAGAGCTTAGCCAGCCTTCTGTAGGGGAGTCCTGTGGAGATTGCGCATGAGCCGGTGTGAAGCACTCACACTTTTCAACTGGCTCTTTCACTGCTGATTCTTATTGTGTCTGGGCGTCTCAGGCCACAGTGATTTCATGCCGTCATTCCCATAGTTAGGCAGTGTTTGCATAGGAGTACACTGCCCCTCCAAATGTTTGCAAGGATGTGGGCGTCTGGTGTTCCCTCTATCAGCCCTTTGCACCTTAGGTTTGTAGCCAAGCCACTCATCCTTATTAATAGAAGGCTGGATTTCTGTGGTGAGACGTTGAGGTTGGGTGTCACTGGGTGTAGCTCGGTGATAAGGACATGACATCGGCTGTGTTGGAGGACAGACTGTGAGAGCTTAAACCTGAACAAGTGAAAATATTGCTGTAGGACTCACCTTTTCATGCTCCTCCAAGGTGAGGGGGCAGGTTGGTGGTGTAGTAGGCTCTCAGTGCTGCAGCGATCCGGGACTGGCAAAGACCAAGGGAAGGCAGGCAGAGGTTTTAAGGTGCGTGTCTCCTTCTAACCACCAGACAGTGTCCTAGTCAGCCCCACCACTTCCTGCCAGCTCTGGAGATAAGCCCACAGCAGGTCAGACCTAGGGATCATCGTGCCCCGTCTCTGGCCAAAGTAAACTGCAAGAGCCTGAGTAGAATCAGAGGGGCAAGAGAAGCAGATAATGACTTTTCCCAGTCCTCCCCATTTGCAGCAACTGTTTCCTCATGTGTTTGGTGTGGTGGCAGCACTACACCCTTGCAGAATCCTTTCTAGAGTTGCAGCCATTTAAGAGATGTCTTCAAGGAGCAGACCAGTGTCAGTCTTGTGCTGTCCTTGTATTTAAGATGGCCAGATGGACTGAGGGGTTTCAGTTTAATGTTTAATGGCACTGGTGGGGAAAGAGAGATTAAAAAAGCAAACTTAGGCCTACAGAGCAGTTCCAGTGTCAGGACTGTTTAATCGACGCAGGAGAAGTCATCACTGCTGAGCCATTTATTACTTTGTTTTCAGAGGCCTTTCTAAAACTCCCCATGAATATGAATAATTGTACCAACAGTTAAAATTATTAACAAACCATCCATGAATATGAATAATCATATCAAAGGTTAATATTATTAACTGTGGGGGCTTTTTTTGCTGTTGTTTTTCTTAGCTTTTTGCCTCCCTCCTGGTTGCAAGGCGGCCGTCCCCGCCGGAAACCTCTGCTTTTAAAGAAGGGTTTGCTGGGGTGAAAGGAGTGGGTTTCCTAAGCCACTGGATCAAAGTGAAACCTCGCAGCCTGGCCAGCACACAGGTTTCCTCCCTCTCCCAGGTTCCCAGTGCGTGTCCGGGCTGGGTGTTCAGCTCAGCCGCCCCCGTGGATGTCATGAGCTCTCTCAGCTACCTCAGGATCACCTCTTCATTAGTGTTTTTTTTGTTTTAATTTAAAAGTAATTTGGTGGCTCTCTAGCTGAGTTATCTGCTGTCGCTGCAGTATAGGCTGTGTGTCGGACTCCCACAGCCGAAAGCCTCTGTTTCCTTTCTGCCAGTACCTTGGTATCTGCTTTGCCCAGGAGCCTGCTGATGAAGATTTCCTGTTTGTTTTGAGTCACTGCTGGAGTGATAAATATACTTCGGCTCTCTCCTTCGAGAGGAAAGAAACCAGCTGCCCCGAACTAAAGGGAAAAATATGTTGAAATTCCACCAAAGGGCCCTGTTATCACGAGGCTTCCCTGGAAGGATGAAACAGGGCAACATGAGCTACGACAAAGGCGTGATTCCCATATTAAAAATGTCTCTTCTTGCCTTTAGTTGTCTGCTTTCACTCCGTAATTTTAATTTTTAAAACAGGTTAGGAATAAATAAATAAATACAAAATGCCCCATAAACTTGCATGGTGGAGTAATGCTTGGCTGGATAAACAAACAATTATACTTGTGGTTTCTTGATCTGACCGCAAACTTTAAATGCTGTATTTTTGCATGAACCTATAATGCTTCTGGATAAACAATTGTGTTTATATTGTCAAGAGCATCCAGCACGGTGTTGTGTAATTTCTATGTGCGATTACTGGGATATAGGATAAATTCCAAAAGAAAAGAAAGGAAAGGAAGATTAGATTATTAAGTCATTTTTAATAAAAACAGCATAGTTTGGAATTGCTTATAGCTTAATTTGTAATTTTGAAAGAATGTAGTGCTGGCTTTTAAGTTTCTACAATTATCTTTTCATCTCTTTTTATCCTTTTTTTTTTTTACTAGGGATGAGGCCCAACCCAAACCCTTGGATCTAAACCCAAGATCCAGGTTCAGATCTGCGTTCAGAGCTCCAACCTCATTCCCAAAGAAGTAAAAGTCAGGCCAGTGAACTCCTGTATATGTTGTGTTTGAATTTGCTGCCTCAGGTTCAGGGACATTTGATCCTCAGGAGCTACATGTGGTGCAAGTGGTGCTGGCCTTAGGGCTTTGGGGTGCTCCCAGCCCAGCAGAAAAGCCAGGTAGGGTGGCAGAGGTAAAAAAAGTGTTGTTGCAGATCTGGAAAACTGTAGGTCAGCGGCATAAAAAAATGCTCATTAAAAATATCTTGGGGCCACTTTTACACAAGGCAAATGCAGTCCCTTGCCATGCCTTAGAGGAATGTGCACCTCCAAAGAGGATTATTATTTTTTTTTTTGGTGAAGTTATTTCCAAAGGTACTGTTTTCAGCCTCATAACAAAGGCATAGGGCTGTTTTGCTTTTGACAGATGTTTGAACTGCTGCTTATGGGGGTAAAAAAAGTAGTTTTCCTGCAGTTTTTTGATATATTTCTCGTGGTTGTTTTTTTTTTTTTAATGTAAACTCTATAAGCATTGCCAAACAATATGTGCTTTTCTCTGCTCACCGGCACGTTCCCACTACAATAGGCTAACCCTGCTCTCTCCTTTATATCACTGAGTGAAATCACATGGAACAAAAATAATTATATTTAAGCAGTTTGAAGTATACTTTTTTCCCGTGGTTTACCTTTACCATCTCCTAGTAAAATATAATTTCTTCTTTCACAGCAGATGAAAAAAGACCATTATAACTTTAAAGCATGAGATTATAAAAGACTGCAGCTAGTTTAGCTCTCACAGTTAGAAGTTAATTCTAAGTCACTGGAATTGAAAACATCAGTTTGCAACATTTACTGGCTTGCTATAAAAATGTATTCCCCTGTGTTATGTTAAACATGAGAAACTACACCTCGGTGTGTCCATTATTTATATATTTATTCATATCTTGCTGCTTCTGATTCAGCTGTGTAACTGTATGCAAAACAGATAATTACTGGGGAACAGAATAATTTGTATTTTGAGGGGAATAAATACCCTAAAGGATTTGCTTTTGGGGAAAGAACACACTGCAAAGAAATTACATAGATTTTCTAAACAGATATGAAAACAAAATGAAAAAAAATGGCGAGGAAACATTATGGGCCCAGCAACATTGACACCACCACGTTTGTGGTGAGGGAAGTAATTTTCCTTTCTCAGCACCCAAATTGGAAAATTGAATGTGGCGCCTATTATTAGACATGGTCATGCATAAAACAGGGTTTAATGGCAACACCACCCAAATACTGAAATGATCATGAGGATTTGGCTGATTTTCATCGAGTGGTGAGATTTGGACCAACACATTCATCTCTACAGAGGCACTCTCACAAATAGCAATCATTTTAAGGAAAATGCCATTTTCCTCTTCTCTTTCAGCACATGGGGACCCTTGTGTTCAAGCCATCAGCTGCAGGGACTGATCCCTGGATGGGCAATGGGAACTCCACTTCCCACAGGGGTAAGTAGTATAGGCCTTCCCTCCTCCAGCTTCATTCTCTGATTTAGCATTAGACAGTGGAAAAGAGATGCTGAAGACATGAATTTCAACATTTCCAGTAGCAGAATTCCTACTGGAAATGTGGCTGAATAACGGCGTCACCGCTCATCTCCCTTTGATTTATTCAGCGCAAGCGTTTGCCTGTTCCATTTCTGTTTGCAGGCCTTCTGGTTGGAAATAGGAGTTTCCCAAACTTTCCTACAGTGAGAATTTTATAAGCAAGCCAATGCTAAAAATGGTTGTCTGATCACCTTAAAGCTACTCAAGTAGCTTTGAATCCCGGGTGATACAGAGGGGTGTTGAACCTGTCCCATGGAGTACCCAAGAGATTCATCATCAAGACCAGGTTGGACAGGGCTTGGAGCAACCTGGTCTTGTAGAAAGTGTTGCTGCCCATGACAGGAGATTGGAAGGAGCTGATTGTTAGGGTCCCTTACAATCCAAACAATTCTGTGATTTTATGATTCTATCATCATTCAGCATCGTGAAGCTGCCTCTGAGCATCTCCTGTGACCCAAATGAGTGGATGCTTCACAGTTTGTTTGGCTACTGAAGTGAAATCTCCCATGCACATGGTAAGTACATACTGCTGTTTATCTCAGGTGTTTGGAAAGTCCTTTTGCTGTAGTTGTGCTGTGGTCTCTGGCATACACATCCCACAACACCTGGGAGAGGTGGGAAGGTTGTCTGGCTGCAAATGGTCCAGCTGCAGTCTGGGCATTGAGGCACAAGGGGGACAAAGTGACATGACTAGAGGCACATGAGAAATCTGTGCTAGAATGTGGGATGAAACCAAATTTTCCAACTCCTCAGATAGAACAGTGAGATGATTTCTGTGTTAGCCTACTGCAAGGGACTGAGCCTTTCCACCATCAAGAAAAAAGCTTTAATTTGAAGGCTCTACAGACAAATATAGTTATGGGTAGCAGTGCAGGAAAAGCAGTGTTTGAGAAAATCAAAGTGAAAAATCTCGGTCTTAAAATTGCAGCCTTAACACTTCCACCAGGGCTGATCAGAAGTTTTTTTTTTTTTTTTTTTTTTTTTTTTTTTTTTTTTTTTTTTTTTTTTTTTTTTTTTCTTTTCTCTTTCCTTTTGGTGGAGAAGTGTTCTAAGGTATTTTTCAAACTTTCCAGTTTAGCAATGTGTTGGCTCAAATTGAAAAGAGAACTAGGCACTGGGTCACAGGCAGAATTAGGTTTGCACTAGTGGTGGGGGCAGGTTGCTGACACAGCTACAATCAGACAAAACATTCAAAACTTCTGGCTTTGTACTTCTCAAATGCCTCTTTTAGAAAATCGCTTAAGTTGTTATTAACATCCACCACCCACCTTCCCTTTCTGGTCCTGACATTGTGTAATAATAGATAATGTTGACATATGTTCCCTGCTGGTAAGAAATACTATACTTCTGTGAAAGGTAACATTTTCAAGCAATGACAAAATGTATTTTACTTGGACAGAACATTAGTTATTGGACTAATCTCCCAATGTGGGATGTGGGGTAAAAGTTTTAACATTTTAGTTGTGGGAGAAAGTTTGTTGGGACAGTAAAAGCATCAGTATGGGGTGTGTTTAGTTTTCTCCATTTCTAGAGGTACTGGCTTGGTATCAAACTCTTGCGTCCGTAGGAATTTAAAAGAAACATTTGCAGTATGTATGAGGAACAGCTGTCTGTGTACTCCCAGCAACTTTTCAAAACGACTATTTGGACATTTTTTTTTTCCTAGGAAGGATTAGAGAACTGAGGAGTATGTGTGTGTGTGTCCCACGAGCTCCAAATAATTTATTTCAGAAGATCAATTTTTAAATATTGAGTAACCGTAAAAAGAACTGCATTTATGTATCTATTTCCCACTAAACAAAACTGTCTGAAAATAGAAAAAGAGGAAGAGATAGCAAAATCTTCCAAACAGATATGTTGTGAAAAAGCTACTTTTGAAAGTAATCTAGGGTGAGATTCAAAAAAACCGTGTTTGCTTTGCACACCACCCAACTCAGCACAAGACTGCACAAGCCTGGAGAAATCAAGTTTTATTTTAGGTCTTGCATGGATCTCTGTGCTGGGGAACCTGGAAATCAGTTTTTTAATTGAATCTGGTCTTCTTATGTGCTACAAAAGGATCCAGAAATAATCACGGGGGGTCTTGTCTTTTGATAGATAAGCATAATTTCTAGCAGTGGGATCCCTAAGATTTGTTTTTTCCCTTGCATTGCGAAGCGAGCTGATCAGCCCCTTAGAAATGTCACTTTTCCTGAAAAAATCAGGGAAGATTTAAGGAACCACCCTTTGTCCAGCATCTTCCTGCTGCCTCCCGGGCTCTGACACACCAGTCTATGGGGACCAGGAGCTTTAACCTGCACAGCCCTCGCCCCAAGCCTTGAGCTGTGGCCCTGGGGACCTCCCTAGGCTTCCTGAGTAAAATCTTTTGGTGCAGCAAGCTTGTGCCTTTTAGGTCTGGGATGGGGTCTCCTATGGAGCAGAGCTGCCGGGAGCTCCCCCGGAGGCTCCCCATCCATCTTCCTTCACCCATCAGGAGCATCCTGTTTGTTTTCAAACTCTCCCTGCATGTCTGTCGGGCTGCCTTGGGTTGGCTCTGTTCTCAGTTACACCCATTGATGTCAGTGGGGTTGCGTTGGTGGAATCAGGAGAAAAATTTGACTCCTCGTGTTTTTATTCCCCCTCTCCTCAATTTTTTTTTTTTTTTTTTTACAGTGCTCAGCCTGAGCCCAGCCTTCTGCCTGGCTTGTCCCGGGCTCCTGCCGCCGCTGGGGTGAGAGCTTCTCCTCTGCAGCTCCTGCTGCTTGGCATGGCTCCGCTGCTTCGGATCCAATCTCAGCTCAAAACATATCTGTTCTGCTTTCTGCTTCCTCCCTCCCTCTTAGCTTGCTGTAAAGCATTTTATTATCCAGTCTTTATGGAAAGCTCTGTACAAAATGAAGTTGTGAGGTTATTTGTTTTGGTGCAGCCGATCCCATAGTGTAAGCTACTTCCCTCCTTTAATCTTCTCCTCTTTAGATAGCACATAGGCTTTTATGTCCATTAATTGTCAGAAATAAATGCTTCTTTAACTATTACTTCCTGAAACAGAGCAGTGATCTCCCTTACATACCACTGTTTATATTATGCATAGTACAGCCCTATCACAAGAATACATTATAAGTTTTTGTAAGACCTTGAACTCGCATTTAGCATAATTTCCAGTTTAATTTTCTTTTTCCAATGTATCCAGTGGGCTACTGAACTACAGTTCTTGCTGCCCCTCACTCGACACAGCTTAGGAACAATCCCTGCACAAGCCAGAAGGCATTAGAAGAAATAGAAGAGTGATAGGAACAGTGGGTAAGGTTAGAGGGGTTTCATGTTGCTGCTTTAGGACCTAATCATTATTAATTATTTGCTTAATAGTAGAAGCTTCATGTCCCAGCTGAGATTAAGACCAAATGGTGCCAGATGTAGTGCAAACACCTATTAAGTCATCGTCCCTTTATCAAACAATTTACGGTCTAAATAGACAAGACAGAGAAAAGATGGGAGATGAACGAAGAGGTGTCGGCACCAGAGACAGGAAATTGGAGGAACAGGGGCATTAGGGATAGGGAGGGAAATGAAGGCCACAGTGTAATTTCTGTAGATAATCAGAGAAAAATCCACTGGCGTGAAAGCATAGACACACTCCTCTGGAGAACAACTATGCCAGCTTAAAATGGCCCTATCTGTCATTGATGTGGGAAGGAAGAGATGGTGGAGATACTTATTACCCACTTCCACCAACAAAACCTGAGCTATGTCATTCTAGTGATGGAGTGTGTTTGGACTAAACCAATGGATATTTCTGAGTTGGCCTAGGGGATGTTCCATGCACCCTCTTCTTCAGGATAGTGAGCAAAGGTTGTGGAGGATTGGTGCTACCATTTCATCTAGCACAGCTTGGTCTGGAGGAAGATATGTCCATAGCCTTCAGGGCTGCTTCTCTCCCTTTCTCAGGCCCCTTGGTGCGCAAGAATCACCAGCCCAGGCTCTCACACTCACTCGCATCTACTTGCACAATTTAATTTGCCCCACCTTACAAATCACCTCTGGATTTGGCTCCCAGTTCAGTTCACTGCCAGCAAGAAGACTGATGTGAGTGGCTGCACACGGTCCAACTGCGCTGGTTCGTCACATTGAGGGGGCTCCTTTGATTTATTTGTGTCTGTTTTTAAGTTTAGCTCTGTGCAGCAGCAAAGAGCTGACAACTTTCTAAAGTTCCTTAAATTCTCAGAACGCTCTACGAGTATTAGCTCTCTGGCAACAAAGTAGGACGCTTTGCTTATGTCTTCATGAATAACTTTGGGAAAGGGTTGTGACATACTTGTACCATTATTTTGTATGGCAGTTGAAATAAAAAAAAATCTTGGAAGGATGTTTGTTTGTGTTTTTCTTTTTCTGACCACTCTGTTTGGAAAAACTGCCAAGTTTGACTCTGAACTTGCAAGTACAGTAACTTTTTTTCTTTGAAACTTGGGTCTATAATGTCTGAAGCTGCTTTTAGTTGAAAGCAATTGTTATGTTCCTGACTCTTGTGATCAATCGAAATCAATTTCATACAGAAGGTTAACAGAGAAGGTCCAAACAAATGAATCCATGTGCATTTATCTGACAGTATTTCATATACAAATAACGAAAGCAGTACATTATCAATTCTCCGTAGTAAGAAGTATTCTTCATGTTTTTATAAAAAGTACTTAAGAGCTGACTTTGAAGAAAGACTTTGAAAACTTGCCAAACCTTCTTTGTATTTTGAAAGTCCACATCAAGAAAGTAGTAAATAGTCATTGAGCGTAGGAAAAAGGAAACTATTAGCATTGTTTTCTTTGAAAGATAAAAAGAAAAATGCAGTGCAAAACTTCATAATCTCTGAAATGTGTATTTGTTATTTGAATCAATTTAAAACAATTGTCACTATTAAGTTCATGTTAGCCTGCCTACTGAACTGTATAAATGGTTTCTGTATCTGCTGGTTTCATGTATATGGGTTCCCCCCCTTTCCTCATCTCCTTCTAGTTTTACAGGGTTAAGCATTTCCATTTAACTGCAGAGTTAGAATTTATATGAAGGCTCTGCTTAAAGAAACTTACTTTGGCTCCCCAAGCCTCCTCAGGATTTTTAAACCTATTTTCATTCCTCTAATGTAAGGAAGGATATCTATGCTTGATTTCTATAAAGCAATAGTTCCTCAGCTTTTCCCTTTCTGGGGCCCCATTGCCATCATGCAGCAGTTCTTTGTAATGTGTACAGATAAAATATCCTCTTTTTTGTTGTTGTTATTGTTGCTTTTATTTTCAGAAGTAAATAGCTCCTGGGCCAGACTTTCTCTTGTTGTTAGTGTGATTTGGTGCAGCATCATTTAAAAATCTCTACTTGTCACCAGCAAACAGGAAACCAGGTGATTTCCATAGGTTGAAAGAAAAAAAAAAGCATTGTTTTAGAGCAGTCGTAGTCGTATGTTGGGATGCAAATATGTATAGACTCTTACAGTATTCCACCTTTATTAGGTATATCTCACACTTGCAGCGAACACGAGAACCTTGGTATTTAATGATGTGTAATCAAGGAGCCAACTTGCCTTTTACCACCACTAATGCAGGTTGTACTTATGCATATATTAATTGCAAAGCCATTAAGCTGTCCCATGTGTGAGGTAGTGCTATGAGGAAATGCCTGTTCACTTCATCTTTGGTAAGTTCAGTACACGTTCAGCTAAAAGGGGATCTAAGCCGTGTGTAACCTGTGAGAAACAGAAGTGGAAGTTGGTACATGAAGAAACATACGTCTACCATAGAAATGGGATATTTCCCCCTGTTTGCCATAGAAGTGTCTGTAGGTTATAAAATAGACATGTTAAAGAGCTTGAATAGCTGTGTAGGCACATGGGTGTGTTTGGTGGCCAACTACACGCACTGACCTTTTAAGATGGATTGTGTCTTTATATAGAAAATGTATACTTGTGATGAGATAAAGGTAGGATTACAGTAAGGATTTTTTTTTGGCAGGAGTTTACATGATTGTATTTCTTAAGAAGATAGTTGATGGATTAAACGATCATCTGAGATTTTCAGAGTTTGTAAAGACTTTCAGATTTACCAATTCATCATCTCTTGTCTCCTTCTAATTATTACAAATCTGTTGCCTCTAAATATTTGTTGCTGCTGGGTATTGACTCATCTTCTGCCCTAGCTTTGTTCAAAGTATCTATCCCATTTTACAATAAACAATCAAGAAAACATAAAATAGATTAAATTGTGATAAATGCCACATGCAGAAAAATATCCTGCTGAAAAGTATAAGAATTTTTCATGCTTTTCTGCTTCCATTTTTTTCATTGATAAAATTGGTCTATTCGCATTCACATCTCTTATGGCTTTTTCTACTCTTATGGTGAAATATAGGCTAGCCTGGACCTGCTGATGGCCTTTCTCCTGGTAGGGTGATGATGAGTGAAATTTGGTGGGACAAGGTATTGTTCGACTAGCTCTTTCACAGGAAGAGTTTGTTCCCTGCGGTTAGGACAGGACTAAAGGTTTGGACTCACAGGTATGACCTGGCAAAATCCTTTTGTGGAGTGCAGAAGGGGCATAGCAAATGTGGGAGGATGTAGAAGGAGTTACTCCAGGCTTGCTGTGGAAGATGTATTTTTTTTGTCACTATCCTTGCCATTTCCTTCTCCAAATCCTGTAATGTAGCTCTTTGTGACTCCCTGAGATACAGTTTTCAGGGCAACATTGAGAATTCAGACTGATGGCTTTCTCCATATGCTAAGACCTTCAAAATATGATCTCTTAGTAATGTCTATTTGCAGAGGGACCTCCAGGTCACGTTTATTTACTCTCTGTGAAATGGCACAGTTTCCTCACATGGGAAATGGGGACATTCCAATCACCAGTCATTGACTACTTTTCTAATTAAGATCTCCCATTAATACAAATCTTGCAGTAAAAGCACATTTTTCTCCCCAGAATTCTCTTCTTGATTTATTAACAAATCTTCCTTGATAGTAGAATCAGAGAATATTCTGTGTTGGAAGGGGCCCACAAGGATCGTTAAGTCCATCTCCTGGCCCTGCACAGGACACCCCAAGGGTCATGCCATGTGCCTGAGGGCATTGTCCAGAGGTAGGAAAGAAATTTTAGGCTTTTTTTTTTTTTTTTTTCTAAAAACCAGCATCAAGAAGATACACCTCCAGAAGATGGAGTATCACATTTGTCCTCATGCCTAGGAGAGCAATGCAAATGACTATTCAGCATTTCAATTATAATTTTTTTCCTTCTTTAAGGATGCTCAAAGGGTCTGTTCTAAAGACTTTTCCCATACTGTTGTTTTGACTGTGACATTAAGATCTGAAAGATGATTAAATGCTATTTTTTTTTTTGATTGGTGTGGATTCTATGATGTTTAGCAAGCAGCATATAACTTGAAAGACATTGAAAGATATTTTGTCTTTGCTGGGCATTTGACTGATTTCACTGAAGCCAGGTCATCACAAGTCTGTTAGCACTGCCACAGCTTCATGGAGCTGAATAGGAACAGTCTGGATGTTCATACAAAGCACTAAAGCAAAAAATCCCTTTTTAAAAAAATGTTATTAGCTATGGCACTTGTCTGTTTCTGTGTACCTGGTAAAAATTGTCTATATGTAGTTCTTTCAAGGATGGCTTTTGGTCTAGTTGCTGTTTAGTAATAATGTCAAATGCCCTTTATTCTTCTAAACCACAAATTAATTTAGCATCGTTACTGCATCATTCTACCAGTATTGTTCCTGCAATGAAGCAGAGGCTCATTGAGTTAAATTTTATGTTAGAAAGATTAAAGAAAAAGGCAGAGGGACAAACTTTCCTCTGTTGTGTTAATGTTGAGCTAGATGATCCATTGGCCTTAAATAAATTGGGATTTACAACAGTGTAATCAAAACCAGAGTTTCACATATTTTTGTTAATACTTTAAATATAGAACCATAATAATCCTTCTGTTCCTAAAGATTCTCTAACTATAATCCAAGCGGCAGTCGTGTTACGGTGGATTGAGGGGGTGCGGTTTGCATTGCCTATGTGGAAGTTCTAAGATAACTGCACTTGGAATGAGCAGAGACATGCTCATTAATATATAAACTACTGTAACTATGCCTTGTGCTTCTTAGAAATTTCCTGTCTGCATTTTTAAGGAGAAACCCAGGTTATTCAGCAAAAATATAATTGTCAGTGCTTTCCTTTGGTTTGCTATTGTAAAAATGTGCTTCTAAAAAACTCAGTATCTGAGTGCAGAAGAAATATGTTGGGTTCCCATGTCTTTGGGGAGCGAGGTTGTGTCTAAGCCATTGGTGGGGGGTCACTGAGTGGTGCATCCAGCCACTGTCCTGGGCATCCACCAAGTTCTGGGATGAGAGCATCTCTCTGCCGGCCCCCACCCTACCCCACATCCTCTGGGACATTCCTACAGCCTCTTTCCAGAGAAATCCCACGCCGGCAGGGTGACTCACATCAGAAGACATTCCAGAAAGAAGAATAATTATGCCGTTGCTGGAATTGATGTAATGGTGTTTTTCAGGATGCTTTAATAGACATGAGTGATGTTTTGGCAGGCAATGGAAATAACCCTGGATATCTGATTGCATTACTGACTGCTACCAAAGGCATCTCTGGGGAAAGGGACATTACTTAAGGTACTTTCTCCGTGTTTTTAACTTGTTGGAGCTAACTTTCAGTGCAGCATAGGGTTCTTTTTCAGAAGACAGACATATTGGAGAGCTTAACCAAGACATATAACAAACCAAACTCTAAACATACACAGATTCCAAGAGACAGGCCTGTGTAAACAGCATCATAATTCCCTGGGTTATGTGCTGTTTAAAATAACATTCAGCTATGTATTCACCTCAAAAGATTGCCACTTAACAGCATTGTTTCTTTTTGTAATCTTTATTGTTTAGGTTTATTATGGCTGTCATTTTCCCCCTCTTCAGAAAACACAAACAATTTCCTTCTCTGCCCTGCGAGTGGGACACCCGTGTCCTGGTGGTGCTCCTCCACACCACGGCCAGCTGAAAAGATAACAAGTGAGGGCTACGCTGAACCTCCTTCTCCCAAAAATAAGTTTACTCTCCCTGCCCATGTGTGTTTTACTACCGTGTTCCTTAGTATGGTGTTTCTTGTTACTAACGATTACTACCAACGTTTAAACACATCGGTTGGAATCGCGACCTTGTTTAACACCCACGCAGTCCCAGTGAGGGCTCACTGCCTTCATTTAGGCTATATATTAAAAAAAATAATAAAATAAAAAAAGCCCTGCGCACTGATGTCCCTGGTTTGTTTTGCAGAGCCTTGTTGTTTAACGGCTCTCTGCAGGTAAATAGGTCTTTTTCTTGGTCTGGCACATTGATAAGCCTTCACACTTGGCAGATTGTTTTAGTTAACATAATCAGTGAACTCACTGTTCTACCTGGATGTCTGGGAGAATTGCCAAGAGATTTCTCAACGTTTCAATCAGAGGCAGGGGCTATAAAGCTGTCAGTTTTCTTGTAGGCCAATTTGCCTTTGCCATGGTTCTAACGTTGTGCTCATTTATAAAGAAATCAGCCCAGGTCTTTTGGGGTAATATTTTATGCTGGTTTCAGTTTGAAGAAGACTTATTCCTTTTTCTTTCTTTCTTTCTCCTTTTCTTTCTTTTTATTGTAAAGATGCATTTTAAAAAACTATTTCCTGGCACAGACAAATGCCCCACTTAAAGATTTTGATACAATAATAATTAAAAAAATAGTTAAATAATTAATTAATATTCCATTTTTGTTCCCAGCAGTGGAGCTGTGCTCCTTTCACACATTGTACCAGCCTCAAGTAAATCTGTTCTTAAACAAAGAAATGAAGCTACTTAGGTCAAATGTTCAGAGTGATCTTGGTCTGCCTAGTAATTAGAATCAGAGATATGTTAAACTACCTGAAAATAATTCACTTCCACAGGGAAAAAGCATACCTACAAGTTTATGGTTTGTAGGTCATTGTCTTCTACCCTACTTCCATCTGCTGTAATAAATTCTGGTGAAATATCTACTACTGAGTACTGAACTTAGGGACATTTTTTTTCCCCAAGACTTCAGTATTTACCACCTTGTGCCATATTACGTCATGTAACCTTCAACAGTGTTGTGACGTTTATTTAGTGGATGGGATGCATGGAGCAGGGGACCACATCTGCTTGAAGTTTCTATGATTTTCCCCACAGGGAGTTTTTCAGTATTTGACCAATTTGAGATTTTTCAAGTATTTTGTCATGGTGAGGGGCAAGGACAAGCGTTTGCTACTTTTGCAAGCTGCTAATGAGGAAGGTGGTCACGTTTCTTCTCCTCTGCAATGCCTCCAGCTGCAGGGAGTGGTGGCAGTGGGAATGATGCTGAGTGTGTGGTCCTATGTGCTCTTCAGGGCAGATATGTGGTGTCACTGAACATAGTTTGAAAGAGCACTTTCAGTCAGTTCATAGTTTTGAAGTTTTGGGTTCCTGAGGGTCAGCATCCAAGGGACATGATGCAATGAAGTGAGATGGTGATGATCCTGGGATATAAGAGAGACACAGTAGGATTAAGCCGAACATGGGGGTTGTTCTACCTGGAGAAATATCCAGGGAGACCTTAGAGCACCTTCCTGTACCTAAAGGGGCTACAAGACAGCTGGAGAAGGACTTTTTACTAGAGCATGGGGTGACAGGACAAGGGAGAATGGCTTCAAACCGACAGGGCAGGGTTAGATTGGGTATGAGGGAGGAATTCTTGACTTCTGAGGGTGGAGAGATACAGGTTTTTCAGAGAAGCTGTGGCTTCCACTGAAAGTGTTCAAGACCAGGCTGGAAGGGGATCTGAGCATCCTGCTACAGTGGAAAATCTCCTGCCATTGGCAGGGAGGTTTGGAATGAGATCGTCTTTAAGGTCCCTTCCAACCCAAATGATTCTGTTGTTCTACAATCACCTGTCACGTGAAGATTTCAATCCTATGAAGAGTATATCAAGGCTTGACAAATTCACCTGTCAGAGGCTTCACACAGCCGATTTATTTGCCAAGACAGGTGGAGAGCTGCCTAGGCTTATGGCTGAGCAAAATGGAATGAGGAGGGGCACGCAAAAGAAGTTCTGCCTCTGATTGCGACGATGAGAGCACGACTGTTACAGCACCGCAAATTAGCAGATAGTTTTAAACCAGTTCCCAAGCACTGAAATTAAAAGCACTTAATACAGGAATCATATTCTCTAGCTAAGGCACAACGGGACTCTGGTGAATTTAGTTTATAATGCTTCCGTGTTGCAACAGAAATTTGTCTTTTTGAGGCAATCAGGGGAGCCGCATTACAGCAGGACTTGCAAAGATTCGTGTTTGTGTCTAGTGCAAATGCATTAACTCTTTCATGTGAAACTTCTCTGCCAGTGCTGTGATTTCTTCTGTGCTGAGTTCAGTGGACCTCTAAAAAGTAATTTTCAATTCAAGGTGTATATGAGATAGGTATCAAAATCTGCCTCATGCTCATTTTGTGAAGAGAAAAATATCTTGTAATGGAATTTTATGAGTAAAGATATATCTGACTGTTTTCTCTTAGGATAATTTGTTGTAAATTTAATCAAGAATGCAATTAATGCAATTTTTGGAAGATTATTATTGTCAAGAGGAAATGAAACTCTCTTATGATAACTTTTTTTTTTTTGTTTTTTTTTTTTTTCTACACAAATTGATATTGGGCAGACAGAATCATAGACTCCTAGAATGGTTTGGGTTGGAAGGGATTTAAAGATCATCTAGTTCTACTCCCTGCCATGGGCAGGGACACCTTCCCCTCTCCCAGGTTGTTCCAAGCTCCATCCAAACCGGCCTTGAACACTTCCAGGGATCTGGGCAACCTGTGCCAGAGCTTCCATGTCACCCTCACAGGGAAGAATTTCTCCCCAATATCTAATCGAAACCTACTCTCTGTCAGTGTGAACCCATTCTCCCTTGTCCTATGGCCTTTTAAAAAGTCTCTCTAAATCTTTCTGGTAGGTTTACTTTAGGTAACGGAGGGTCACAATTAGGTCTCTCCAAAGCCTTTTCTTCGCCAGTATGAAAAACCCCATTTCTCTCAGCCTTTCCTCACAAGAGAGCCCCTATCAGCCTTTTCCCCTTTCTCTCAAACATTGGCAAACACAACACAATACCATGTATTGTAATGAGATAGCAGAGGAGCTGCCATGCTCATTACTGTTTCATTACTTGGTGATCATGAGAGCTTTTTTCCATCAGTGCCTGATTTCTGTGTTATCAGGAAAAGGGCAAGGTCTTTGATGTTTTGTAACATTCTTCAGCGCTACTAGAAAACTACTTGTTTTCTTGCTTTTCAAGGATACATTGGTGGTTTATAATTGATCTATAGCAGATCTTTCAGATTTAACCTTAGGTCATATATAAAATATTAAATATGGCCATTATAGAGACTATGCCTTTTTAAAAAAAACCTGTAAGGTTGTTGGCCTTTATGTCCTAGACAAATTCCAATTTGGGTAATTAAAGTTTGCCTGCATTCATTTTCCATGCAATTTTAATTGGATTCAATATTTTTCACTTCCTGTCCAAAGTAATAGTGCATTGTATGTGCTGTGAAGGAGTTAATGTGTGCTGAACTAGAGGTTGCTGCACTTCAGTAGTAAGTGAATTTGCTATGTGTGTTTCAAGAAACCAGCATAGAAAAATGCCAAATCCTCTTGAAATAAGGTACCAAATTTGTCAGATGTTTTGGCATGCTGTAAAAGTTTAAAATTACATTAGTGGCATCCAAGTTATCACACACATATCCTAAAAAGCAGATTTTCTTAGTGTTCAAATATTCAGCATGCGGCTCATCAGATTGCGTTAACCACCACTACAAAAGGGAAAGGAATCAATACATATGTAAATGGGATTCTGGTTGAAAAAGCTATTCTTGGTTTTACTGTTGCCATGCTAAAAGACATTGTAAACTGCAACAGACCCATTTCCTACGGGTTGGCTTCCCTCTGCTACCGGAGAAAGTGGAGCATGTGGCTCACCAGAAGAAGAGCACAGTGAAATGAGGGCTGGTGTTAATCATTTACAGGAGGTCTCGTTCCATGTTGAGGAGGTGCCTAGGGATGAAACCCATCTGAGAGGTATTCCTGGACTTTGGAAATCACATAAGTTGTTTAAACATTTATCATGGCTTGCATATCATGGGCAAAACATACTTTGGTTTTTTGCATTAGAAAATAACTATTGTCATTAATGCCAGGCTTTGCCTAATTTAAGAAATCTGCGTCAGTTTTCTGAGGCTGTGAGTCCATTAGCAAATTTTTCTCCATCTGTAGAGAATTGTACAAGTCACCCAGATTTCCACTTTTTAGTTTTCTACTCTGGGAGATAAAACCCAATTTAAAATACTCACAGAGTCTGAAATTATATGTATAAAAAAAGAGCAGACGAATAACACTTTCCCCAAGCAGCGGTCATTGAAGTTGTTTACATTCATCTATATCAATAAAATCAAAAGCCGGGTGTTCTTCTTCATTCTCTCCTTTGAACAATGTATTTGTTTCCTTTGAATGGAGTTGGCACTGGGGAGAATAATGATTGAAATCCCAAAGGTGACAGAATTTGACCCTGACAAGGGTTGAGAAGTTTGGCCGAGCACAGGAAAGGAGTGAGACCTGTGAAGTGCCCAGGGGACAACAGTCACTCCAAGGGTGAAGGGCAGAAGGTATTGCAAGGATGAGAGGTGCTCTTGGGTAACCCCAAAGAGATGTTAATTGCTCCAAGATGACATCTCCTCTGCTAAAATTTTCTCACCCTGATGTTGGATATTGAATCCTGGCAAAAGTGAAGAGCAGGAAGGTAGTTTTAGATTGGTTTGCTAACAGATGCCCGAGGGGGATCAAGAAGGCCACGTGGACAGTCATAAGGATTTAAACCATTTAGGAGATGAACAGAAGGTAAGAGAAGGCAGAGGTGAGAGAGAACAGAGACACGTTCTGCCACTGGCACAGGGAGCAGGGTCTGCCTGGTTGAGTAGCCGGGATTAGGGAGAAATAGTCCTGAGTCATGAAGAACTTTTAATGTCTGATGGACATTCACTCCTGGTCCCCCAGCAAAACATCTGTCCACAGTGCAGTTTTAACCAGGAATTCACATTACAGTGAAAAGTATTTTGTAGAATCCAAATCTCAGTGAAGAAATTCTTGTGCATTAAATACAGGAAGATTATCAATAAAATATTAATAAATATGTGATTGTAGAATGTTCTGCCTTTTAAATTCTTCATTGAATAGCTGCAGGGGCGTTTTGGTTTGTTTGTGCTGACCATTCAAAGAGAGATCCTCCAGAATATTTAAGGATAATCTGTGGGGATTTTTTCTCCCATCTGTAGCTTTCCTCTTGGAATTTACTTTTCATGCTGTAATCTGAGTGTCACTCTAGGTCATTCAGAAACATTTATTATCTTATTAAAGGGAACTACCTTCCCTGCTCTTACAAAAAGTTCTATTGGAATTAGCACACAAAGCATCATGAGTGATGCTGTGCTTTGTAGGCTAAAGCAATGTAAATACAATTATTTATAATTATGCAGTTTTAACCTTGAGTTTAAAACAGTAGCAAACATTCTGGTTTTATGGGGGATTTGTGTCTACTTGTATGTTCATTGATGCTTTATGGCCCGTGCCATCACATTGGTGAAATGCCACGATGTGGCACATGCCACACAGTTCAGGAGGTGGTTTGGTGTGGAGAGCTGGTGCACAAAGATGTACGAGTTGGCCTTTCAGTACTAATATACTGAAAAATATACTGGAAATATGGAAATGAGTGAGGAGCTCCACAGTCCTCTTCACAGAGCCATTTCAGCCAGTTTTCAAGCTGACTCTGGGAAGCCAACAGCAAACTGGTCTGTGTTGCCTTCAGGTTTGGAAAAGGATTAGAGATGGGAACACTCACAGTAAAGAGAAAGGAAGACTCTATGTCCTTAATGTGCATCCATCATGTGCATGTTTACATTTTGTTTGGGTTGCTGGTGCTATGCTGGTAAGGCATCCCGGGATCCCAGGCTGTACACAGTCACTGTAAGCATGTCGTCCATCAAGGAGGACCCACCTTCCAGCTGTTTTTGGCACCATTAATTCACTGGATTTGGGGATGGCTGAGAGAACTGCTGTCAGTTAAGGATGAGCACTCTGAACAGTAGCTTCTCACTAACTTGTTCTTGGCTCTACAAGCACAGGGACTTGTAAATTCAGACATTTTTAATAAAGTGCCTTCAGGGGAACCATAGGGAAAGAAAAATTATGTTGTGAACCTCCTAGTTCTATACAAGAACTGCTTGGTTATTTGGATATTTAACAGGGATTTACAGGCATTAATGCATTGGAGCTTCAATTACATCCTCAAGGGCAAGGCAGTATTATCTGTCCATCTCCCTTTCCTCTCCACATAATTTGAAGGTGGAGTAAAGGTAGCACAGCAAGGAGGGGGCTGATAATTTCTCATCTGATGCTTTTACCACTGGGATCTATTACCTCTTTTCTGTCTTTTCCCTCTCTCTAACCCAAAAGCCTGAAAATGATGCTTCTTTTCTCAGTATCTTTGAAATATTGATGTAAGGTACTTGGAAAACCAAAGATTTTGAATTGAAGTAATAACCACTGAGAATTCATTGAATACAACACTTCTTTTCCTTTCCAAGCCTTTTTTTTTTTTTTTAACTCCATCACATGTCCAATTTTGTAATCTTTCAGCTATTATATGACTCCATTGTGACATTATCCAATGATTAATGTGAGGTTAATAACTTTGTTTGGTGAATGTTGGTGTAAAGGAGTGACTGCTGCTGACTGTTCTGGTGTTAATGCTGTGTTTCCACTGGTTTGAGAGCAAATTATTGTGTGCTTCACCTACTCAGAGACAGCTTTTCCAAGAAAAGCAGAGTATAAGATGTAACTTTAGGAACAATCTGTTTTGTGTCTGTAATTAATATGTTCCGGATTGTTTGGCTACTTTGGTCAGTGTATCACAAACTAGACTATTATGCTCAAAGCTACTTTTGGGACATCCAATAATAGCTCCTTTTAGAAGCATTAAGAGCAACCCCTGTAAATGACTGTGGGCTTGAGTCACTATCTAGCTTTGCCTAAACCATGCCAGGTTTCTGTAACAAGTGATGAGCTATCACTGGGTAAAAAAACCCCAAAACAATAAAAGTGTCCTTGATTCACACCTCTCTGGTGTAAATCCTGATCCAATTTTAAAAGCACCTTGTTATAACAATGTTGGACAGAGGAGTTCCTGAGGCTAAGTGACATTTACAGCCCATGATACTAGTGTATCTGTGCTGTGTATCCATCAACATTTGGCATTTAGGAAAATCTGCTCATCCTCGCATCGCCTGTTAAACACTCACTCTATCAGAAAAAAAAAAAAAATCCAAGCAAGAAACCCCCCCCCCCCCCCCCC
>VXBA01002417.1:1170082-1271086 GCA_013399895.1 Serilophus lunatus | reverse complement strand
TTTTTTTTTTCCCATTTAGTTCAAGAGTGAAGGAGAGTTGCAGATTATGCTTAAAGGTCTGGAGTAATAGCTGGTACCACAAAGGCATATGTCAATTGTTAGTGTTTCTTAAGCTTCTTAATTTGAAGATGTATTTTAAAAAAATGAAATGAATCTTTCCTTTAACAATATGTGATCTCTGAGTCCTCTGGAAGCTGTTAAAAAAACATTCCCATTACATACTGAGTAATGTGCCAGTATTATCCTATCACCCAGATAATACTCCCCTAAAATGACAACTGGCCAGACCTCCAAAGAGCCTTAACCCAAAGATTCAAAACAAGAGAGAAAAATAAACCTTTGGCTCCCTGGTACTTTGCATTCCTGAGCTGTACAAGGCATTAATTTGTGCAACCTGTAGGCTCCATCCTGGAGATTTCCCACTCGGAGAAACCCTTTAGTATTTCAGGGCATTGTAGCAGGGCCAACATTGACGTTTCATTCCAGGCAGCAGAGGCTGCCTGCATTTGAATGAACATAACTGTTATTATTGCAAAATGATTATTGTTTTAAGCGGGTCTTTTGATTATCATTGAAAATGACTGGCTAAATACATTTTGATTAATCACTTGCAAAAATTATGCTTGTTAGAGCTGTTTTATATTCTCTGTCGCTGTGTTCTCACTGTAGGTTATAGCCATTTCTTTACAGCTGAAGATTTTTTCCCTTTAAGTCACCTGGTGAGAAAGGAAAACAAATCTTAGTTGAAAGCTTTTGTCTGCGAGACAGACTCCTCTTTTCATCCTTATGTCCTTTAAAAAAATGCTCAATTATTGTCTGTGCCATAGAGGAAAGAATGGGGCCTACACAGGACCTGAACCTTTTCAGACAGGAGATGGCTTTTGTTTTTGCACCCCATCAACACCGCTCACCTAATTAAATCTGATATCTCTGGCTGAAGCAAAATGATTTGTTAATAGTTCTTTGGGAATTTCCTTAATGAGTTTAGATGTCTTTTGTATGGTACATGTGGGGGTATTCTGCAAATGGAGCTGAAAAAGAAAAAAAAAAAAAAGAAAGAAAGAAAGAAAGAAAAATGGGGGCAAAGAGAGAGGAGAAAGAGCACCAGACCAAGGAGCAAGGTGTGGGCTGATGGCGGGTCCTGGTGGGGCTGCCGCCAGTCATTAGCCGGGGACACGCGGCAGCGATGCTGGGGAAGAGCCCTCCCCATCCCACACTGCCAGGGACATCTGTCAGGGACTCACATATTACACCTTGATCAGGCCCAGACAGTGACACCATTTTCTTTAACAAACACCAGCAGCTTTTCTTTCTCCTTTATTTTAACATTTCTCAGGGGTTGGATTCCCTTTCTTCTCCTGCTCTGCTGAGAGTAAAAGGAGCTTGTTAACTTGCTTAGATATTTTGACTGCTGATGCACTTTGGCCACTTGCCTGTGGTAACAGTGTCAAAGCATTACTTGGGATAATTGCTATATTTGCAGTCTGAAGAGTGCTCTGACTTAGTGTTCAAGCTGCTGAATAAAAAAGAAATTGTCATTTTGGAAGAAATCTGTGAATTACCCTCCCAGTTAAAAAAAACGCACAATTTTCAAAATGTCTTTTCCCCTTGTGTTCAAGCATAATGTTATTCAGATAATTAACATTTTAATAACTCGCTTAAAATATGAGATAGCGGCTTAAAAGGCTTTGGTTTCAGTAGGGTTTTGTTTTGTTTTTATTTTTAGCTTTGGGGATTAACCACTATGGGGCTCTATTTCTTCATTCTGTGCATACCCAAAAGTACCCACCAGTCCATAAAAACACCGAGTGCTTCTAGCTTGAGCTTTTCAAAGGATTCAGGATCAAGCCCAGAGGTTTTGCCAAGTTTACTAAGTCTTCCTAGTTTCACACATTAAACTAATGCTGTAAAATAGAAGTGTTCTTGTAATTATGAAATAACTGGGATATTAAAAATATTAGTTACGTTGTCAATTGTGGCTCAAGTCATACTGCATATAGATAGCCCATGACAAGTTTTTGATAGCCCTTCATTTAGTAAAGATGTGAATAATTTATATGTGCTCTTATGACATCCATTTTCTGAGTGGAAATTGAGACTATCATCGAATTTAATGGCATGAGGATGCCATAGAAAACGGCAGATTTAAACTGTATTTGTTATACGTTACACCTTTCTGATGTGTTTGTGCATCCTATTTGTTGTGCAATCTTTTTCTTTGAAAGATGAGGGCAGACACTAGAAGCACGTTTTGGCCTAGGAAAAAGTCCACATTTCTTGTAGACTCACTGAATGTCCTCAAGCTTCCTCAGATTCACTTTTAGCAGAGGCATTGGTGGGATCTGGTAGCGGCAAGGGGATGAAGTTCGAGGACCATGAACCATAAGGTCAGGTCAAGACTGCCATCAGCAGCTCAAGGCAGACAGAGGAAGAGGTGCTCTAAGAAAACATAGCTTCTTGTGGCCCCTTTTTTAAAAGTTTGCTCCAAAGCCCTAAAGTAGAAGTAAAAGAGAAAGAAAGAAAGAAAGATATATTCTGATAGTCTGCATCTTATTTTGAATCCCACTTGTCTGGATTCACACTTTTAAAATTGCATGGGATTGACTGTATCATAGCACCTGGGCAGTATATAGCAGAACCATTGAATCCTGGAATGATTTGGATTGGGGAGGATCTTAAAGACTAACTAATTTCAACCCCCAGCTTGAGGGCACCTTCCACTAGACCAGGCTGCTCCAAGCCTCATCCAGCCTGCCCTTGAACACTACCATTAATAAGGTATTTAGTAGGCAAAATCTGCCTGGAAATCCATAATTTAATATGATCTGAAAGATATCCAATAGGAGAAACTGAGTGATAAAAGACTCGAACTAACCTTTCCAACACCCATCCTCAAATCCACGTTTATCAGCCTAGAAATTACCAGTTATTTGCAGCCCTGCTGCTCTTCCTCACTTACCTGTGTTAGGTTTCAATCCTGTTGCATCTGGATCCTGTCATTTTATGGCACACTAATAAACAGCTATTGATTTAATCAAAATTACGTAGCCAGGACAGTGCTTGGCCCCAGGAAATCTTGCTAGGAAGTACCTTGTAAAATTACTCATCCTGCATTTTTCTGCTGCTCGTGGGCTTCAGAGCTAGCCTGCTCTAATGCAAAGTGAAGCATACTTTGTTCTACTGCCTCCAGATACCTTGTGTGGCTGCCTGATGCACTCTGATGTGCATTTCACCTGGCATTTGGAAGTATTTATTTAACACAGGCTTGATTACTTCTCTTACAGCATTAATTCTGAAAAATGCTGAGCTTTTCCAAAAAGTGCTGATTGCTCTACTGACAGACAAGGTGGCAAAGGGGAAAGGGGACTGGTGCAGGGTCCCAGCTGATGTGGCCCGAGGCTGTTGGTGAGGGGGGGGGGGTCTAATGTGCATGACAAATTTGCTGCTAACAAAATTGTTCAGGGGCCTGATTTTACTCTAGGTTATGTGGATTTAAATTTGCAACAGTTCCAGAGGGTTCAGTTGTTTCTGGAAATTTCAAAGGTGGAATAGGTCAGAATCTGGCTGTCTGTGTTTTTGGGTGTATTATGCTTGATGAGGGAAACCTTGTCTTTTCTAACTCTTCCTTTATTTAATTATTCCTTTATAATTACCTTTATGCTTTTAAAAGAGCTCTTTTTTCCCCGCCTCCAATTGCTTGTCCTGAGCACTTTCAAACTACTTCTGCATTTAAAACAAAAAACAAAAAACAACAACAACAAAAAAAAGAAACCCAACCTCACTAAAAAAAAAGAAACCACACCCCCCAAACCCCAGAAATTCCAAAAGTTAAATAGTATGATAGAAAAGCTCCTTTCTGTTTGGGCAGGATCGCCAGGGCTGGGATAAGCCCCTTGCAATATTATACATATTTGAAACATGAGAGCTATTGTTTTGAAGCTTTACTATGTTATTGTCCTGCTTGTCTGAGTAAGAAGCGTGTATCTCTGGTGGATGGAGGTTAGCTAAGTAAGTCATGCATAGATGGAATTTATTAAGTTTGCATGGTAGTGACAGCTGTGAGTGGGAACAGTAACTCTGAACGTGCCAAGGGCTGAGAAAGGGAAGGAATTTTCGTATGTGTCTTAAAGGAAAATGGTGGGGTAATTGTGAGGGCTCTTCTAATCGCTCCATCTCATTACCAAGGGGGAAAGTCACCAAAGTGATTTTTAAAGTGTAATAGTCTGGCAGAAAGCTGTCTTTGGACAAGCTCACCAGGCAGATGAGGACAGGGAAGAGTGGGGTTCTGTTAAGAACTACTGAAAATCAGCAATTTAATACAAATCCATTCAAATCGAGTTATAAATATACATCAGTGCAACGTAGGAACTGGTTATCTGTTAAATTGGCTAAAAATGTTTTTTAAATATAGAATTCCCCCCCAGATCACTTCCAGCCATCTGATCTTCGAGAGCTTCTCGTGGAAACACTTTCTTTTCCTTCTTTATTTTGCATTCTCTCTCTGCCTCCTGAGATGAAACTCACCTTTGCTGCTGGATCATTAAAATGGCAGCTGTCACTTAGAGGGAGACAAATTCCAGTTGCTGGGGCTGATCCTGGCAGAGCAGAGTACACGAGTGACACGCAGAGAAAGGTCAGCCTGGCTCACGAGAGCCAAGGGTGGGCTCCCCGGGGTGCCAACCCAGGCAGGGACAAAGGCAGAAACACTGGGAAAGGGGGGAATAATTATTAATGACACACCTGATATCGACCTACCTCGTCCTCCTGGTTTGTTGCTCTGGTTTGTGGCGGATCTGGCTGTCTGGAGCAGGGATGCTCCAAGCCGAAAATAGTGAGAGGAGATGTCTCCTGCTTCGCATCGCTGCACTGAGCACTTTTGGAGCAGAACATGTTAATGCGTTTTTTTTAACATCCCTTTGAAAACCAAGACTCTCCTCTGGCAAATGTGGGGCTACCAAAATGAGAGGTGACCTGTTTGCACCCCCTGTGCCCCTGCCTTTTGTGCCCTTCCTCCTCTTGCCCTAACCTGGCTGCATCTGGGATCCCTTCCCTGTACATTGTACATATCAGAAATGCCCCAGGATGGGCCCTGCCAATACATTTTCGTGTGATTTAGATATAAAGCTGATCAGCAGAATATGATATCTACCCTGTTCTTTTAACAGGGCTGCTGTTCCTTTTGTTTGATATTATATATATTTTTAAAATAACCCCTCTCTTCATAGCTTCCAGCACCACTTGGATTTCTTTTTTTTTCAGGGAGATTAAAATTAATTCTAATTTTAGAGAGCTCTTTAGGTGGCATCTTTTAATTTTCACCTTTTCCAGGGCTTTTGTTGCAGCCTAAAAATGAGCTTACAGTAGGTTAAATCCATGTTGTTAATGAAGCACTTCTTGCTCTCTGTTTTTTTGTTGTTAGACCACATAGGATATGTTCTGTTGATGTGTGGGGACTTATGATTAGATGAGAATTTACCTCTGAGGAAGCTCAGATTATCACACATAAAGCATCAGAAATAGAAAAATGATGTGCACAACCATGAAAAAAACAATGGATCTTATCTTTAGTTTTTTTTCCTAATCACCCTCCAGCATCACTACAGCAGTTAAGTTGCCTCAGGGCTTGCTAGGATTTATAGTTTATTATAACATTGATAAGAGCAGCTGAGAGAACAGTGAACTGGATGTTCGGTAAATATTATTTTGAATTCGTGGCAGAATTTTGATCCAAATGTGTTCACAGATCTCCTGTATTTAAACAGTTCACTGCAAAATTGCACTGCATCGACTAGTTTGACAAATTGTGTATGTGTGTGTGATTTTTGCCTGAGTAGGAACTAACCCGTGTAGATCAAACAGCTCTCGTTGTGGCTGAAAACACAGTTTGAAGTTGACGTTCTGTCTGTCACATGAATTCCATATTTCACTTAATAAGTTATGCAAATGGTGAATTTTATGTTTGGCTTTTTTGTAGTGTTGACTTTGAGTTTTGAATAACACGCAGGCTTAATAGTTTGATGGTGAAATTAGAGAATAATTGGGAAGAGCAAATCATTGCTTTTGTGATCTGTCAGTGAATCATTTAGATAAAACTGTTTCCCTGTGAGTTGTTTCCTTGTCTTACATTTTGACACTTGATGCCACATCATTAAGGGATTACCCTGAGGAGCTTTCCCTCCCTTTTCAGGGGAGCAATACCAACCCTCTGCAATGGCAAGCTGAGTGGGAATACCAGTACTACCTTAATGCTACCTAATGGAAGTCACCTCTGTGGATTTATGAATCCCATTGCATCTAAATAATGGAGAAGAAGTGATGCAATACCTTTCACCCCTCGTTCTCTGTGGTCACCAGCAATGGAGTCCGAAAGCAGCTTCTGGTCATCCAAATTTACTGTTTGATGGGAATTGTGGTATTCATATTTTTAATAGGTGTGGTGAAAAGGAATAAATCCTGGGTGAGACTGTTTTTTAAAAAAAGAGATTAAATACTTTGAGAATTAAATAAAAAAGTTTTAACTCCATGTTATTTTTCTTTTAAGCAACAAATGAAGATCTGTTATGAATTCCACTATGAAATGCACAGGTACAATATCTTGTAGAAATACTCTTACCATTATTTTGTAGTGTCTGCCTGTTAGTAGGAAGGAAGAAGATCATGCCTAGTGTAAACTGTGAGCTCAGGTGTGGACACGACCCATGTGCCCAACCTGCCAGAATGGTCCCTGTTCCCCAGAGCCAGGTCATGCCAAGTGGTGCCACATCTGGGCTTCACATCTGCATGGCAAAGAAACCTCCATTGCCTTCCTGAGAGCTGTTTGTAAGCTCATTAGAATAAATAAATAAATACATGCAGAGGAACAAAAAAAGTGCCTCAAATCCCAGCTGATCAGGTCTTGCTGGATAATTTAGCAAAAATGCTCATATTCTGCCCATTTTAGCAGAAGGGAGGATTTTCTTCCAGGATTTTCCAGACTACGAAAGTCTGTCGGTGCTGTGAACCAAAGAAGGAAGAAGCAGAAAAAAACCCCATTCATGTTTCCCTAAGTGAAATCACTTATCCGTGTTTTACCAGCCTTTATCAGAGTTTGTACACTTGCTCCAATTTAATTATTTTTTTTCTTCAGGGGAGCTCGCGAGGCACTTACATAAATTCTCTTAATTTCTGAGTAATGCAGTCCTGACAATCACTTAAGACAGTCGAGTTGATACTGCTGTCAGGGAAGACTCTTTTTCAAAAGAATGTTTTTATAGAATATCACTGTGACACTTCCCTTAGATGGATGTCTTTAGCAGAATTTGATTAATGTAATGTAATAAAAGAGATGCACACTAAAGTGTCTGTACATGTCTTGTTAAGTATGTTTGATTCATTATATGTAGTTCTCCTCACTTCTTTTCTCTTCCCTCAGTTCATTTTTTATCATTTCAATAATATATCTATAAATATGAAAAAGTTGGCACTTTCTTTGACATATATGGCTATTAATTCATAACTCTAAAAAATTGTATCTTTCAACTTGTCACTTTAAAGCTTGTACAGTTTATTACAGTAAGTAACCTGTGTTGGAAATTAGATTTTGAACTTTAGCAAGGAGATAAATAAGCTTGTGGACATAGAAGTTATAGAGAAGATACCTAGATATAGTGCTAGAATAAAATTGCATGAAAAGATCACTTACTTGAAGATGATAATTTCAGAGCTCCCCGAGGATCACATTAAGATTGCATATAGGAAATGGGCTGCGCCTTGAATTCCAATAACTTTAATTCCTAGAAATGGCAATATTTCAGTTAATCCTTTTCCTTGGGTGGGTGGGTCTCATTCTGTAGGCCAATAATACATATTAGCAGCATTCAATTTCAATAAATATAGGAAATTTACTTTAGAAAAACTCCTGAAAATTCCTCCAGGCCAAGCTTTGCATGTGTTTTTGCAGCATCAATCTGAAGAAGAGAAAAATTTTAATGTCTTCATTACAGAGCATACAACAACATTTAAAGTGAACCAGGTTAGTTGTCTCCTGAGCGGCCAAGTAAGTCATGGGGAAAAAAGGACAGTCATTAACTTTTTTGTTTTGATTTGCTTTGATAGAATAAGAGCCGCTCTGCTTCTTTTCCAGTTAGTTTTTAGTCTATGAATTTTTCAGAGCAGGTCTGACAGATCCAACCTTGGATCACGTCAGATTTGGAACTGCAGAGATTGTTGGCACTGAGGACTCTGCAGCTGGGATGTCTTTGCATGAGTGTTTGCCGGGACTCATCTGGGATTGGGAAAGTTTCTTAAGGGACTTCAGCAGAGCAGGATCTCCTGAGCTGGATGCCCATGGTGGTACAGCCTTCTTGGTGTGACCACACGGATAGTCTACAGAAGCAAACCACACAGTGTAACTGCTGTGCAGATTTACGAATCCCAGAGAGCCTGAAGAGCACACAACAAGCAGACGAGATGGGATGGGAAAAGATGTGTGAAAGCAGAGCTCCCAAGTGAGGACAGATGGACCAGCCACAGGAAAAGGGAGGCAAGGAAGGTGGGGATGCCACAGAAGACGTGCCGTTCGCTATGTGGCGTAGGAGCGTTTTGCAGTTACTTTTTCTGCAAATGTTTTGCCATGGTTTCTCTTAGATCAAGGCATGTAGTGTTGATAACATATCCTCAGAGCATAGTTGCATTAATCAAGTGTACAGGAGGCAGTGGAATTTACTTTTGAGAAGTGCTCAATCTTTGGTGTTTTCTGAGACTTTGAGGAAGCGCACACGGGTCCCTGGAAGTTACAGCTGGCTGCAGCAGGTCATCAGGCGCCCTACAAAGGGAACTGAGTGTTCATAAAATAAAGGTAGGGTTCTGGATGAATTTTGGACCAGTAGCACCCAGACCAGCAGAGATAACACTTTTGATGTGAGGAAAAGATGGGATCGTTATGCAACAACACACTGGAAAATGCTGGGAGGTGTGCCATGCCCAAGAGCTGGAACAGGTGCTCCAAAGCTGGTCCTCTATGATACAGATGCATCTTGAGTACTGAAGTTCCTGTCTCCTGGGTAGGGAAGATGGTCCTGCCAGTCACGCACATGGAGGAGATGGTGAGGCCCAGGCACAGGTTGGGCAGAGAAGCTGCAGCTGCCCCATCCCTGAAAGTGTCCAAGGCCAGGTTGGATGGGGCTTGGGACAACCTTGGATAATGTAAAGTGTCCCTGCCCATGGCAGAAATTTTGAAACTAACTGGCTTTTGAGATCTCTTCCAACCCAAATCATCATATGATGCTGTGATTCTATGATCTCCGTTTGCTCATAGCTTCCTTATTTATAAGTTGTAAAACACCCAGATAAAGAAAGCCCAGCAGGCTTTTCACCTTGAACAAACTGTATCTCAGGGGAGTCAAACCAGCTGTATAGATTCCTGTCAACACACTTGTCTTTGGGGAATCACTCATTTTATAAAACCAGATTGCCAGATCTGTACAACAGAAGGGAAAGGGAGAAAAAAACAGATTTTGAATGAGATTGAACAAAACTTCTGGGAGTGAAAAGCTCCTACCACTCATAATCTGCAACACCTGAGCATGAGCAGCTGGCATAGGCATCTGAAATAATGAGTGAACAGAAGGAGGGAGGACCACTGCTGCAAGAAAAAACCTTGTGGACTTGCTCACCTCAGTGTGAATGCAGCTCACCTCCAAGCTGACTCCTCAGGGGATGACAAGTATCCTGGTGTCTCTGGGGTGTTTTCACCACGGAACTCCATCTCAGCCATTGGTGAGATGAGCTGGTCCTCCTTGCTCCTCCCTTTGCCTGGGTTTCAATTCTTGACACCGATGCTTGCGTCTCTCACAGATATACTAATATTCAGTGTCATCAAGAGATTTAGTGGCTGATGGGATTCACTGTACCCCTGCTCTGCACCTGTGTCTGAGGTGGTTGCTTTCAGTGTGCTGGGTTGGACACAGGGGTGAGAAGGCACTATGGGCAGAGGGCTTGCCACAGCAGAAGGTCAACATTAAATATGCTTCTGATCGGTGGTAATGATTTGGAACTAAATAACTGACATTCAGAAAAATGACTTTGCCCCTGAACATGCAAAGATTTTTCCAATCCTCTCGAAACTTTAGTAAAAGCATGTGTTTAAGTGCAACAGCACTAGGGCTGTTCAGGAGGTGCTTCACTCAACAGCTACCTTTATTTTCTTCAATATACTGCTATGAAGTGGTTGAGACCCAGAAAAACATCCTCAGCTGTAAAAACCAAGGGACATTGTGCAGATGCGGTGTGTAGGGACATATTTTAGTGATGACTTGGGAGTGCTGGGTTAATGATTGGACTTGATCTTGGAGGGTTTTTCCAACTTAAATGATTTAATGATTCTGTTCTCTCACCACAATGATTTGGGATGATGAAATAACCAGTTTCTACTGTGAATCATGTAAAGGAGTAGAACATACTTCTCTCACACCTAAAGAAGTAATTTTACCTGTAGGCAAAATTATATGTGACTATCAGAAATAACAGAAAGAAACAATTAGGATGCCTGCTCATCCCAGCAGGAGGTTAACTCCTGGTCTCAGTAGATGTACAGATGTAAGCCTCACACATCACTCACCAGTTTATATGGCTTGGCTTATGGGGTTTCATTAACCTCCTTCATTGAACCCAGTTGTGGACAGAAGAAAAAGCCTTGACATTTAGCTTAGCATTGCTGAGGCTTCCTGGTCAAGGTGTGCTGCTGGCACAGGTGGGGCTGCTTCAGAAACCACAGGTGCCTGCGCTTTGGCATGACTGCTGGGAGGTGACTAGAAGAGGAGTTGGGCTCTCCCTTTTCTGGGATCAAGGATAGAAAGAAGAATGAGCTCATTTTTAAGGTAAAACCAGCTACTGGATCTGTGGAAGAGGAGTTGAGGTAGTGTGTTTTAAGGGTTTGTGATCTTTTTATGTTTGAAAGCTTACCAGTGAAACCTGAATTTCTTTTTTGTGTTGGAAAAGGTTTGGACTGGTTGGTCTTGTGGGTATTTAGTGCTTGAGCTCTGGTTTTGCTGTTTGCTTTGGTTTCTTCAAACAAATCTCTTTAATGTGTTCTTAAGTAAAACAAGCAAATAAGGCTGTCTTAAAGGAGTTACTTCCATTTACTTGTGTGACTATGTTAAGAGTTTGCTTAATTGTTCTTTTGATAGTAGCCAAGGTTCGTGGGCAGCTGCTCTGAGTAGTTTCTGTAAGCTAGTTTCTCTGCTCTCTGTATGTTTGTGAGTGAAGACTAGTGGAGTTTATAGGATAGCAACAAATAATTGATGCATAATGGCTGTAGGTGTAGACCCTTTGCATGCAGTTGAAGCTGAAGATACTAAAACTGGTTTTTCAAGACATTTTCTGGTAAGAGAAGTGGCTTTCCTTCTGAAAGATGCCTGGTCCTCAATCAGAGTAACAAAAAGGGTGTGGAAAGTGGCTGTGCCTGGTTCACTCGAGGCCCATAAATGCAATGAGTCAGGTATTTTGCCTTTATGTGCTGAGCTGCAAGCTAATGGAAATATGTTAAAAACAGCTAAGCTGGAAAAATAAACTCTCTCTGATCACTGCTCCTGAAAGCACAAGGAGCTGATCTGATGAAGGGGATGGCTAGCTGTGTGTCTCCAGGAAAGGGGAGGAAGAGCTGGTTTGTGCCTGTGGCCAAGGCACAGGTTACTGAGCACCAGGGTGGTGAACGGTTTGAAAATGAGGAAGGGGTGTTACAGGGTATGAAATTTCTTCTGGAAAGAAGGGTGTGTGTTGTGGTGAGAGCACAAGAAGGTCAGGCGAGAAAACTGTAAACACCTCTCCAACCGGGCTGTTTCCTTCCCTGTTCCCTCCCCAGCACTGGCCTCCTCTGTTATCCCCATGAAGAAGAGAAGTGAGAATTAAAACCTTGTGTATTTGGAGGTATTGGTGTCCCTGCTGCACCTGCTCAAGTGTTGAACTGCAGATGTTTGTGGCCACATTGGTGCTACTGCCCCTGCAAGGAAGGGATGAAAGGCTGCAGCCTCACAAGCCCTTCTCAGGGTGGCTGCATAACACTTGGGGTGCTGGGGAAACCTTGTGTGCTGCGGGGATGCTCTTCAGGTCACAACAGGGAGACAGCTGAATGCCAAGTCTCTGTATGTGTTTGCCTGCTGTAGCCTCCAGTTTATTGCTCTGCAATCCCCTTCCTCCCTCCCAGAATAAAAATCCATGGTTTATCAAACCTCATTTTCTCCAAGTGCCTTTACTGCCTTTCTAAGTTTAGTCTTCTCTCTTAATTGCATGCCAAGATGGGGGGAGAAATTGGTTAATTGATTAGTAATTTAGTCTCTGGTGATATGCTTATTTAAGAAATCTGCCGGAGTTATATATGTCAAATGATTCACATGAAAACAACATCAAGTGAATCATATATAAAAATGACATAATTGCTATTAAACTTAGAAGCCATATGTGTGGCTGAGGAAATTACTGGCTTTAGCAACTCTTTTATATTTCTTCCCAAAGCCAGTTATACTCTTCTGAACAGAGAAAGCAACTTTATGTGCAGGAAAATCACCCCTATGAGTGTTATTTGCAGATCTGTTAATTCAAAGAAGTAGGTGCATATTCCAGTGCTGCAGGAAAAAAAATCAAAATTCGGAATGTCGGGAAGCTGAGAAAGGGGTCTGTCGCTTTTTCTTTTTCTCATCAGCAAGATTAAATGTCAGCTCTTGCAATATACACCATCTGAGATTTTATTGCTCTCTGTTATTTTTAGTACTAGGAGGGAGATTAAATGAAATCCGGGATTATTTCAGATGGTGTTAAACTTTTTATTGCTCATTTCTGCCATCAGGCTCAGGCTGACCCAGTTGGGTGGGTCATTAGAGAAGGTGGGCTCTCCTCAGCAATTAATTCCTCTACCTATACATGGCCTTGTAGGAAAAAGCCAAAAGTAAATATAGCTATTAATACAGCTACTCTTTTATTTGATGTTACTCGTTTCTCAGAAGTCTGTTGTGTGCTGAACTTCACATATGCAAACAGTATTTTACGTGTGGCTCTGCATCTATGCAGCCTCTGTGGGATCGCGGGCTCTTGTCGCTTCAATGGGTGCTTCGGAAGCTTATTTTTATTTATCCCTATAAGACTGCTTGAAATAAATCCAAACTGATTTAATATTTTGCATTTCTTTATCAGAAGATTAAAGAGAAGGCTGATTTTTTTTTGAGTCTGTATTTACTTCAAATCTTAACATTAAAAAAATTAGCTTGATACAGCTGACTTGATGCTTGTTACTGATGGTTTCTTCATTTTTATTTCTTTTTATAGGGTGGTGCCTTTTCCATTAGTCACAGCCCTCGACACGTTGATATATGCAGTGAGGAAGGCTTTAGGTGGTGGTGGTGATGAATAGCTGTTGGAGCACTCTCCTGCAGTTAATCTTGGGATGAAGGAGAAATCCTAGTCTCGCTTCTGCAGGTTTCAGGGGTCTCGCTTGTCTTCGGGGTGGGTTTTGTAGGTTCATGAGCGTGCCTGCCAGCTGGTGCTGGTACAGCTTTAGCTCAGGACATTAGCAAGTTCCCCTTCATGAAGAGGAAGGGTCAGTAGGCAGCTATTCAGCTCTGACAGGATGCCCGTGTCACAGGCACTGAGGGATGGAGCAGCTATTGTAGCTTATGTGGTGCGTAGAAACCCCCTAGAATTTTCTGTGATTAGCTGCTGATAAATCAACTTCTAGAAGCCACACATTAAAGACTAACCCAGGGGCATGACATTGTAAGCTGTGTTTGGTTATGGTTGGGATAACGTTCCCCATATTTTGGGTACTTTGTCCCGTGGTTTGTTCTCATACGTGTGGGGGCTAGCAGGAAGCCTGGACATGCACGACTTCCACTGCAAGCATCTAGGCTGTCCTGTCACAAGCAAGTTAGTCAAGAAAGCAGGTGTTCCGAGATGTATTTTTCCCTGCTGCATGTCTGTCTGATCTTGCTGTGGAGTCACTGTTGTAAGAGGAGCAAACTTGGACGAGTGGGCAGTGCAATACGTCTGCAATGGGAATAACGAGTTATTCTGTAAACAAGCAGCGCTAACGAAGCCCTGTGCTCTGACTCAGCTGGCCTCTTGTTTGGAGCCCCAGCATGAGAAAACCAAACCCTTCCCCTTGCCTGTGCCTGTCTGCCCCTTCTTTCCCCTCAGACCTTCAGCCTTTCACTGAATGCAGGCTGGGAGCTTGTTTTTGAGGCTGTGATCTAGAGTAGGACTGTCACTGAACTTGTCAGCAAACAAAAAGAGCTTTTGTTTCAAAAAGTAAATGCAGATGGTTTGCTTAATTATTCAAAGGAGAGGGACATTGGGCTAAGTAGGGAGCTGCAGTGTGACTGATATAGCTAAAGAATAATCCAGCTTGTCGTAAACTTTCTGAATAGAAAGAAACCCATCCGAATGGAGAATTGGTATCAGCAGTCATGAGACTTTTTTTCTCTTTGGATTTTGGGAGTTCTTAGTCACTTTTGTCTGAATCCAGGTTCAGAGCTGAGTCATTCCTTCTGCTCTTCTTCCCCTGGTGACTTTTCCACGCTGTTTCATTTTTCCCAGATAGACATTAGTGGAGCAAGACTATGCTAACCACACCACAAGCAGTGAAAACAGTGTGTGATTTCCTTGGGAAGTGCAGAACATCCTCTGTGTGTGTTCCTGCGACGTGTATCACAATAACTCGGATGGCCTGTGCCGTAGGGAAGTGGAGCAGGATGATGTGTGGGAGAGGCAGAGGCCCATCAGCATCACTGGACTTACCTCTAGCTCTGGCTAAAGAGGAAATAATGAGTAAATGTGTTGCAATCTTCACTGTTGCTCGGTTTGGTAATGCAGAAGGTTGAGGAGAGGCTGAAGGAACCTTTGTCACGAGCTGCTCTTGCATGCTTTGTGTTTTCATTTTGTTTGGTATTGGTGCAGCACAGGATGGCATGAGAGAGACAGAGCAAAATGCATTTCAGAGGAGGAAAGGGGCCCCCTTATAATGAAGAGTTCAACTGAAATAAGTGTGTGTGAGGGTGGAAATTATTTCTTTGCATGCCAGATTTCTTGCCACTTTCAAGCTAATCCTTTCAGTTCACTTCAATACAGTCACTGAAGTAGCTTAGAAAAAGAGAGAAAAAGATCTTTGATATGCTAGATCAACCAAAGTTTAAAAAATCTCTCTTTGTATATGCCATTTATAATGCAAATCTCAAGTTGGCGTTTTAGGCTCACTTACTGCTGTAACTGAAGTACCTTGGAATACAAAGGCTGGAGATGGAGGGAGATCCCAAATGACAGAAGCCTTTAATAGTTCAATAATAAATCAAAAAAATTTACATTTTCTCATTTGTGTAAATACCTTCTACCTCTGTAGTGTGTGAGACACAGGGAGAAAGAATTTTACTGTGCAGAGGGTGAAGTAACTGGTCTGAGTCTTCTGGGAATTTGAATTCAGCTTTGCTAGTGCGTCCCTAGAAAGGATTTGACCCTGGCTGGGGTAAGGCATGACTTTCCTTCTAGTGGGGAGAAAATGTAAGTAGTGTTTGCTCAGTCAGTGAGCAACTGGTTAAGTTCTCCTTTGGAAAGAAGCCTAATTTCTAAGAGTCGCCTTCCCAAATATATAACCTGATTTCTCTCCCTTGTGTTCCCAACATTTAAGCACTGATTAAATGTCACCAAAGATAATAGGAGAAATGCTCATGACGGCCAGGCTATTTTAAAATAGCATGGGCATGCTTAAAGCAATAAGTAATTTTGCCTCTGCTACACAGTGTGTTTAATGCATATTTAAATTAATCTGTAGACAACTTTGAGCAGGCTGGATCTGGAAATGAGTTATCTTTCTAATTGGGGATATTTTGGGATTTGCCCTGCTGAATTTCACACAGCTGCTCTGTGGAAGGTGACTGTTAAATGGGTGGACTATGGGCCCCTGTCCCACACGTGCTCTGCAGTAGGAGTGGGGATGTTGAGATTATTCTATTTGCCTTTTGAGTCCTGATGTTATGGTATTCCAAGGGAAACAGGGTAACTCACTGATCTGCATTCTATAACCCCAACCTTGTTGTTGTTTTTCTTTTTTGCTGCTACACACTGAGGGCAGAGGCAGCTTTCTTTATGATAATTTACAGCTTGGTTTGTTGGGAGCTGTCTCTTCATCATAGACCTACTGTGAAAGGCACTGATTTAAGGAACTGGCCAAGCACCTACAATATCCCTAAATACTATGGCATGTAGAATTACTCTACAACCATTTTTAGCTGCTCCCTGGAGCACCTGCCCACTGATACCTGTGTTATGTGGAAGTCACAGGCTTGTATTACACTTTATAATTCAGAGTGGGTTTGTCCCACTCTAGTAACTATTTCTAAGTCTGATACTGCAGACAATATTATGAGTAAAAAAAACATAGTTGAGAAGTGAGCAAAATGGATCTTGATGCAAGAATTAGTCTTCCTTTCTACCCTCTGCTTGGTGCCAATGTCTTCTTGTCTCCACTGAGAAACCACTCTGGCATCAGAGTTTAAGTACAGTTTGGGGGAGCAGCAAAGAAAACATATTTTCAAGGAGTCAAAGTGTCAAGATCATGTGTTTATTTATTTATGTTTCAGCACTGTGGTGTTTTTTCTTAAAAAAAAAAAGTCAAATGCCACTTAAATCGTGATTCTAGCCTGTGACACCCTGTATTCTCCGAAGTGCTAGACTGATTTTTGAAGGGTTTGGAAATGTTTCACTGAGTCTGAGGAATGATGGATAGGGAAAAAAAATAACATGTGTCCTCTAACTAAGCTGTTACTGATTATCTGAGTGCAATGTACAGATTAAGAGCCTGATCTTAAGACGGCTGGGGTCAGTTGACTGAAGTGGACTTTGAATCTAGTCTTACGAGTGTTCAGTAAATGCTGTAGTAGTGGGTGATGGAGATGAGCACAACACACTTTCCTCTCCAATATGCCTGAAATACTCCAGCTGAAATTCTAAAGCAGAAATGGTTTTCTGGCTTGTATTGAAAAGCCCTAAAATGACTGCATAAGGGCTGTTTTTAATATGTAGTATGAGAAATATTCAGCTGGGAGCACAGATTATTAGTAGCATCTCAAGAATGTGGCTTTCCAGGTGTAGGAACTGGCATTTCAGGGTTTCTTGCTTTTTGGACAAAAGGGTGTTTCATCAAACTTTGTGCTTCTCAAAATTCTATGATCTAAGTCCTTTAGATTACATGTTTTCCCACACGGCAGTGATTCTATTGCCTATTTCAGGCTGCTATGGAAAAACTTGAGGGAAAAATATAAATAAAATATGCCCAAGCACGCAAGTCAATGATCTGTGTGTTAAGCCTATTGGCACATACAGGACAATTTTATTGCATGACCTACTGGTTAAAAACATCAAAAATATAAGTCAAGTCATTTGAAGAACTGCTGTTTAGTGAGTTAGAATGAATGAAGTCTTTATTGAGTACATGCTTCCAGATTCATCACTGGTTCTGTTCTAGTCATGCCCTATCCTAGTCTTAACTGCCCCAGGCAGTCTTTTTGAGGCCACTTGACCTGCCAGTCATATTTCAGAAACTACTGATACGGTTCCTGATTTAGTTTAGATTCCAAACAGGCTGGCTGCTGGATTACAGACTAATGACCCATCAGATGCTAAAGGCAAAGGCTTAAAGTGCTCTAGTGAATTAAGCCTCAACATTGTCTGAAGGGAAGAATTTATTATGTCATTAAACTTGATTCAATAAGTTTCATTTCTTCAGATGCATTGCACAAAGCAAGAAGTAAGGAATTAGTGGGAGAGATACCATCTTGATTCTCTTCAGGTAAAACATTGATATTCAAGTACAGTATCAAGGGATGCCATTTCACAGAATTTTGGCTGTATTGCTAAAAACAATAGGTTGAGAAAACTCTGCATAGCTGATTAACCAACCATGGACTCCTCAAACGAAGTTGACTTGAATGTATGCTTCAGTTGGTAAATACATAGGAAAGTGAGGCTTGCCTGATTTGATGAGACCCTCGGTGAGGTTTCAGGGGCTTTCCATCAAATATCAAAGCCTCAGTGGTGTAAAGATATTAGTAGTAAGTTATAGATGGCACTGGGATTTAATGCAAAACTTAATATGAGCACATAATGTGATGAGTCAAACGGGGATTGCAGCTTGGCTCTCGGAAGACTATAATAGTGATCTGAAGGAAAAAGCCTGCATAATGCAAAGATCACTTTAAAACATAAAAAAACCAAATTAAAAAAATAAACATTTGGTGTTTTATCTATCTGCATATGTCTCCTAGTTGTGTTACAGCAACAGAAAAAAGTGTTTATAAATAATAACAAAGATTCTTCAGGAAAACGTTAGGATTTCTGCCTGTCGCTTTTGTCATTCATCTCTTCCAGTATCTGATTACATCCTTTTGACTTCTTTAAGATGTTTTTATTCTGCAGAGAGAAGTAAAAAGCCAGAAATGCTGATTTTACCAGCATTCCTTTATATTGGACAGAAGGGTGGTAAGAGTGTATATTTTTATTTTAAAATCAATTTAAATGTGGTTAGATTATAATTTTAATAAATTATTGACTTTATTTCAAATGTTCAGTTGCACTGAGACATTGTGAACCGTATATGTTTATATGACAGTGGGTCTGGGATTAGGATTTTTTTATTAGATGATTTTAATCACTTTAATACAATTCATAATCAAAATGAGTATTTAATATTATGGGTTTAAAATTAAAATTGACCTAATGGGCTGATTGTCTCTTCCTTTAACGGAGACTATTCTTCCCTAAAATGCAATAGCTTTTCCTTGGGAGTTAAAGAAGTGATAAAGGTCACTCAGATTTATGTTCATACACAGCTCTACTTCTTTCTTTTCTCTAACACCAGAAAGGCAAAATTCACTGCTGTGCTAAAGCTACTTTCCACTGTGATCTGAATGATTAAATCCTGCAGATATGTATGTATAGACACGCACACTTATGAATTCATATTTGTCTTTAGGCTGCTAATGAAAAACATATAGAATTCAACTGACCACTGCAAGATCTTAATCTATTGATGGGCTTCTGAAGAACTAAAGCTTGGAAATTCATGCAGCTCCAGGAGATTCAGCAAGACATCCAAAGTGCTCACCACCTTCCCCTGCTGTTAGAACGCTCTTAATTACTGTGATAGTAGTAGGTAGGTGGCCCATAACTTGTCTCGGACCAGTATGAAACTCAGCTTTACCTGGTTTGTGGTGGCTTTGGTTTCATGCTGGTTTTGTGTGCATGTCTTGAACAGAAAGTTCCTTTAGGAATCAAGGAAAAGGATGTATCCTTTTCCACACAAAAACATTCTTTAAACCTGGAATGGCCAATTCAACAGCCTCAAGTTTTCAAAATTTTTCCAAGGACTTGACTTAAGAGTTTGTAGAACAAAATGTGTTGTCTTGGAAGCTGCTGTGTGGTAGGTTTCTGCTGGGATCGGCTTTTCTACCATTCTTAGGGTCTTTTACAAAAATACCTCCACAAACTGATGTCACCTGCAGTGATGCCCAGCTGTGTGGGCATCCTCAGCCTTGGTCATCTTCTCTTTCTCTATTGAAAATATCAGGAAGCTCTGAAATGGAAGTATGAAAATTAAACAGATTTGAGTATTGTGTTAAAAAGGCAAAATATGCTGGTTAAATATGAAAGGGTGTGTATTTATCTTCAGGCATCATCTGTGGCATCTTGTACTTGTTGCAAGTAAATGTTACCCCCAGCTGGTGTAGTAGGACCCTGTTTCTCAGCATACTCTCCCCGTTCTGCTGCTCCTGGCCCAGTATGGGTAAAAACAGCTTGCTGGAGTTTGAATCACAGAAATTTCAAATTTATGGGACCTCCCAGATGCCAAATGTGCGTCTCTTTGCAAATGGCCAATGCATGGTTCCTCCCGGGAAGGAGGAGAGGAGGAGAACGAGGAATGAAAGAAGGGAATGTGGAGCCACAGGTGGCCTCAGCATGCACTCCTTCTCCTTTTGTGAGTCAAAACTCTTGAACGGTCTTATAGCTGCTTTGGGGAAGGCCATAAAGGCGTTGCAAACTGCCCCTCCCAGCTCCAGAAACCCCTGTATTTCAAAACATCCAGTATTTCCTTTTTTGACATTGATTCTGAATATAAAAATGGGGAGCTGAAGCCAAGGAGATCAAACTCCACTTGTTGTGAGTAGCTCCATGTAGCCTTGACACAGTCCCTGTCAGTTTTCCCTGACTGTGTAGCAAGGATAATATTTAACCAGCCTGTGGTGGTGTTTAGTGATGATTGCTTCTATGATACCAGGCTTTATTTTCCACCTATGCCTGTCCCTTGCTGACTTGAGCAATGAGTACTTGCTTGTTGTATTGTGTGGCCAAATAAGTGTTGTCAGGTGGCTTCCTCTGTGTGGCAGAGATTTGGAACAGGCTTGAAAGGTGCAGTAGTAGAGTATTAGGAAACAAGAGATGAAAAGAGGTCTATCCACCAGTTTTTGGCTGTACATGTACCTTTACTAAGCTTTTCTGGGGAGAAGTTGCAATCTGAGGCAGCTGGCAAAGTGAGAACCCAAAATCCATCTTTCTCCATGAACAACATATGAGTGGAATAAGAGACCAGGGCAACAGTGCCTGAAGGCCACCTTAAACTCTTCTTTCTCTCTTCAAAAACTATGTCATTTCAAATTGTACTTAAATTTTAAGTCTGGATTAAAATTTTTTTCATAGTATTAAGAATACTCATTCATTTCTCATCTTTGACTGTTAAACATGCCCTGTAAAAGAAATGAGCTGAAAAGGAAGAAGAAAATATCTTTCTAGTTTACTGCTTTAATGGCTCTGTAGATCAGATTCTGTAGGGCTATGAAAACAGAGTTTAGAGATTCCTGCTAACGAACATGAATTTGACTTCTGCGTGCAAGTTTTGTTGTTCTTCATGGTATTTCTTCAGCCTGCTCAGATGATACTATTCCAAAAATAACTTCAGGTTTTGAGTGTTTTGGAAATGTTAGTTTGCAGGAAAGGAGACGGGATTTAAGTGATTCTTCCATTTTGCAGAAGGTGAAATTGATGCATGAGAAGCCACAGCTGGCTAATTTTTTTAATATTGTCTAATAACAAAGTGTATTTTGGAAAGTTAAATGTGCTTTCTGTTTGTACAGGAGAAAATATGGATTTGCTTGGTTCCCTGTTTTAAATAGCTTTTCCACTCTTCGCTTTTTGGTGTGGAGCTGCTCCAAATTTGTTGCTAAAGGTATATTTTGTTTGCATATGATTTATGTGTACTTGGCACTTGTTTAGTGAAATATGTGTGTATATATAGTATTTGTTATAGTTCACTGTGGGCCTTAGCTCTTTTTTCTGATTTTTTTTTTTTCAATGCCTTGAGATAGTTAATTAAAACTCACATAGTTTTACAAACCTGAACTATCATCTTAAAGGAAAAGGGGTGGGGAGGGGAACCCACCTCATTACTCTGTGTCAGGTGTGTTTCTTTGGATCTTTGCACTGGGACCCAAGCTAACTACAAAGACAAGCAAAAATGATAAAATGTGATCTTTTTGCAGTGGATGACTTTACTTCCAAAAAGGGGGTTTCAGTTACCTATTTCATAATGCTTCACTTGTTCTCAGGTATTTCAGGTAGATTAATAGCCTGGTGTAGTGTGCCCAATGTGAAATCAGTGATGCGGTTGTGTTACCTTGGATGCCATAGGTACAAGGTACAAACTTCATATTCCTGTTTTTCTCTTACTTGCATTCCATCTCCCACCTTTTGGTAAAATTTAAACACGTTGCAGCTTGAGCAAAGCTATTGTTAGGTTTGCTTGAAAACTCTGTGCAAAGCAGTTACTGAAGAGGGGAACAGATCATTATTCTGAAGCCTAGACTGAAAAGTCGATGAGTTCTTGACTCTCCCAAGCATTTTGCTTCCAATTCATCTTAGTAAAATATCCATTAATCAGATACAAAGGTGGAGTAAGACACACATTCTGTTTATCTACCCATTGACCTTAAACATTTTTGCCACTCCTGTTGCGTTCTTTTGGTTTTTAACTGTGGTCCCCATGGATGGCAATGTGCAAAGTTGTCTGTGGCTAACTGATGGATAGTGTTACAAGGGTGTTTGTGCTCAGAGAAAAGGAATATCTGGAAATTTCTAGATATGGTCTTCCAACCACAGGCTGGCTTGGTGTCCACAACAGAGATGTAAGAATGTGTGAAATTAGAATGCAAGAATGTGTTTGGACCTGAGTCTGCATGATGCTTGCTCAGGGGACATTATTGCCTGAAGGTCTTGCTTTTGGAGAACCCTGAGAGATGGTAAGAGTGGCTTCACCCTACATAGAAAAAAAGGGGAGAGACTCACAGCTGTAGATGGATTTGGGTAGATAAGTGGTTTCATAATTTAGGTTGGAAACTAAAGCACTTGCATGAAGTCTGGCCCTCAAAAGGATTTGAGTGACTTTATTTGACACTGAATTGCAAGCAGAGTGGTCAGTTTTTCTGACCCTGTGTTGTCCAGCTAACTTCCTCTGGCTGTTCCCTTTCTATTCCCCTTGCCCCTTTGGGCAGCAGCTCAACACTGGAAATCACTTTAGAAAGTAACACTCATAGGAGGATATTTCCATTTAAGTTCATGAGATCAAATGCTGGTTTTGATTACAAAAGAGTAAACCTATTGCCCTCCACGGGGTTGTGTTGATGTAATACAGCCATAAAAGAGCACAATTTGTTTAGCCTAGCAACAATGAAGACTAAGAGGGGTCACGATTGCTCTGTGGTTAAAAAAAAAAAAGGCGATGTAAACACCAAGAAGGGTTGAGTGGTCCCAGTTAAATGACAATATTGGCATGAGAACAAACGGATATTCAAGAGCCATAAATAAAAGCAGACCCTAGATTAGGAGACCTCAAATTATCTAAGGAGTAAAGTTCTGGCAAAAACTTCCCACAGAAGTTATGGAGTTAACAAACTAAACCAGTTTTAAGATGATGCTAAGTAGTTTATGAAGAGCGTTATGTGATGATCTTTTCTGGGACAGCAAGGGACAGGGCTCTGTAACCCAGAACTGAACAAGTTTCCTGTGTTTCTATAAGCAAAATTTAGACAATCTGGCCTGCAGTGCTTCCACTTCAGAAAACTTTTTTATATGAACCCTTTTTGCTGAGTATGACTGCATTTCCAAAATATGATGGTGGATTTTCTTTCTTCAAAGTCTGCCATCCTCCTTGGGTATGGATATGCTGTGGGGTATTCGATGAACTGAAATAATTTGAGCCTTGCCCTTTTCCCTTGAGAAGCAGGTGGGTTATCCTGATATCTCCCTTTGGTAGGATTTCCAAGCCCGGGCTGAGGCCAGGAAGCCATCACTCCCTGTATGCAGTGACCCCCAAGTTCCTGCTGTTCACCCTATGACGATGAGGTTCCTCTGTGTGGGGCTGGGGCACCTTGTCCACATACATGCCCTGCTGAGGACCTGGGAATAAATTACAGTTAGTTTCAACTTTAAATTTCCTTGCTCTCTTGGGGGTGAAACATAATCCTTGCCCTTGCTCTAACATATCCTTTGTTCTTTAATTTAAATGGTGATTTTTACGGTGACATGTGATGTTCATCTGCTAACCTTTTACCCAATATGTTCAATTTAAAGAAGCATCAAATCTCAGAATGTGCCTCTATCTGTAGACACAGAAGCATGGTATAAGGTAGTTTACCTACTTAGGTTGGTACCTAAGAGCTTGTAAACAAATTCATAAATTTGTCATGATGATTATAGTGTTGGCAAACACAATGGTTGATCATGTTATAAATGTTTATCAACACCCGCACTCACCCACCTGCTAAGAGGTGCTACGCTTTAATGAAATTGTTTGAATATCAAGGCTGGTTGCTAAGATACAATGTTCTTGTTACCAGGGATGTGATGCTTACAGATTTCTGTTATCAAATAATGATTAGAGATGTGCTAACCTCAAGGTGCTCAGTGCAGTGAAAGGCTTACTGAGCCACAAATTAGTAAACTGTCTGCCTGAGCAGACACTTACAGAAGGAGCACATGTGCATCAAACTTACCGAGCTGACATTTTTAAAGAAGACAAGATCTGGCAGTGTAAATGTTCCTATAGATGATGAAAGACTGTCATAGGAAATGTTTACATGATCTGTTGCCTAGCACAATGTCTTCGTGCCATTCCCCCCCGACGTAGAACAGTGTTGAAATCACCACGTCAAATAACTGCTTTCTTCTTGCTTACTAAAATGTCTCCCGGCACTCACCTCTTGAAATTGCAAATTTACCAGTGTTGATTTCTATTTGCTAAAGGCCACACAAAGATGTGTAACAAAATGGCCAGCATGTGGAGGAGAGATGGCATTTCTGAGGACTAGAGTAAATTCAAGGTTGAAAGTTTTGTTGATGTTAAAACCAGAGCTAGATGTTAAAGAAGATAAACATCAAATATTGATGGTGTTTTCTTTTTAACGTAGGTGCTCCAAGTCCTCAGATTTGCTAATGCATTTTGTAATAAGGTATAAATATTGCACTTCATTTTATTCTTTTTACCAAGTGCTTTTCAGTGTTACTAACCATCAAAGAAAATAATGAACAGCACAATACAGGTGATCAAAAGGATTTTGCTCACGCTGCTGCTGTGCTAAGTAACCTTTAAGTGTAATTGTTGATCTCTTTATTGAATTAGAGTTCAAGGTGTATTTACAGTCCCTTCATTAGCATGAATTTGAGTTTAAAGCCAGTTCAGCTGAAATAATCTAAATTGTAAGCCAGGTTCATGCTTGCCTGTGAGACTCCATATTTTTACTTCACCCAGTAATTGTTTGTTTTAGTGTAAAGGGATGTTGTTTTCCTGCTTCTCTAAGCATCCTTTTCTAGCTACTTGTGAGACTCTCCTATTGTTATAACTACAAATCTGTTGGCAACTAAATCTAACTCAGTGCAGCTCTAGTAGATAGGTAGACAACTTTTAGAATTACAGAATTGCAAAAAAAAAAAAAATCAGCAATAACTTACTGTGGTTATAATTCATGATATTAAGCTTTACCCTTTGGATGTAAAATTCATACTTTATAAAATGATACAAGACTGCATCCTACAAAAGGCTCTTAACATAACCCATGTTCTACCTACGCTGTGTGGGCTTTTCAGACAAATAATCGCCTTCAGCAGATGCCTTTGTCATAATGAGTGTGATAGTTTAATATTTATGGAAGAACTGCTGATTTTCAATGCCTGCTTTAAAATCCCAAGAATATTTTTGCCAGCTCTAAGGACTGTGCATAGACAAAATGTGGTGCAGAGTGAATGGATCTATAAACCTTTCTATGCTACTTCCAAGTGATGAGACTGGTTACATCCTGCGAGAAACCTGTAGCACAGGTTTTCCCTCCTCGTGCCTGCCAAGTTTTCTAGGGAGCACCAATGGGGCTGTTGAAAGAGGCTGATCATCCTCAGTTAGGTAGAGTTGAAGTATTGCAGAATTATTAAGCTGAGGTGGGAAAAGCTGAAATCTGGCCCCTATGAGAATGGATTTGCACCATGGCTTGTGTTCTCCTCCTGGGACAGCTGATCCTTTTTGCTTGCACTTCCACCTGTTCCTCTGCCTGTCCAAGCTGGTTTTCACTGAGATTTGGACCTGCATTGAATTTTATGGCTCTGCTATAATATTTCTGATGTTTTGCCTTGTGTTGTAGCATATAGTAGCTAAAACAAATTTAAGATATTCCCTAAAACTGAGTTATAAAACTTCCCTTCCTTTCACCACCATCAGCAAGCTGTGTCTGTAGCTGTAGCCACCACAGAAATGGAGATGTATCAAAATGCTTTGAAATAACACTAAAACACAAATGCTCACCTGGCCCTTATGAAAATACAGACACTTTATCTACTGCAGCTGCCTGTGAGGTGGGAGAAAAGTGGGCTTTTTTTCTGCTTTTTTTTTGCCTTAGGTTTGTTGTAATGAGTGATTTACATTGCATTAGATTATGTTGGGATATACTGTGTCAGGTGGCATGACCTGATATAACCCAACTTAATGCAACACATATGTTTAGATTGTATTACATGTGAACAAAAATTCCCTGAGAAGCTGTCAGGAGCAGGTGATTCCTACAAATGGAAAATATTTGCACAGTGATATTTTATATGAGTCAAAATTGAAAGGTGTGTAATACTTCAGCATGGATTTAGGAGCCTTAGCCCCACTGACTTTGCTGGGACTAAAACTTTTATATGCCACTGTTCCCCTTGGAAATACAATTTAACAGCTGAGGTTGAGATGGAACTTTTGCCAAATCTGGCTTTTGCTATAGCTGATGGAGTTGCAGTTGTGTTAGAGGGCTGCAAGTGAGATCAGAATCAATTGACTTGCAGGATGCAAGGAATTCACATGAACAAGTCTGAATTATTATTTTCCTTCTAAAATTTTGTGTGCTTGATCGCTTCCCCTTTTGGAAATCAACTTGATAGGAATGTGGGCCGAAGTGCAAGGCTTACATTTCACTCCAACATGACTATGTTGAGGTACCCAGCTCTAAATCTGGAGGCTTGTATGGATTTTTTATTTTATTTGGTGTCAGAAATAGGAGCCTAAATTTAGGTTGCAAAGTTCATTTAAGAATCTAAATATAAATGTTCTGCTTTTCAAAAGTGCTGAGCACCCTGTAGCTCCCACAGACTCCATTGAGACTTCAACTCAGTGTAGGATGCTGCACCCAAATACACCCCATCCCAGGGGGAAGCTTCTGTGTGTGTGTCATGTGCTTGTACAGCACAAAATCTTGCAGTGCCTGAGATTCAAAAGTCAGAAAATGCCTATGTGACCTTAATTGTTTACATATGTAGTGGCCTTCTCATATGTATACATTATGATACAGTTTGATCATGTACTTTGCTGAACTTGATGGGGTAAATGTTTGGAAGTGTGATGTGAGGGAGGCAGGGGTTACAGCAAGACAGATGTTTCTGTGAAAAGGAGAGAGAAACAAAAAGTCTGTGGTTTGAGAAGCCAAATAATGACACTGAGCTTTTTCATGTGGGCTCTTCTGTGGACAAGTTGTTTTCTTTGTGAGTTTAAAACCAAAGCTCATCAGGCTGCCCTTGCAGGAGGGTTTTTACCTGTAGCCTGACTCCTGTTGCATTTACATTTGGGGAGGTTCTTGTCTCTGGGGCAACTCTATTCAGAGACTGCTCCATTCTTTCTGGTTCCCAGATTTTCACCTGGTCTTGATCAGATTTTCTTCTTTTACTTTCATCCTGTCTTAGCCATCTCTTAATTTCTTTCTACCCAGATTTTCCCCTAACCCCTGTTTTGTTTAATTTCTGGCTGAAAAGCACTGACAGTTTCAAGTTGGGCACATTCCGGGTACCCAGCCCTGAAACCAAGCACAGAATTTGCAGGTGATAAATTCTTTCACTCCTGTAGCCCTAAGCTCAACACAAAACTCTCCCATGATAGCTTCAGAAAACCCTGAGGAAGGATAGATCTGGCCTGTGAGAAAATAGGTATTTCAACTTTTAGAAGACTCAAGAAATTTATAAATACCTCAGAAACCTGCGATGTAAATAAGAACAACCTGAGATATGAATAACAGCAACCTGGATGAAGTCAAATATGTGATGCTGGACAACAGCTCTACCTCTGTTTCCACTGAATCTCATGTTCCTAGTTGGAATAGTGGTGGGATCTTTGGCAAGAATAAGCCTTGCTGTTATTCTGGGCAAGGCAATGCATTTCCTCTCCCCAGCCCTCAAAGAAATGCCTCAACTTTTTTTTTGAGCTGAAGTGTCTCCAAAGCATCTGTCTTTCAAACAGATACCTGGCATAGCATTGCTAGTTCAAACAGTTAAAATTGGCTAGACAGAAAGTGACTGAAATGGGTGTCTATTAGTAAGAGGGGGTTTCAGGCAAACGGTTTTACATGTTTCTGCCACTGCCAATTATGTCAATAGTTATTTTTGTATCATATACAAACCTTTAAACAAGATCATCCTTGTTACAACACGTCATCAAGGGCTACTCCACTCTGAGCATATGGCAGGGCTGTAGCTTGAAGAAGTGGGTAGTAGCTGGTAAATGCTGACAGTTGAGAACAGACCACTGTCACTACCCCAAGCCTGTTTGCAGTCAGGTTGCAGAGGCAGCAGTTACCTGTTTTGAAGGCTCCAGCTTCTCCAGGAAAGATGGGAGCAGATGTCAGGAGCCTCAGATTTGGATCTGATAAGGACTTGGATCAAAATATCAAACAAAAATATTTTAGGGAAAGTTTCTGGGAGGAAGTGAGCTATATGGGGAGCATGGCTTGCCAGGCTTTTTAAAAATAAAACGTTCTCACTCTGTGTTTAGCTCTCCCACAGTTTGAAACACTTGCGGTGATCGAGCCTAGCAGCCCTTGTCAAGTCTGCAGCACATCATCCCCCTTCGGTTGGCTGGGAACATCTCTCCTGTAAGGGCAAAATAAAGCTGCTCATTTTGCACACATGCTTTTAAAACTATAGGCAAGGAATACCTAAATATAAAACAAGGGCACCTTGGGCTGAATGCTTTCTGACTGGGGCTGTTATCACCCTTTCCTCTTGCAGTCACACATCTGCTTCTCCTGCCTTTTCTTACGTGCACCTGTATCTTGCTGACAATCACAGAATGGTTTGGGTTGGAAGAGACCTTAAAAATCGTTTCGTTCTGACACTGTGCCGTGGACAGGGAGAATGTGTTTGATTGCATCTGTGAGCTGCTTAGGTTCATACCTCTGTTACACATCACTTAGTCCATGCTCAGGAGCATTTTCCTCCAATTAAATACCAAACCACAACCCCATATCTGCAGAGACAGCAGGAATCTGGTGCATGGGTGGAGGAGAGAGGGGCCTTCTGGTGTGTTTGCAGATCAGTGCATTGGCCTTAGTCTTTTGCAGGGGGGATACAAGTGCTGGGGTGGGGAGGAGGTCAGTGAGCACTCCCAGTATCTTCTGTGTATTTTACTTGGAGAGTTACATAAGCAAATAACCTCGTGGTAATTGTGGTAGCGTGACCAAGAGAGATTTTTTTTTTTTTTTTTACATCTTTTAAAAATTGCTGTTCATATGATACCTAAAAATATCTAACATGGACCAGCTTTCTGCACTGTTGTTTTTGTTGTCACCTTTAAAAAAAAGTAAAATGTATTGATAAAAACAAACTTATTAGTAACTGCCTCTAAACTGGTTTCTGGTATTTTTTGGCTTGAGATTGCCTCTGTTTGGAAGATAGGACGCTTTTCAAGTCATAGATTATGAAAAAAGGTGATGAGCAGACCTTCATCAAAGAACCATGAGTTATGTTAATCATGAGGTTCTTTATGGTAATTACAAATAAAATCAAATGACAAAACTGTTGAAATGTGCTGTAGAATTTCTTTGCCTATTAACTACCAGAAACAGTAATGTTGATGTTCCTACTATAAGTCATAATATGTCAGTTTGCTAAAGCATGCAAAGTAAATTTGCTGTTTCATGCCAGGCTTTTTGGGTGCTTTTCTATTGTTGCTTGGTAATGAATTATAATGTAGCTGGTTCCTGTTTATCATAAAGTGGTAACCATCAACACTTCACTTGGTGGACTGGGGGGCCTTCTCAGGGTTGACAAAAGTATTATTTTGGCTATAAGTGCTGTGTTCAGTTTGTGAAAACACTTCTATAATGTTTATTCCTCAAAATAAAATGCCAAGTCTGCTTCACTGATGTCCCTTCTACTCCTTCGTATACCAATATTTGATCACCGCATCCCAAATTAAGATGTAATTTATGGAGGCAGATGATTTCAGTCATTATAATACCATAACACCCAATCATGGAATAATCTCATCCAGCAGCCCCCATAAAATATTTTTTAGGGGTGTATTTTATAGGAAACAACTGAGTTGGAATGAGCATATTGCAGAGCATTGTTTTGTGTACTAATTATCTACATCAATGGATGTGCAGAGCGGCTCGGAGCTCTGTACCTGCTGTGCTGAACAACTTGCTCATAGTCATGGAGTATATGCTTCCTGTGGGCACCTGCCTATTCTGTGCATCGCATCACATTGAGTTATGTCACGTTATGTCACATCACAGATGAGATGTGACCCAGTGTAACCTGACACAGTGCAGTGCTAGCACTGCAGTGGATCAAAACTCGACAGACCCGAGCAGTTGTGTTTGTCAAGGGCACTGAAATACAGGCTGGCTGCCCGTGGACCTGCAGGTACTCTAATTTACCCCCTTAGCCTGGCTGTTTGTGGATAGTTTGGCATATCTCTCTGGGGTATAAATACAAGAATTTCTTTGCTTGTGCTTATTTATGACACTTGTCATTTGGGAAACAATAATCTTCCTACTTTTTAATCTAAATTGAACCATGGTGAGCACACCAATAAAACACGTCACAACAAACAAAGGAAATTCTCCTTGTATTAATAATAAACTCTCTAAGATTTATCAGTCTCTCCCTCTTTCTCCCCTTTGTGCGGTGCAATCTAAAGCAACTGCTACATTTGCAGATGTCTGATAAAATTTTAATAGAAGAACCCATTACCTTTGAATCTAGAGTAAGGAGACTGTATCAAAACCAGGAGTGTTGAGTCTGAGCTAAATATAACTTTTTAACTGAGTGTAGCAGCCCGTGAGCTTTATAGTGATGTTGGATTTACTTTATTTTGGAACAAGCAGAGGGACAGCGAATCTTGCAGCAGGTGAGGTGTCATGAAACAGGAGCAGGAGATGCTACTGAGCGTGGGGATGTTGGCTGCACTCAGTGTTGCAGGTCTTTTCCATCCTTAACGATTCAATGTGGAGGCTGTGAGACCCACCATATCCAAACAAAACTATGGATTCAGCGTTTGCTTCTCTGATTTTGAAGGACACTGAAGTTCTTGCCAGAGACAGGGCTTGCTATTCATTAAGATGGGGTTTGAACCAAGACCTCAATACAGGGTTTAACAGCCAAATCCAGAATGACTTTGGGAAAGAAGTGCTGCTACCTTGCACTCCACAGGGACTTTTTGGGAGACTTTTTAGCTCTGAGTAATTTCTGGATGCTCCATTCACCTAACATTTAGTGCCTGCATAACCATCTTGCTATGGAGGATTTCAGATTTGGGGAAATGTTGAAATAAATTTTCACTTTTAAAGTTTTATTTTATATACTTTGAGATATTTCTGGTATTTTTTTGGTAACACTTAAGTCTTTAGCAGAATTTTTTTAACACTTCTGACACATTACTAAATGAAAATTGATGTATTTTAAATATATATGCACACATATATATATATGCCATAAAAATATGACTTTTTTAGTGTCATTTAGAGAAGAATCACATCTTCCAAGGGGAAAGGAGCTGTAGTTCAGAACAGTTCTTAGCTGTGTATGTTGCTGCTGATCACTGGTAAGCAGATAGAAAAGAGCATTTTTGAGACTAGGAACTTACAAGTGCATGAGCTAAAAATTAAAACTACACTATTGGCTAACGTTTTTTTCCCCCTTTGACTAGAAATGTGCTGTTTGCTGAGTGTTGTATTAGCAAAAAATCCAGATATTCCTCTGACAGGATGGAGTTTAAAGTCTCTGTGAAAACATGAACTCAAATGAGCATCTTATCTGAATCCCTATGTAAAATGGGAGGGTTTATTACTGAGCTAATACTCAGTGTCGTAGCTAAAGTTGCACGATGCAGCAGGGCTCAGACAGAAGCTGATGACCTCTATTATGACACATCCAGTTTAGAACCAGATGAAATGTAGTAAAATGTATTTAAAAATATTTCAGAGGCATATGTAGCTACCAGAATCTGAAGTCCTAAATGCATATAGCCTCTATTTCTCCACCAAAAATGAAGTCGGTAAATACAGTAACATCCCTCCTTTCCTTGAGCTGAGCTGAATTTAAACTGTGAGCTTCATTTCCACAATTCAGTGTCCAATATGCAATCTGATCACACCTCCACTTTTGTGAGTTGTAGCCATGGCCTTAAATTAAATTACAAACTCTACATTGAACTGACATAAATCTGATTTTGGCCTGAACTTGAAGTGTTTGAAATACCAAATCACTGCTCCCTGATCCCTAATGAGAAGTAATCAAAGAATTTAACCAGCAGTACAAACACTTACACATCACTACAGATGTAGCCAAATTGACTCAAAGTACTGTTTTCTCTATGAAAAAACTGTGTGCAAATATACCTTGCTGACAGTGGCTATTCTAATAGAATCACTAAAAAGGAAGGAAAAACTCTTCTGATTTTATTAGAATTCTTTTCTGAGAATGATTTTTCCTCTTTCCTTCTAGAAATCTGTTTTTCTGTTATTTCACTGTGCTAATAAAAAATAAAATGTGATTTAAAAAAAAAATGACCCAACCTGCCTGAATGTAACTTGGACAGTTGTAAAAGTGTTTTTTCCATGATCCAGACACTGATAAATCGGTTGAAGTCCCTTTTTCCTGTCTGTTTCCAAAAAACTGGCTTGGCAGTTCACCTCCCCAAAAAAATCTTGATTTATTTGACTGCCAGAATTCCTTGCCTCCTTTCATTTTCCTCAGCATTTAAAAATTTCAGTGTACTGAGGCAATTATATTATATAGTAATGCATATGGTAGTACTGACACAGATTAAAAAAGAGAACTAAAAATCAATCAAGTTTACTGCTGCTTCTCCTCAGAAGAATACAAAGCTTGTCCTGGTGGGATGTGAAAAGGTACATCCTGAATTTTAGCCTTGAGGTGATGTAAAGCAATGAAAGCTGTCTTCTCTAATGAATTGAAGTCTTTGCCTTCTGACCCGATGGAAAAAAGGATTTTTTTTTTTTCTCTCTCTGCATTTTTTGGAATAGATGTGAGTGAAAAAAGAGCACTATTAATGCTACTCTAGCCAATTTTTTTAAAAAATTTCTGAGTAAATAGCATATAATGCCAGCTGCTTTGGTAACTGTAGAGTGAGATTTAGGGTACTTAAATAAGGTGACCAGGCCATGTCATTCCATGACTACTGGAGCACGGTGTAAAAAGTAATTTTACACCTGATATTTAAGATAATCTGTCTACATCGTGCTTGTCATCTTTCTCCAGTGTGTATTTTACTGCCTAGGGGAGCTTTGTCTCTTTCCTTGTCTGGAAGCTCATGTTCCTGCATCAGTAAAGTGCTGTGAGTTATGTTTTGTCTAATACACCTATTTAAAATGTGCAGCCATCATGTGAGGGAAAAGTGCTGGTGGATTATATGAGTAACACTGCAGGTGCTGATTGATAGGTGCTCTGAAGGTCTCCTATAATAAATTGTGCTGGTAAAGCTGTGCCAATAATGATCCAAGGAAGGAATTGTTCCCTGTGAAGGTGGTGAGGCCCTGGCACAGGTTGCCCAGAGAAGCTTGGCTGCCCCATTCCCGAAAGCTTCCAAGACCAGGTTGGACAAGGCTTGGAGCAACCTGGGATAGTGGAAGGTGTCTCTGCCCCTGGACTTTAATATTTCTTCCAATCTGAACTATTCTATGATCTTGCTGTATGCATTCTGTGTGTACAATATGTATCTAGGGAAGCTTGTATTCACTTTTGAATTTCAGCTGATGGTCATGATTATTCCATTTTATATGGAATAAATCTGCCACCTAATAAAACACTTATTAAGTCTTAGAGTACTGCATGAAAGGTATTAAATGTGGACTGGGTATGTGGCAGTGTGTTCCACAGACAAGCAATGCTCAAACCATGGGTTTTAGAAGGCAGTCGTATTTTTGCTGCTGCTGTTAAGTAGCAAGTTGCAGTGACCAATGTTGAATTCCAGTATCTACATGATAATCAGGAATTCTGAGTCCCTCTTTGTAGAAAATATGTGGCTTTTGCACCTTGATGGTTGTTTCTCTAGTTGTTTTCTATACAGATTTTTCTCTTTGGCTATTTTGCTAGAAGTTTGTGGAAGAATGACTAGGCAGTTATAGATCCTGTGATTCAGGAGTTAAATTTACAACAGCCTAATGAATCACAGGTTCTTGATGTGCACGTATCTTTCCTTAAGCCCTTACAAAATCTCGAGTCATGAGCCTCCAAAGGAAAAGTTCAGAGAAATAAAGTTTCTGTTCCTACTTTCTAGATGTCCTGGATGCTGCCATCCAACTTCCCTTGTAATAAAACTCATGGTCTTGTATTTTAGTGTGGCTGCTTTGTAATGACCTTGTTTTTGTGAAGGGTCAGCACACATGACTTGTAAAATGCCCACAGTGGTTTGGAGGAGAAGGTATGCAGAGCTCTCTGTGCTGTATTGGGAGAGTTTGTATGAAATATGTTCCCTATTAAGATGCCTGACCTGTGGACAGGGAGTTCAGACCCCTTCAGCATCAGCTTTCTGAGGACTTCCAGCAAGGAATAAGCTTAGGTCTTTGAGGATGAGTAGATGTCTGAAAATACAGGTACATGCCAGGTGGGATTTTTGAGATTTCATAGGTTTTGGCTAGAAAAAACACTTGGTCTTGCATGTTCATCTTGGATTTAGCCCTAGAGATCCAAAATTCAGACCCTACATCCTGCTTGCCACCTAATCTTTGAGTAGACCTTAAACTCCTTAGATACGGAGTGTGTGTTGATAAACTGTAAGTGTTTCTGAGAACTCCAAAATTGCTCAAGCACAGCAGGCAACACAAAGCAGATCTTCCCCTGCCTCCCTCTGTCGCGTCAGCCAGGCAGGACTTCTCGGAAACCGTGAGTGGGGTGAAGGGAAGCAGATGGAGGAGCAGAGAGAGGTTCAAGCCATTCCTTCTCAAGCTCTTCCCTTTGGTGTGGCTGCTCCATAGGGAAGGACATGCCTGCAAACATGTAGGTTTGAAAAACCTTATGAAAACACAGCTTCCGTGAAGGAGGAAAACCTATTTCTGCTCCATGTGGCGCTTTATTTAAATGTTTCTAGGAACCAATGCAGGGTGCTTTGTGCACATTGAGCAGAGACAGCAGCACTCAAGCACCAACTTCTGCCTCTCCAGTTGGAAGCAGCTGTTATTACCCTTTATAAAACAAAGTGTCTGATGTGTTTGCAGACAGAATTTGTGAAAACATAAAAGTGAGATCTGTCTGATGTCAGCTTTCACAATTGCAGCTCTTGATGTCGTCTGACCTCCTGAAGACCCAGTTTTTTCCACACATTTCCTCTTATTTACAGTAGTGTGCTGACACTTAGGTGGAGATGGAGACCTAGGGAAGGGAAACAGGTTACGTTGACAATGAAAATAATAAGAAATTTGGCTCTTTAAGTTTACTCTTTTCCTGGTGCTTTTTCCACAACTCTTCCTTTCTTAAGGTGAAGTGAGAAGAGCCCAAGTGACAGGAAAATTAGGGAATGGGGAATTGCAGGAACTGTGGGGCTCTCAAAGTCATGTCACGTTCTTTCTTTTGATTCACAGAGAAGTAACAGCTCACCTATATGTGAAATTAATTTGGTAGCTCTGGACAAGTGTCCCTTGCTAAACAATTCCACAACATCACAAAGTGTTTAGGTGTTGCTAATTGTTAGAGGTGAAGGAATGAAGAGAACTTTCATAGAGAGCAATGAGTATAAAAGTTATATAGGGAATTTTCTGCTGCTATAGTCTGCTCTGGGTATATATAGGAAGATTTTTCTCTTTAGTGTTCATGGTAAGTTTCTTGATTAACCAGGAAACTCAGTTAATTTAGGAGAGCTGGGGGGTGGAAGAGAAGAAATGAAAATGAGGAAGTTCTTAGCAAAGTACCAGAAAAAAAAAAAAAAAAGCATATTAACGATAATTGAAACTCACCTCCGTGAGGGCAATGAATCATCAGAAACAGCCTGTGGAAAACAAGGTTGTGCAACCTTGACCAGTGTGTGTCACTGACTGGCGGAATTTTTAGAAAAGCAGCAGTTTGGGCTCATCGCTGTGGTTCGTGATTGCACACACCTGTTCAGCTCAGAGGTTTTGCAACCAAATAAAAAAAAGGAAGCTGAACTTGCTGCTTATCCTGAGCAGTGCAAAAAAAAGCAAAAAACCACAGCTGTTCTAGCTGTTAACAGATATCAGCAGTGCACCTCCTGTTACATAATTGTGGATAACGTTTTTGAAGCATATGGGCTTGAAGGTATTGTAAACTCATTAAAGCTTGAGGTGGGAAACGTTCTAGCACATTTCTAGGTTTGATATCTTTAACAAATGTTTACAATTAGAGCTCCTATAAGCCGTTTATTAAATAATAAATGAAGCAAAAGCTTGATGAAGTAGAAAGTCAGGAATTTATGTGCAGTGACATGAGAACTGCAAGTGGAATTGTGCAAGACTGCTGCCCATTGATTTGATAACTTGTCACTTTGGGTGGCTTGAGATTCAGGATGCAGTTTTATTCTCTGGTATGTAATCCGAGAGAAATACAGTTCTCAGAATTCCCTGAGATGTGTTTTTCAGGAGTGTTACTACCTACTGTTTGCCAAATTCCAGCATCTGACTAAGAAGAGCCGTGGAAAATTAGATGGTTACAAAGTGGGTCTTGACAGCCTCTATAGCTCTGCTAATCTGATTGTTAAGAGGAAGGAGTACAGAGGTGGTTCTTGCTGTAATTGCACTTGCACTAATAGTGCACAGATGGATCTGGCCCATTTCTGAAAGCATCTTGGTCAAGAAAAATGAAGTAATATGACAACATCTAGAAGCTTAACATACAGGCTATAGGAAACATAGGTGGTTAAGGGCTGGAAACAGCTATTGGTTTCAAGGATGCAGCTGCTGGAGATGCGGTGTCTGATGTTGTACAGCCATCCTATTGATTCAGAAGATTCCGCTAATCATGTGGGCAGGTCAGCAGTTCAAAAGTCAGTCAGATCAGGGAATGAATCTAGTGCAGCAGTCTAGAGATTGGGAAATACTTGGTTCATGAGTTTTCTACTGAATTTACCACTGAAATTACCAGACAAAGCCGAAGAAACATAACCTTGGTTTCTGCAGAAGCAGCAAAATTTGTCAGGTTGTGTCAACTTCTGGTATCATTTTTATTGTGCTAATGTGAGATCGTGAGTGATTCAGTGTTTACAGCGAAGTAATTAACACACACTGCAGTTTTTAAGGACTGCTGTCTTTCAAGACAAGGCTAAAGGCAATGTATCTCATCGTACTATCTGTCCTCAGAGACACCCTAAGGTGGTTCTATAGGGCCTTTGTAGTAAGTAGATCAAGGAAGAAAAGTGTGTAAGCCAACAGAGTAAAGGGTTAGTGCAGATCTAAGTTGTGTTTTACCCTTTGCCCTACTCTCCTGCCATGAGAGCATTCAGTATATGCAGCACAGGAATTAGAACTCATTGTAATTGTTTGCTTTCAAATGGCAGTGGAAATTCAGTTTGTTTAATCTGTATTTCATTTCATTGGCACCAAAGGGACAAGAGGTCTATTGGCTGGCACAATGTACAACATATGAGAAACATGTTGTTGTTGGTTTATTATTAAGGACCAAGTTTTTCATTTATGTCTAAAACTTGGCTTAAGGCTTGGCTTGTTCCTGGCTGGTGCATTCTCACAGCATGAGATGTGGGCTATCCTGAAAAAACAGTTATCTAGGCCTCTTAAATAAAACACAAGCTTGTTGATGAAATCATGATGATTTTGCAATTCATCTATAGCTCCAAATAAGCAGTAGGCATGAAAAAAGGAGAAAAATCTAGGATTTGACATCCTTGCATAACTGATCCAAATTTTGCTGAGGTCAAAATTCCATCCTTGTTGTTCTGAGGAATCTCAGAGCAGGACCTGACCCTCAGGTGCTGCCTACTTGCTTTCACAGGTGATCCAAAGAGAGCGGGATGTTGTCTGTTATGTATGAACTATGTAAAAACTTTGCTATATTTATCCAGTAGCACACAGAAACAGGAGACCTACTTTCCATCTGTCTGTTTTTATTTTTTTTTTTTTTTGCCAGTTCCTTAACATGATTAAGAATATTTTTTTTTAAATGCAATCAGATGCTCTTTAGAAACAGGAATGTGTTTGAAGTCTCTCCATACTGGAGAATTGTGAAGCTACCTCTTTCCCTCTTTTTCCTCCTACTTTGTTTACAAGTTAAGGTTTTAAAATTGCATATTGCACATTGCTACTCTTGAAATTATTTGGGAAGCGTAGCGTTCTAGAGAAATAAATGGGAAGTTATTTGCTTGGCTAGGGACTTAGTAACTATCAACTTGCTTACTTTGAGGAAATAAAGAGTTCACTCTAAATGCAACAAATATTTGAAATGAGTTCAAGCTATTCATCAGAGTTTTTTCTCTGCAGGAATTTCAGATCTCTGACTTCAATGCAATTAGAGGTTAACCTGATCCTTTTGTTTTAATATCAATCCAAAACAATGTAGCACAACTCTTGGTAAAGCCACTAAAAAACACAATGTAAATAATATTCTGGTTGCTTTGGTAAATCTCTGGTCATAACAGTTGCGTGTACCAAGCTCATATGGGGCATTAATTATGGTGCAGCATTATGGATCAAGAACAGCTGAAGAGGATGGATTCGGTGGAGTAATAAATAATCTATGGAATATTTCTGAAAACTTGGCCATCTGCGAGTGGAGTTTTGCACGTCATCTGAACTGGTCTGATGAAGGTTGCACAATCAAATATCTGGAAGAAGCTCTCTATAAAATTGATCTGACTGGTTACTTCCTTGAGAACCATGCTCCCAAACTTGTTTTGTTGCCCAAATCCTTGGTGATGTGAGGGTTGTTTCTGGTTTATTTCAACTTGCTTTATTTATCCACAGGGCATAGGGAGGGATGTAAGGTGTTTTATTTTGTTACAGCTTGATGTGCAGTGTTTTAATCAAGGTGTCTCTCTCACATGCTATATCCCCATCAGCATGGGGAACACTAGGATACAAGTTTATTCTGGAAGAGACTAAATAAAATGAATGCTATCAGTGTCTTTGGAAAATGAGCACTGGATCTCCAGCTAATCAGGTTATTTCAGAGTAGTTAAGCATATTTCTGAATCCAAATTTTTTTGCATTTGTTGATGTATTTCATTCTAAGATGCTCTATGTGATGCTTTTATGATGTTAGAGAGTTTAGAAGAGGTGGATATTTGACCTGTTTTGCAAAGAACACATCTGTTCCCTAAATCAAATTAGAAAATGCTTAATCTATAATTTTTTACTATACAAAGATATCAAGAAAAGAAAAATTGAGGTATTAAAATATTTTAAGCTCAATGTAAGTAGAATAACTGTACGTGTAGTTTTTTATTAGTGAAATAGTCCTCCCTTCATTAAAACACTTTACTAGAAAAGCAGAGAGGAAAATTCTCTCGGCATTTTAATTATACCAAGTTTTCTGTGAAACCTCTCATCTTGTGGTGTGGGTGTTTTCTTTAATAACCTCCCAAATACCTGTAAGGTTTGAAAGTGGTGAAACTCCCTGTAGGGTTACAAAAATCCATTCCAGCCTCACCTTTGGAAGTGAAAGGTCAGTGCAAAAACATTGACTTTTCATGCATGCCGTAACTGAGACTTTTGCCTCTTTGTTACTGTTTCTTGCTTTGGAACTAACTCACTCAATTCCATGGGAGTGAAGCACTCTTGATTAAGTGAGGGACACTTGGGTAAAATATGTATTGTTCTATATTAATATTACCTGAGTGAGGTATATTCACAACTTCAAACTGTGCAATGTTGTACACGTCATATTTCCAGCAGAAGCTAAAGGCAGAGAGGAATTAATAATTTGGGAAAACTAGATTGCAAATATCTAGGGTCAGATAGCAACAGTAAAGAAAAAAACAGCTCTTATTTTTTCAGGTATGTATTTCCCTGACTATAAAAAGGAGCAGCTGTCTTCCTTTTCTTAAGAATATTTTAAACCCTTTGGAATACTTGATGTAAAGGTACTGTTTAATAACGAGATAGTGGCAATTCCTGAAAATTCAGGGCTGGGGGAGAGTTGCTGCCCATTATCTGGCTAATCTGGGCAAACTGTCACACTGTTCTTTTAATAGGTGTATTTGTGAAACCAGAATAAGGTTTGTGTGATCACTGGTGATGATACACGATATCCAGTTTCACAGCAAACTGTGCCACTAAAGGAATGAAACAATTTTTTTTTTTATAAGTTATACTGAGATTCTCACGAATCATCCTTTTGTCTGTCCCCAAAACGTGGGTGCCATTGCCTCGGTGCCGAACACTGCTGAGACTGTGTAGTCTCTGTTTCTCTATGAGAAGACAGAAACCATCTGGTCTGAAACACAGCCCCCTTTGAAAATACATATCCCATTATGTTAGCTCTGAAACAGTCTGAGCAGCTCTGCCTCTGAACAGGAGATGGTATCTTAATAGGTAGAAAACTTTTTTCTTTAAATCTTTTTTTCTTTTCCCCTTTCAGAGGAGGGTGTGTGTGTGTGGAGAAAGAATGTCAAAATACTTTTAATCATTATGATTTTGGTTTTTGTCCTGAATCTGCCTTGTAAAAGAAATTACTCTCAAAGAGATCATGCTTGCCGGGGTCCCCTGTGATGCCCTGGGGACCAGTGTGCTGGTGGATAACCCAATTTCTTTCCAAACTCACTTGGCCTTTTACTCTTGTCTGTACCAGGCAACTCGGGCACATGAGGGCAGCAGGCTTGTGTGGCTTTTAGCCACCTGTACACTCTTCCTCTTTCTGTCCCCCCTCCTCCTCCTCCCCCCGGTCACTCACGAGGTCCTCGTTGCTCGCGTCTGTTTGCCTCTCTTATCAGAAAAGCCACTGTGCTGCAAGAGACCTGGCCCGGGCACCTTCCACAGCCCTCTGCTTTGAGGAAAGGTCAAACAGGCAACTAATCTGATTTGGTTCCTATTCAGCACTCCCGACCCCTCCTGCAAGGAAAGGAAGGTGGAGGGGCGAGGCAAGTGGATGTTGCAGAGGGAAGATCCACAGACGCTGTGATGCTGCAGCAAGCCTGATGCTCTCAGGCTGGGAAATGTGCTCTTCTGCTGTACAGCAGCAAGTGGAGAATTACATTTACTTTATTCCCTCACTTGTCCTCTTCCTGACTGGTATTCATAGGACTAGCAAGTTATTCTGGTTTGAAAAATATAAAATAACAAACATCCCCTAATGTTCTATAGCTCTCCTTTAGCAAGACAGAGACCCAAATGGCTGTGCAAAGGTGGCTAAATGCAAATTCAGTGATATAATTAGGATGTCGCTATTGTTTTCCACTCTTAAATAGGCCTAAGTTATTTTTTTTTTACACTTATTTGCCTTTTTGTCTCAAGGTGCAGATTTCACTTAGCTTCTGCAACAGTCCTTCTGATTACAGCAGATTTGTGAGTATGGTTTGATAAATCGGTCACTGTGCTGCTCAGGAAAGCTGATGTTCTCAGCTGTGCAGAGCTTTGGAAAAAACCAAACTCACAACCCAACAAGCACAACAACTCAAACCCCTCATTTTGAGCCCTTCATTTGGTTATGACAGGCAGCTCAAGAGCAGCACTCGTGGTTCTTCCCTCTGAGGATGTGAAGTGCAGGCAGCCAGGAACATATACGAGGTAACCATTATGTTTAAGTCAACACAAGAACATGCCAGGAATGTTGCTGATGCTTTAAGAATGCACCTAATTAATTTAAAAGTAGTTCTGTGGGTATTATTTGCTAACCTAACCCTGAAACCAATTGTTATTTTTAATGGTGATAAAACCACTGCAGAGCCGCTCTGCTTAGGTGGGAGAGCTTGTCTGATTTTCAGGGCAGGTAAGGTAGATTAATAACAAACCACTCATAAGAAGGTTTCAGATCTTACTGTCAGAGGGTAATAATTAATGATCAAATGTTAATGGAGATGCTGGGCTGTTGATGCCATTAATTCAGCTCAGTGGAGCCAGTCCTGCCCAGGACCTGCTGCAGCTGTCACTGCATTTGCTTAATTATTCCAGCGCCTTCAGGCTCTTTTTCCCTTTTCCTGCTAACTGCAGGACAGTATGTTTTCACTGAAGCAGAATTATGAAAAACGCCCTGATTCCTGGGCACTGCCCGCCCGGCTCCATGCACGGACCGACGGGCAACAAAGATGACCACAAAGTTAAACAGATTAAACTCTCTCCTTCCCTCCATGAAATCAAGTTTTATCCGTAAAGAAGTGGGATGGTTAAAAACAGCTGGGAAGAGCTCGGGAAGGGAGGCTGGCAGGGCTTGGGGGTGCCCTCAGCATCACTGCCTGGGGTCATGGCTGAGGATCTGCTGCCAGGCTTGGGAATCTGAAGTGCTGGTCCATACTGGTACTTAATTTACATATTATCTGCATAATACTAGTTGGTTCCTACCGATTTAGGGAAGATAGTTCTATCAGTTTAGACACTGCTACTTCTGGAAGGTAGGTTTTGTGTTCCCAAGGACTGTCATGATGGAGTATCAACTTGTTCTTGGCTGAAGGTGAATATTAAATAGGGCAAAACTAATTCTACTCAAGTCCAAAAATTTGGAGATGAGTAATCCTCAGAGCAACAGTCAAGGCCAGAGGAACTCAGACTAAGGATGAAAAATTGATTGATCAAAAGGATATTATCAGACTTGAAGACAGAGAAACTGGAGTTTTCAGGATTTAACTCTGTACATTTCTCCCAATTCTTCTTAAATGACATTCTAATTAAATTGCATTACTTTTACCACCTTCCTAAAAAGAAAAAAAAGGAAGATATTTTTTTAATTTCTAGTTCTGAGGAGTGAAACATTTTTAAACCAGTCCAGTGTGTCTTGGGCTGTGAGACTGGAATGCTTCTTGACTCGCTTCCAAACTGAAGTGCTTAAAAAAATGTGAAGCACTACAACAATTTTAAATCACTCTATACACTGCACATGGTGATTTAAAATAATTGAAGCTCTTCAAATTTTTATATGCCCTTGAATTTGGAAGTGATCAAGGTTCTGAGCATGTGCAATACACAATGATTTAAAATTATTAGAGCTCTTCAAATTTATCATAAGTGTTTCAGCTTGAAAGTGATAGGGAATCTGGACTTCAGCAGTGTATAGTGATTTAAAATTATCAGACCACTACAGATGTTTTATAGGTGCTTTAATTTGGAACTGATCTCTGCTCTGGACTATAGCAATGTGCAGCATATTACTTTTAAAATCACTGAAGCAGTTTCATATTTTTCTCAACTGTTTTTTTTGAAGTCAAACATCTTTAATTTTAAAATACCTTATGTTGCAAGTGGCACCCCTTTAATAGAACATTTTGCAGGTAGCAGGAATTGTTGCAGTTTGGTTGCAATTTGCCTCTGTGACTTTTTATAAGAGATCACAGGTTCACATATGGATGCTTATGGTTTCACCTTCCCAACATATCTGCTGTGAATGCCGTGCAAACCTCACGCTGGAGATCCAAGCAGAACTTGTGCCCACAACCCACAAGGAACACAGGTTCCATCCACGTGTGCATAAATTAGGCAATAGCACATGCAAATGGGTATTTGGCCATGTAATTACCCAGTTTGGGGGTGCAGATGCCCATCTGCTGCTAATTTTACTGGGATGATTTTGTTGTGTGTCTTGGTGATTTTCTTTTTAACATGAAGAAGAATGCTTTATGTTGCTTAAGGAAAGAATAATTAAATTTTCTTGCATAAATAACAAAATAAGAAAAGGTCCTTTTTCTGTATTTCATAAGAATTATTATAGAATTCACAGAATGGCTTGGGTTAGAAGGGACCCTAAATATCACCTTGTTTCATTCCCCTGTCATGGGCATGGGACACCTTCCACTATCCTAGGTTGCTCCAAGCCCCATCCAACCTGGTCTTGAACACTCCCAGGGGTGGTGCATCTACAGCTTCTCTGGGCAACAATTAAATTGAGATCATGGAGTGGTGACTACACTATTACCTATTAAAAAAATACTAAGTCACACTTAAAATGGTATTTGAATCTATGTTAGATTTTATTAAATACTTGGAAGAATATATTTAAACTTTCCTTACTTTTTGGTCCTGAGGTGTAATGCTTTTATATCACGTAGAGCCATATTTATACTGGAGCCCAGTCTTTGGTGCTGGGATGGAAATGGAAAAGTGCTCTGTCAGCTACTTTTTTCTTTGGGAGAGCTGTTGGTAGCATTTCTTGAAGACATTTTTGTTGTGAGAGTGGTGAAAACAGAAGATATGATTCAGACTTTGGAGGAAAAATCACTCTCTAGGAGCCCTGAATGTGGACCTGGGGGGCTTGGATGCTGCTTGGCTTGACATCAGCTGGTAGCAGTTTTGGAAGGGTGGTGCATAGCCTTATTCTGTGTTTGTTCTGGTGTAAACAGTCCAGCTCTTAACAAGTCCAGGTCTTAACAAGTGGGTTGCTATGCAGAAGCCTTGTGTGTTGAAGGTGCAATGGATATTTCTAGGAACTAGAACATACTGGGTCTGAGCCTGGGACTAACACAGTCAATGAGCACTGTGACTTCAGCGTGGCGAATGCTCACTCAGTGGTCCTTGTTCTCCTTTTTCTGCCCCTCAAATAATCCCTGATTTTCCCCCAGGGCTATAGTCACAGAGGTAAATACTCAGCTGTTTTTTTTTGTTGTTGTTTTTTTGTTTTTTTTTTTTTTTTCTCCATTGACTTACCAGTCTTGGCAAATACTTCAATTTCGATTAAAAGGAAAAAAGTCAAGTAAATGAAAATTAGCTTACAAACTCACAGAAAAGAACAATCTCCATTTGAATTTAAAAAATTCTAACGTAGAGGAGTTGTTTGACCTGTGCTCTACTCCTCTGACTCTCCAAGTCACTGTGAGAGTAGAAATTTAACTGGATTAGGAATAAGACATTCTAATAATAGCAAGTATTTTACATTTAGGATTATGATGGAAGATACCATCATTAACCTTAGCCCTGGGACTTGTTCTAACACCATTAACATCCTGACCTAGAGCTTAACACCATCCTATTTTCCTTGGTTGGTGAAGTACTTGGCTTTGTCTTAAATTTTCTTTTTTCTTATTATAAAAAAGCAAGTCTAACAGTTTGTGTTTGTTTAATGTTTTAAGGTCTTTCTCTTTTGATGTTTCTCCTTTGGGATAAGAAGCTTATGATGAGAAAGGGGGAAACAGTACTCATCATTTTCAGGTTTAGGCAAAGGATATTTAAATGCAAGAGGTTTAGCTAGGTGGCCTACTTCTGCTGCAGATCAATGGTGTTGAGCACTTGACTGCCCTTTGTACTTTCATGTACTTTCAAAATCTCTTGCTAGATGTGTGAAGTCAGGAACATAAAGCCAGACATGGGCAGCAAATAACTTGCTTTAGATTTAAAAAGTCTAGTGTACTTTTGGTTTCTAAAAGTTCTGATTTGGGGTTGGCAAACTATAGGTTTTGGAGCCAAACTAGTGTTTTGAGTGAGGTATGCTTTAATTCCAGTTTTGACTTAATTTCGGGGATAAAAGCAGAACCCAGTCGTGTAGACTCAGAGTCCACATGTTCTTGTAAGGAGTAAGAAATTTAGAGGGGGGAATGCATGTGTATGGGGATGCATAGGTGAAGGGGAGCAGGAGAAGCCATAGTAGGGTAAACCAGTGCACTCATCTGCTGTTATCTACAGCATCTCTCATAGATGATTTCCAAGAAACATATATCTTAACATCAGTAGTGTTATATGGAGTTAGTGGGTAAAAGAACCAGTTGAAGAGAGGGCTGTGTAATTTCAGCTCTGTCACTAGTTCAGGTTTCCAAAGCAACAAATTCAAGAAAATTTATTTACGGTGTTCACTGATACCGAGAAAATTTAAGTCATCCTCTTGTACAAGTCATCCTCTTGTACTTTTCCACTGATTACTGGGTTTGATGTAACGGGATTCTTATGTATCGTTCTGGAAGAAGGTGTTAGGGTATCGTTAATGGCACCTAGTGCCAGGATTTTATTTCTTATGTGAAACATGGTGCAACAGAGCAGCGTAGCGTTCTCTCTTCCTCACCTTTGGCGAGAAGTAACTCAGCAATAAAAGTCACTCATACAAGTCAAACCCGTCATGCCTGATAGACTCAGTTTTGTCCCACATAGTCACCAGTCATGGGCTACATTCACAACTTCTTGATTCAATGTAAATTAGCTTGTGTTTGAGGCAAGATGAATTCATTCAGCTTAAGAACCTGACTGTACATTGTCCTTTTGTTGATCTCTAAGAATTAATTATTTTGTTAGCCTCAAAATTATTGGCTGCCAACTTTGGGCTTTTTTTTTGTTTTAGAGGGGGAGGTTGATCCCTTTCTTCCCACATTGAGTACAGTCATAGTAACCATTGGAACAGGATATAAATTCTTCAGGCAGATAATGCTGTGAATAATGTATACTTTAAACTAGATCCTACATAGAAAGAAGCTTTAGTACACAAATCATCTTTAATAGATGTTGTGAAAAAATAGCGAACTCCTCCCCCGTATTCCTATTTCATTTACAAAATATATGAGAAATTGCCGAATTAATAAACACAGAAAAATGACAAATTGTTGCAGCATAAAGTGAATGATGATATATGGACAACACCAATCTTTAATTAGGTGGGTTTTATTTCAAATTGACATAACTTTGATTTCTCTAATTAATTTTTTACCTGCTCAAAGAACTTGATCTCTTTTCCAGTTGAAAGGACATGTTACTTGGCCATTATGGTTTTTTTCGAAACAAAAAGAGAGTCCTAAAATAATATGAGGTACATTACTTTTTATTTGCAGTGGTAACAGATTTGCACTTTTAATTTGCCTCTGTTAAATGTTATGGAAGAAGCAGGTCACATGAGGGTGAACTGTCTTTATTGTTATCCTAATACGGTTAAAGGGAGACATTCAAGTCATACTAATTTGTGTGATAATAACACCCTCATCTGGGCGGTCCCAAGCCGAGGAAATCACTTCATCTTATTCAGCCTTTTGCTGAGTTATATTACATGTATTACCATGCATTAGGAGGCTATGTAAATTTGCTGTCCCTTGAATGACAGTTTATTATAGTGGCGCCTCGTAAGGTAGAGTTGTGTAGGCATCTTAAAGCAGGTTTTCTTCTTCGAAATATGCATCCTTTTTGCATTTGAAAAATGGAAAGTAATTATATGAAAATAGCCGTTTTTCCGCTGGGGAGAAAGCTGTCAGTTGTTATTAGGAGGGCTCCAAAGATCTGTGACAATTGGTTTTGTTTTCCGAGTTGAGCTCTGTTTCGAGTTGGTCTCAATCAGTCGCAGATCAAGTGTGGTTTGGGTTCCTTGAGCAAAGGGAATCAGGAAAGTGAAGAAATTCAGTCACTGGAGCCATTCTGGCCCAGTCTCTGCAGGTTGAATATGTATTTTTCTGATGAAAACGGGGAGCAGCAGCTCCATTATTTCAAATGTGTACTCACAAAGTGTATGAAGGCGAGACACTGAGGTTTCCTTTGAAAGGCCTCCTGAGTGAGGCTTTTTCCAGGAGCTGCTTCCTAATGTGAGAGGAAATGTGAGTGGTAATGGGGCAGTATGTTGGTGCTTCTGTTTGTATGGCTGAAGAAGACATCTAGATAGAAATACCTGTAATTCAGGTAACTGGGGCATGCCTGGAAGTCTGCTACTGTCATTGCTTATAGGCTGAATCATTACAGGGTAGACAGTATGTTTTACTTGTTTGTGATGTCTTTTATTTTTGTTTTCCCTAATTTGATATTTTTGACAAACAAAAATTTCAAAGGATTTCATTGTATTTCCATGGGAAACTCTAAATCAGTTCTATAACTTAATATATTAAAAAAGCTATTAAAAATAACAAAAAACACAACAACCCACCAAAACCAGCCAACTTCCCAACTAAACCCCTAAAAAACCCCTAACTTCCTTCATACACTGGAAGCTTTACATGTAACAATTGGTGTTTCGAAGAATGTGTATTAAATTGTGTTTTCAAGGAGCTAAAGTTGGTGAGTTTTATAATAGTTGTTACTGTATATTGTTAAGACTTTCCCAGAGTCTCAATACGTGATATCCTGGACTAATAACTTGTTGGATACTTCTTTAGAAGATAGAAAATGTCTGGATTCACGGGTTAATTTTTTTAGGAAGTTTATGAAAAGACTCTCAAATATATGTTAGAATGAAATTTGCAAATATTCTTGTATTTAAATATAAACTAAACTGGTCCAGGGAAGGCCCAGTCTCTTAGAAATTTTATTTATCTATAAGAATAACAAATTCAAGTCAAAAAGCTCTTGTCTGATGGATTATCTAGTGGGTGTTACAATCCAGATAATAGAAAGCATATCCATTGCCTGTTGCATTGGGACTGGATCACAGTTGGCCAGTTGGAACTGGCCTGTTCTGTGATGAAAGGCTGAGAGTATTGGGATTGTTCATCCCGAGGAGAAGGGTGACCTAATTGTGGCTTTCCAGTACCTGAAGGGAGCCCATAAAAAAAATGGAGGCAGACTGGAACAACAAGACAAGGGGGAATGGCTTCAAACTGAAACAGGGTAGGTTTAAATTAGATGTTAGGAAGAAATTCTTTACTGCAAGGGTAGTGAGGTGTTGGCACATGTTGCCCAGACAAGCTGCTGGCTGCCCCATCCCTGGAAGTGTTCAAGGCCAGATTGGATGGGGCTTGGAGCAACCTGGGATAGTAGATGATGTCCCTGCCCATGGCAGGGGGATGGAGTGAGATGGTCTTCAAGGGGTTGAAAGGTCCCTTTCAACCCCAACTATTCGGTGATTCTGCTAATTGCATTTGAAGGCTCTGTTTTGCACAAGCATTGGCTCCATCACTCTGTGCAGCAACCCTCATGTGGTGAGGTTTCTCTGGAACAAAGATTCTGCCTACAGAACGCTAACAGCCATGTTCCTAGTGATTCCCAAGGAATGTTCTAAGCTTTTCCTTTTTCTTATTTTTTTTAAAAAAATAATGAAACAAAATGTGGTGTTTTAAAGAAATGGCCCAAGCGTGGAAATGCAGAGGAAAAAAAGCCAGTCGTGCCCTGCCTTACTCTGCTGTGCCTTGTGGGCTTCACATCTTCGTCTGTCTCCTCTGTGCATGCATCTGTTGTAGCAGAAACTCTATGAACAAGCTATGGATGGAGCATTTGCCTCTCGAATTTTCGTGCTTTTGTTGATTTGTCGCATAAATGTTATATAAATGTAGCTTTTTATGTGTTAATATTACATACTGTTGAGGTGCTTGCAGTCCCCTCAGCATTCAGAAGGACTATTTAAAAATTAACTAAAAAGCAGGTTCCACCATTTTATGGCATTACCTGTTTAACGTGAGCACATGAATTATTAACTGTCTGTCTTGTTAAGTACCAGATCAGTGGCTTTTGCTGTAGATGGGGAGAAAAAAACCCATGCAATGTAGGAGTAGTCTGCAAAGCAGCAGTAAAACAAAATAATAACCAAAAAAACGAGCTCAAAAGTGAATGTGAAGTGTGGGCCTTGTGTGGCTTCTTGTGAGGCAGTGGAAGCTTTACCCAAATTGCTTGAGCCATCATTGCCAAGGTACTCATTAAATGAAAGTCAAAGACCTTTGCATGTTTTCAAACTTATTTGGACGATGAGAAATTTGAGCTGAATAATTTATGTAGAGCAAATGCTACGAAGGTCTGTGAACTATATTTCTGAACTATCTGTAGAAATCACTTAATTCCAGCATGGCCCATTGGCAGTGGTTACAACTGCCTTTGCAAACAGCTACAATGCTTACAGCTCATCACATTCTGTCCCTCACAGAGGTGAGGGACTCAGCTTTCTCATCACGTGGTGCCTAGAAAACATAGAGATCCAGCTTTATTAAAGAAAGTATTCTTTAAAATCTACAACATGAAGCAGTCTCTTTTTCTTATTGTTGCTCTCTTTGGAATAACAGAAGTCAGCCTGGAAGTGAAGAAACAAAATCTGTTTGTAACTATATTCTTTCTTAGGCAGGTTCAACTTTTTGCTGTAATATGAATGAATGTAGGTATATCACAAAATTGCTGTACTTCAGTACCAAGTGTGGAGAAGTGTAGTGGTTTATGATTGGCAAAGTCCTTGATGAATGCTAGAAAACACTGAGCACTTCTACTTTTCTCATGACACTTTGAAATGAAAGCACCAAGGAGACAATAGCTTGTTGCTTTCTGGAAGTGAAATGCCAGCATCATTTCAGCAAGTCAAATACTCTTTGAAAAAACTTAGTTAAAAAACTTAGTTAAGAAGTTCTGTTGTACATAATGATATTAGTACATTTGCCCCATGCAAATATTTACCTCAAGAGCTGCTGGAATAGTGGAGTTCAGGGATAAATGAAAAGTGTTCCTGAAAGGTCATTCTGTGTCACTCCTCACTTCAATCACTGTCCTTTTCCCCTTTTCCTGTATCTTCTGTTCAAGGACTTGCATTGGTTAGAACCTGTACACACAAATTCCTGGTGAATAGATACTCTTCATGTCCGCAATGTTAATTACTTCAGTTTATCTGCAATCATATCATGACTCTTCACCACCCTTCCTAGTTTGTTTGTTTGTTTTTTTAAGATTTTCTTAGCCAGCTCTGGCAGAAGTGATCACTTCCTCCTGTACTACTTAGAAATCACATGGAGCCAAAAAGTCACAATATTTGCTCATAAGCTACCTGGGAGATGGAGAGTATCTGATTTTTTCCTTTTTTTTTGGGGGGAAAGGCAATAAAATAGAGAAGTATTAACTTTTTGCAACAATATAAATATCAATTGTTGTGATTTTTTCCCCCCTATTTGAGCCATAATTTTCTTCCATAGTTCATGAATGGGGCTCCTGATTGTCCATCTGATTTTAGATCTCTGTGAGTGTTCAATAATTTGTCATTCCCAGTGACCCAGATTAAACCAGGGCATTCTCTGTCCTCATGTGAAGTTGTGTTTAAATAGCACCATATAAAGTCTATATCTCACTGAAGTCTTCAGGCTACTGAGGTGCACACTCCCATAAAGGACTAAAGCATCCCACAAATTGTGGCAAATTTCCCACAAAGCTCTGCAAATTGCAGCAAAATTCATGGGAAAAGAGACAGGAAATGACTTTTCCTGCTTGGGGAGAACTGTTGTAGATGTTTGATCTGCAGGTTCTCACAAAAGTTGGAGAGGGAAAAATACATTTTTAATATTGCACTATGAGATATCTCTCTTTTTCCTATTTCACACTCGGGAGAAAATACTAAATTTTTAGTATGTGTTTTAGATATTCATTTTTGCTGATGTGATACAGGTATATGTAATAGTACAACATAATACAGGGGTCTGGGATAAAGTGGCTGCTGCTGATCATATACTCCTGTTTTACCTACAACTTGTCGACTCCTTAACGTGGCACTACTTGAACCACTGTCATTTTAAATGTTAGTAGAAAGCCACACATTCTTTCATGCTTCAGTTATAAAGGGAGTATATAAATTATTTAATTGGGAGAAAGTATTGCATTAATATATTTACACTTCTAATGCATTTACAGAAACATGCTCCTCTCTGGTGAGAGTAATAAAACATTGGTGTAAAGTCGCACCAGAGACACAACTGTGGATTGTAAGGAGTTCTACACGGGGAAGCAGGCCCTTTTCATCCTCTCCTGGAAGGTGGTTGCTGCATTTTCAGAGCAACATACAGCTGCTTGCTGTACCCTTGCTGGAGCTCTGCCAGATCTTACTTTTCCCTCAAGAAACATGTGGTTGTTATACATCCGTCTATTTTGCCTCGCTGCTCCCTTCATCTCAAGGGCAACTGCTCTCTGCAGATCACTTGTACCATCCCAAACTGAGTTTGAGATAATTGCCCCACCGATGCCATGTGTCTTAATCTGATTGCCAATGTCAACTCAAAGGAATGTGTTTCCCTAAAAGTCTTGTAATTTAAGTGCACTGAAGCTTTTGCACTAGTCTGGTTAACTAGCACCCAGGCTTGTGATCTGCTTAGGCTTCTGTTTCACAGGTACATCTAAAATTCTGAAGTATTTAAAACCATATGCCTGTTTGTCTCAAAGAAGAGGCTCTGTTTTTTAAATTTCATTTAATCCTTTCTGGTTTTCCACTTTAAGGCAGTGGATTCTCAGATGCTGTGAAAGCATTGAAATTAAAGTCCAGATTAACCACAGAATTCAAGAATAGCGTCAGTGTTGAAAGTGGTTTTGAATGAGATGTGAATGTTTAGTAGGAATGTTCTGCTGCACGAAACCAGCTCCCAAGTTGGATAGGGACTCGGTTAATAAAGGGGTGAGCCAAAGGGATCAGGGGATGCTGTAGGCTCCTGTGTATTCAGTGCCTGTGGTCACAGTTTAGTTTCTAGAACACAAATGTGAATAGGGAATGGCCACCCTGGATAGACATGATATTGGTGTTATCCATACTTTTCTATGGAGCCTGTGGAGTTACCTGGCAGGGTTATGTGAGCATGGCCAGTGGGCATAGTAATAGCTTTCAGATGTGCTTCCCGTGTTTTCAGCTCATGGATTTCCAGAGCTAGAGACATATAAAGATATACCATTAATGGATCTATTGAGCCACTCCTGGCACAGGATTTAGTAGAAAGGAATTGGTAATTTGTTTCCTGACAAAATGTTTCTTAAATCTAGGTTAGTGCTAGGTTAGTGACTTGGATCAAAGTTGGGAAAGAGGAGATTAAGGGAGAGGGTTTGTGAAGACAGGTTTGGTATCCTGACACCAAATGGACTACTCCATCATTCTCTGTGGTTTTTGCTGCCATGTAGTTGCAGAACTGCTCTGGTAGGATTTAGGGAAAGCTGTTGGTTTCCTTTTTTACTATTGGTTTTCTTTTTTACCTTTCCCTACATTTCTTGCTCTGTTCTTCACTTGTTATATGGTCAGACCTTTGCAGCTAAATCAGAAACATGCTTCATGCATGACAGTGGCTGCAGGGAACCACTCCACCTTTAATATGAAGTCTAGGCAGAATAAACTCTTCGTATTTGATCGAACTCTATCGTATCTTTCCTGTCTAAGTGAGAAACCAAGACAAAGCTCTAAGTGTGGATTCACTGTATAGAGCTGAAAACCGTCTATTTCACTTACTGCCTTAACCTAGGGTTTTGTTGATAAAGCCTTGAGCAATATGCCTAGTGGAAGGTGTCCCTGCCCATGGCAGGGATTGGAACAGGGAAGTGATCTTTAAGGTCCCTTCTAAGCCAAGTCTTTCTATGATTCTATGAAAGTGCAACCATGTTAGCACTTAAAATCTGAGGGGACCTGCCAACAGCTCTCGGCTCTTTTATTGCTTGCGTTATTTTGATCACCCTCATACAGCACAGAAAAATACACACACTTACCAAAAATGTTAATGAAAGCTCTTCTTTCAGTTAAGAAAAAAAGAAATAAAAATTAAGCTGGGAAAACTCTATCGAGCCTGAAGTTCAGTGGAAATATTTGTGATGCTTTCTTTTTAATAGGAGAAAGATGTACATTAATATTCACCTGGATTTATGACAGAATGACCCTCTGTTCATTTACTGTTTCTAGGAGAGCAGTAGCCTTTGGCTCACTGTTCCCTGCTTCCTGAAAGGTGTTACAGTTCTGCCTCAGAGGATTCATATCCAGGATAACAGTGATTTACCTTATTTACTTGAAGCTGACCTACCCTTTAGTATACTGCTGCTTCACTTAGTCAGCTCAATGGGTGCCAGATATTGTTCTCCTGCAGGAAGTTCTTCCTGGAATTCCACAGCAAACCAAAGGCTCAGACAGTGGGAAAATGAAAATAAGGTCAACTTTCCCTTAGGAGTAGAGAATAGAAGAAATGCACTGACACCATTTGGGACCTTCTTCCCAGAAAACTAGAAGCCACAAATACAGCCAGATTACACAAACTGATTCCAGTATGTAACTGTTTCTTACCATTCCTTTTTTCTCCCCCCACTAAAATGAATTTCATCTGACCTGTGTTTAAAGGAAAGATAAAAATGTATATTTAGTAAAAATTGGTTCAGAGGTGTCTGATTTTAGTGTGTAGAAATGTTAATATGTACTGAGAATTGCTCAATACAATTAAGAATTTGCAAAAACAGAGGCAGAGCAGATAACGTGCGTAAGGCAGAGTAACATTATTTGTGCTATGAATTGAATTGTTAGTCCAACTTCAAATAAGCAAATGTTCCTGGCAGGTCTTAGCTAACAGCCTCCTAGCCTCCAGGGAAATTGTGAAGTCCTGTAGTAAGAGCCACGTTGAGCATACATCAGTGACACGGTGAAGGATATATTTTTAGGATATTTATAGTTCCTTTCACTGCACTTGGCCCCAGTTTGCAGAAAGTATGAATCAGAGTTTTTGATAAAACAGAAACTAGGAACAGTGAGGAGAAAGAAGGTGTCCACATTTCCTAGGAATTGTTGCTGAAATTCAGTTTGTTCTCCTGTTCACATCTATCTTTGCTTTCTGAAGGAGGGTCAGGCGAAACCTTTGGCTCTGCTTTTTAAGATACAGAGGTTACTGACAAATTACAGAACGGTGATAAAAACAAGATGAGGGGGAGGACTGGGATACTGTAGAGTCTGGGCAATAAAAAAGTGACAGAGCTGAAAAGTTACCAAGGAATGTCTCAGAGAAACGAAGGGTGTGTGGTATTGGGGTCTCCACAGAGCACAGTTACTTTATTTTACTCTGTTCCTATTATCACTTTTGTTTTGTTCCAGGGGGACTTTCAGCAACTTAAATATATTTTGAGGCCAGTAATCCCTCAGATGCGTACACACAACTCTCCTTGACTTCTATTGGAGTTATTTGTGGGCAGCTGAGGCCAAAATGTGGCCTTTGGTGGATGATTTCTGTAGACACCTTGTAGTGTCGATGTAGACGCACAGAAATGCAAGGATCCAAGATTGACTGCTTTGTTGTCTCACCAACATGAAAAGCTCCTGAGGTGATGGGGATGTGTTACTTATATTTTTTTTACCCCAGTAACTCCTATTTTGAGGCCCTTTTTATCCCCTATGTGTCACTTTTATTTATTTAATTCATTGAACCAAAAAGCACATGCAGTTGTTGTAAAAAAACCACTAGATCCCATCTGAGGTACCATTTCAATTTTATGGTAAACTTCCTGTTTTATAGATTCCTTTCTGAAAAATTTCCTCATAATACTCCCCAAAGAATACAAAATTTTCTTTGAAACATAAGAAATTGCTGTCCTGTAAAGAGAATTCTGATTTATTTCTGAATTTGTCTTTTATTTTTGATCTCGATGATTGTTGTTATTACTTCTGTAACATTTTACTTGTATTTTACTTGCTTCTTATTAGAGTTGATATTTTAAGGTCTTAAAAAAAGTAATTTGTTGTATTCAGTTAATTGCATAGAACTTTTTCAGATGTGAGAGTGTATCTTATTTACAAACTCCTCTATAGTTAAAATACATCTACAGGATATTACAACTTGAAGTGTGTGAGGCATTTGTGTTTCAATTAAAATCTTAGAGGAGAAACTTGTGAATTGCTAGCTGGATTTTTAACAGGTTGTATAAATGGTAACAAATCACATCTTTGTATTCAGGGAGAGTGTGGAGTTAGTTACCTGATGAAAATCACTACATCTGTCAAATCTTTTCAGTGTCTGCTATAAATACTGAAAATACACGTGTATGAAATTGTATGAGTGCAAACAACTCAAGGGTAATTAAAATACTTGATGTGCTTGTTTACTAGCAAAAAAAAAAGTGAGGAGAAGTAACTTTCTCTTACAACACCAATATTGTGAAGTAGGAAAGGGCAGATAATGTTTAAAGCAGTTAAACCTGCTTGTAAAGCTTGAAGGGCAGCACTTGGTTCATACCCTGGTTTCAGTGGTGAAATACCCGAGACACATTCCCTGTAAATCCTATAGTGTAATTTTTAGTGTAGGTTTATTATCTATATCTGTTCTATGTACATATTTGTTTTATACAAAAATCTGTCTTGTTGAGAATACTTGAAATGTTTCATCTCAAATAAGAGGTGTGGTTGAAGGTGGTTCTTGCAGGTGATAGGTAAAAGTTTTGGAGCTAGGGATGCCAGTGATATCTTATTTACTAGAACTAGAATACTGGAAAAGTTTGTGTTTCCAACCAAAAAAATTATTCTCCACCTGTGCATTTGGTATAGCTTGAGAAATTAAAACTGCTGGCAAGAAATTGAGAAAATGGAGTTTTTAAATTCAATGAAATTTGCAGGGGACATTGTGTAATTACTGGTGAATCTCTCATGCTTGGAAAAATACTCCAGTATGTCTGTCAAGAGCACAAGTGCTCATTTTCAAAACTGACACCTTGATTAAATTAACTTGTTTCTGCCAGCCTCTTGCTTGCTTAAGGCTGCTTCCCCTGCTCAATAAAATGCCAAAAATGGAGATGACTTACATTATCTCCTTCAACATGTGATCTTTGATATGTTTTTATCCTGTATGTACAAGGAAGGATTTAGGTACTGAGATCAGCTCAAGTCTTGAGTTTTGCCTTTTGCTTGCAAGCTGTTATGACCCCCAAGTTCAGTGGTGCTGAATATTTTCAGTGGTAAATTGAAGGTAAATACAGCAGCAGGTACCGACTTGCTGGCAATCAGTTTAGGTATGTGAGCATATCTGGACATATAGATATATGTTTGCAATGTATAAATACATGAGCTGATTTTGGTTTGTTGTTTGTGGTATTACCTTTGCAACTATCCATAAAGATTAATTTAACCCCTACAAACCTGTTAGAGGTCTTCAGATTAAAAGTGATTCTTAAAAGAAATGGAGATTAAAGGTTTCATTTCTAGGCGTGAACTGAAGAGTTTCCACTGGAAAACTTTTATGAGAGTTGCTCCCAAGGTTTTTGGATGTCTTTAGGCAGCAAGTCTCTGTTGCTTTAACTAGCTCTTGAATAATTCTTACTCTGCTGAAGTACTGCATGCCCCATGTGTAGAGTTAGCTGTGAGTACATGGAAAATTACTTTGCTTATAATACATTATTTTTGTAATTTCATTCCGGTCTCTCATCTTCTTCAGACCTTCTCTAGTCTGATGGAATGCTTTTAATGATGACTAAACCTTAGGATAGTACTTTGCCCGAGTCCTATAAAATCTCAGGTGGTGGTAGTGACCATTGTGAACATGATGATGGTGACGGATACCCTTAAATCTTTAAATATCAAAGATTGTCCCTGTTGATTTTTCATTTATTTGTGCAAGGAACCTCACCTGGAGGACAAAGGTATTTGTGAAAATACATATAAACTTTTGATGTCATATCTCCCTCCATGGGCACTCTAGGATTAGACCAAAGGACTTTTTGACTGCAAGAGACACTGAATTAATCCCAATACAAAAGAAATCTTCCCAGTTTGCTTTCTCTTTTTAACTTATTAATTCTTTTGTTCTTGTTAACCTACTTAGTGATTCTTGTGCCTCTTCCATCTGGTAATATGGGCAGTGCTTTTCCCCTCTGTTTTCAGGAAGATTTCTCTTCTTCCACCACTTAGGAATGTTTCTCCTTTTCAGAAGCTGCATTAGGGAGGCCAGTGCATTTATTACTTCAGCATTATCTCAGGAGACTGTGTCCCTAAAATTCAAACTGCATCACTCAGCAAGAGCTTTAAGAGAAAAAGCTAGGCGTTAAAACCGGATGGAATGACTTACACTGCAGCATATATTGGTGTGACTCTGGGAGGTGGGGTATTTTATTATGGACAAATAACTTCTGAATATTTCTGTAAGAATTTTCATCGCTTGAATGAGTTGCTTGACTGTGCTTTTCTGCTTTCTGGTTTTGAGTGTTTACAGAAAATTTTGGCCAAGCTTGTCTCCTACAGTGTCTCTTCTATGAACATCTTACTCCAAATATCATGCAGAGGAGAGAAAAAAAAAAAATTGGTGCCTGGGTTGGTTTGTTGTAGTTTGGGTCCTGCTGCCTCTTGTGTTGAGCCGAGGCATGAGGCTCATTGGTTTTTGAGTGCCAGGAGAAAGGAAGCCGCTGCTGTGGGGAAATCCGGGAGCTTCCTCTTCCTGCTGGTCAGCCTCTTTCTTCTTAAAGTTGGCCTCTTTCCCAATGGGCTGCTAAAAGCCCAAAGCTCACTGGCTGGAATCCTGGCCTAGTTAAAACTGATGCCAAACCTCCCGTTGACTTCAAGGCTCTGGCCCAGCACGTCATTGCACCCAACGGTCGTTTCGCTCCGTTGTTTATGGGATTGTTCCGAGAGCTTTTCTAGGGTGATGCTCAAACAGCTCACAGCTCTTCCTCCCCTGTGAACAGGAAGCCAGATCCAGAGTTCATCAACAGGCAGCATTTGTCAGTTCTAGCACCACATCTTTGTAAATCAGGCCAGAGCGAGTCACAGATCCTCAGCAATTCCTTCCAAGCTGCAGTCTGGAAGTGTGAACTTTTCTGGATTTATTTTGTTTTGCTTGTGTGATGCCTCCTGCACTGTAGCTACACACGTGGCAATATATTAAAGGCATAGTGACATGGTGACAGGGCACACAAGGAAAGGATTGTTCCCATACATTATCAAATGCCACTTTAACAGAGCAAGAAAATATCCCAGTTCTCATATGGTGAAGTAAAATTTTCATGCTATTGTCAGAATAATTTTTTTTTTTTATTATTCAGAGTTTTTGATGGGAAAAGTATTTAATAATCAAGTAGTTTTTAATAACTGAAAAAGTATTTTGCTTTAATAGAAGTCCCTTTTTTCACCCTTTAACCTTCGTGTTGATGCTGGTTTTGTTTTGCTTTTATTTTTTGTAAGGAAAAGGAAAGTTTTCATTTGGCTAAGCCATTCACTAGAACTTGTTTGGTGCCATGAGCTATAAAAACAAAGGCAGATATAAACATAAACCAAACGATTATGCAAGTGAAAGGAATCCTGAAGTGAAGTATTCATACTTGATTTGCAAGTGATTCACTCTGTGGTCCCTCTGACCTCAAACACAACAGCAAAACACATTATTGGGAGTCACTACAAAGTAAATAACATTTTTGGCCAGTAGGGGAGAGGACCCGGGGTCCTGCCTGTGCCCTGAGCAGCTCCACTGACCTCTGAAGGTCCCTCACCAGTTCTTCTCCTCAGTGCATCATCCCATATAGTCCCTTCCTCTAGGAAAGCAGTTTAAACCATTAAACCATTTTTAAAATACTTTTAGTTTAAGCTCTTCTCATTTGTTTTCTAAAACTGTTATAGCAGAGATGGCTATGAGGTGTTTGTGGAGTATTTGCTCTCCATCATGAGAGTTGTGTGCTGAGACAGGTATGCAGTATACTTGCAAAATATCGGGACCAGATCCTGCCCTCTCAAGGATGAGGATCTCCTGTGGAATTGCTGGACTTTGAGACAGGTAGTAATAGCAGTACTGGTAGTACAGACTTACGAGCACATTTGAGAGCTGAGTGCCCTTTGATTTCTGTGTAGGAAAGCATGAAATCTCTTTAATTTGTCATTTACTCTTGGTACTACAGGAATAATTTGAATATGCCACAGCTTTTGTTTTACAGAGTAATTATTGAACATTGCAGTGCAGCAAGGGAGGAGAAAGGAGACTGCAACATCAGGAATCCCCCTCAAAACACTCTTCTTATCACCCTTTTTAAAAAAAGGCAAGTGAGAAATTATTTAATGTATTTAACAAACAGTTCAAAGTTTCCTGCAGGCCCTCTCATACTTATTTTTCATTGTTCTTTAATGAGTAAATGACCCATTAATGTGCACAAAAACATATCAGAAGCACATGGCACCAAAGAAGCTTGGGTGGTGGTAGATTTGATCAAAGATTTTCAAATCTGACCCCAAGTATTTGATGAGGAAGATTAACATGGAGACAATTTACCAAACAAATACAGCACTAAGAGCCAAGAGACAGGCTGAGGGAATTGAAGGCTCCAGATTGCCCACATAAAGAATATCGTTAAACATAAAGAAAACAAAGCCAGGATAAATGTCTGGGATGTGGAGTCCCATGGAAAAGGACTCATGCTGCCGACTGATTCTTTTCTTTTTAAATACTACATTTAATATAGAATGCAATTTTTTTTCTCCTAAATAAAAAAAGTTGTGTCTGTGACCTGGGTTCTAACTGTGTTACTCTAATCATTTAGAAAGATTTCTGGAGCAGAATTGGTTAATTAGTGCTTTGTGTTACATATGACCCAACCACAGATAAAAAGGTTTAAAGGTCTCTTGTAACCCTGCAATGCCATTTGTAACACAAAAATAACCCCCTTTCATTACTGGCATGCCACTGTAGCAGGCAGGTTATTTTTTCCCTTCCCTGCAATGAGGGCAGCTTTCGCATCAGAAGAATTCTTGGCAAATTAATGCGCTACCTCTTGGGCTAATTAAATTAGAAAGGATCAAAAATACAGAGCAGCTTTTGTGGTGGACACAATGTTGTGCTTCATGCATCTTGCTCAGAGAGGAATTTCTGCCATTTAGCCCCTTTTTGCCTCTAGCAGCGTTCTGGACTCTCTAACACAGTCAAGTTCCTAATTTGCCTCAATGAGAGAGAATTATTAACTGATAATAAGAAAAGGAGCATTCACAGCTCCAGGCTGGGCTGTGTGGAAAAGGGTGAGCTACACAGCACCTGAAGCGCATGCAATCTTTATTAATTCCTGCCTAAAACAACGCATTCAGGAGTAAAATTGCTGTGCAAATGACAAAAACAATTATAATTTTGATTCTTCGGTTCTGAAAATATGAACTGCATCATCTTAAATATGACTAGATTAAACTAGTAATAAGTTCACCTCTCCTTGAGCCTACATGAAGCAGTTTTGGTTGTAGCAAGTGCATTTCATTTTGAAGTTGGTTCCACTTAAATTGATTGTTCTTGTCTTTTAGAAGTATTTTTGAAAGCGAGAGAGGTGTAGTTTTTCATTTATGCTGGCAATAGTGTACAGTGAAACTGCTTTTACTTATTGCAAATAGCAATTGTGCTGCTTGGAGAGAACAATCTATACAATAAAAGGTATTAAAGTGGATCTAGGATAATGTAAAGCAATGAAGCAAGAATGCACACAGATGGGCATAAGGTTATAATAGACAATTCTTATTTTTTTTCTTAAAATTTATTTCTTGTTAGTGCAGAGATATGTTTCCTAACAGACATCGCTGTCAGAGTCTGACTGGTCTGTGCTCCTCTCACAAATACGATTAATGGCTGTATAGGGAAAATCAGGATGAAGAACTTTCGTGTAAAGCTTAAAAAAATAACTGTCCAAGAAGAACTAAACTTTCCCTGCTTTCAAGATATTGAAAACTCTGGTTGTGTTTTGCTATGGAGGCACTCTTTTTTCCATGGTCAGTATTTTTCCCCTCGTGGTTCCACTCACTGGACTATGCAGAAATTTCAAGGATCACCTTGTCTGTATTTTTTGTTTCAAGCATGTGTGCTTTTATGTATCTGAAAAAAATAAACTCAGTGTTTTTGAAATGATCAGGCAGCTTCAGGGTGACAGTAGCTGCTAATGATTCACATAGAGTTTAGGAGGAGACAGACTCAGATTTTGCTTTCTTTTTTAGGAAAGTAGAAGTGTGCTGTTGAAAGAGTTTATTTCACTGGCACACTCAGCATCTCCTCAAATAGCTTTGGTTTTGCATATATTTAATTTGGAGAAGGGAAAAAGCATAAAGTAACATGAAAGTTTAGAGTTTTGGTAAATTTTTGGGAATATTTGAAACAAGTACCAGGGTGTGGCCCACGTGTTTTGTGTGGCTTGTGATGATACACTCATTATCATCATGACATTATTATTGTTATTATTATTATATGACATGTTGTGCCATACACTGGGTAACCACACAGATGTAGAAGCATCCTTGTCCTTGAGAATTTTGCAATCTAAATAATTGTGGGAGAGAGGAAATTTCAGAGGGAAAAGAGGACTGAGGAAGAAACAGACTTAGCTACAGGATGCAGGAAAGAAATAGTGGGATGGGAGCAGCATACTCAGTCCCAACACCTGTGCTGTGCTCTGCTCCTGCTGCTCATCTGAAAACCCTAAAAATCAGGGGGCAGAAGGGAGGGAGAGGAAAAAACAGTGAATATTAAAGGACTTAATTTTTTTTTCTCACATATTCCATATTTCTTTGAAGGTAAAAAAACCCCTCAAAAGGAAATAGTCAATCAGAGAACCTAATTATTTTAGTTTTTATTTTGCACTGAAATATTCTTGATGTGTGTAATGGTGGAAGATTGACACATTTTATAAGTTTTTATTCTAATTATATTAATGCTATAGAACTGATTAAACAGTCCTGTGTAGCGTCTTTAACCCTGCCAAAAAATCTGGAGGTCCCTGTTATTGTGCTAGAAGCACTGGGGTGTGTGCTAGGGTTGTGTTTGTTTATTTTTGTGAAAAGGAGGGAAAAACGAAAATGGGAGAGTGTGCAGTGCTTGGGCCCAGAACTTGGAGTATAGAGATGTGTGTTAGTGGGAAAGGCTTCTTGATACCTGAGCTCATGGACATGGCAAGAGGATGCTGGGCTGTGGACTTGTGGTTATGTCTGGTCACTGTTATGGGTTGCTGAATTAATGCAAAAACTCTGGCAAAATATCAGATTATTTTATAAGTTTGTTGTCATTTTAAAGCTTCTGGATGAAGTGGGTCACAGGCTGATTGGATGAGTCACTAAAGAAAAATGTATTGAGAACGGAGAAAAAATAGTTTTATAGCAAGATTTTTTGAGATGGGAGGAACATGAAGTCAACTCCAGTCAACTGGAAGAGTTTCCAGAGACAAATAGAAACTTCTTGTTGCTCAACACACCAAAATCTGTCGTTGACAAAGCTTTCCCATTTGCTGGCAAAAGAGATAGTTTCATGTATTTTTTTTTTCTTTTGGTATTCAAGTGTTGAATGAGGTTTGGAGCAACCTGGGCTAGTGGAAGTTGTCCCTGCCCATAGCAGGGAGCAGAGTGAGATGCGCTTTAAGGTCCCTTCAACTCAAACCATTCTGTAATTTCTGTAATTTCCAGCTGCTCAGAAGGATCACTGAGGCTCTTATGATGTGTTATGGTGGAGCATAAGCATTGAATAAAAGGCAAAATGAAACTGTAAGAAAGTAATCTCTTAACTAGAACTGAAAAATATTTTAATCATATGATTTAGGAGTGGGAGCGATCACTTACAACTCTATAGAATTTATTTCTTTTGAAATATTATTTCCTGTGCACTTGTTAGAGAAAACTAGTAAAAGGAAAAGATGATTATGCACATAATTTAGGAAAGTGCAGGAAAAAGTGGATTTTTGAAGCAAAACGGGAAGATTTGTATTAATCATTATCAAAAGAGAAAATCCTGACCTTGCATTTATACGTTTACATGAAATAATTTTGTGGAATCATCACTTTAATTTTATAAGCCTTTACTAAGAAAATTGGGCAACTTGTACAAGATGATGGCCTGACTGTAAATAAGACTAGAAATTAGCTAAAGTTCACTTGCCAGGAACTTCCACAGCCCACAGATGGTAAAGACACTTTCTATCCAGGTGAATTCCAGCAGTACAAGACTGGACACGAAAATTATCTCAAGAAATATCCCACGTACATGCAGAAAAATGAAAACCCAGCTAGGTTCTGATTGCTTTTTACAGTTTGTGATGTGAAATGAAGCTTTTGGGAAAGAAATCGCCCATGAATTTTAAAGGGATAGAGAACCCGCTCTGGCAGTCCTGCCTTCCCAGCATTTCTGTGTCTTCTGTGCACAGTATTGTCCCTTCTCCTGTCTTTGGTAGGAAGGGCTTCTGTGTCCTGTGGTGACTGTGATATTTTATTATTAGGATGTCAGTGATTTGAATAAAATGTCTCACAGTTCAGGTTATCATATGAGCAAAAAGTGCTGCTGGGTTTCCATTGCCCTGCTCTACTCTGGAGTCAGTAAATGTGTGAGGCTCATGGGTTTAAGCCCTTTGGCACTGAGGCACATGCCTGAGGTCTTAAACACGTTGCTTGTTGTGCTGCTCCTCTGGTATTTAATGGGAACCATTGGGAATTATGCAGCTTTCAGACCCGGAGGAGCAGCAGGAATTGTGTAGAAGAAGGTGCAACCAACCTCTGTGAAATCTGCATGTGTCTCTCCTCTGAGAAAGTAGCACCTATATATAAGAAATTATCTCTATAATGGAAAATATTATGGATTAAAGAAACAATGGAAGGTAATAAACTTCAATTTATTTAACTTAAACCTTTATCTGTGGCTACAACTGCATTTTCCAGTTAGAAACTTGCAATGGAGTGCCCAAGGTGAAAAATCTTTCCTTGCCGGAGTCAGCCCTGCAAGAGGAGCTGTGGTCAGATCCTCAGCCAGAGGCAAAGGAAATTCTCTTTCACAGCACTGCAGTGAGCCTGGCTTCTCTTCCTCTCCAGAGGTCACATCCTTACCCCAGACATATGTGTGCTTTCCTTGAGCAAATTTTGTTGAAGTCTGTTTGCTAAAAGAATGTCATCCTAAAAACAAAAACTGTTGCATGGTTTTAAGGCTAAACCAGTTTGGTACTGATGATTCACTGCACACTGCTCTGCCCAGGCACAGTGATTCCCTTCTGATCTTCTTTCCCTTTTTCCTTCCCCCCCCCTCCAGCCCCCATGATATCTTATTTCCTGACAATTGCAACATTTCTGAGCTGTATTGTTTTCAGTAAGTCTAAAATATATTTAATCACTGGCTGGGTTTGTTGACATGTGGATTTAAAGTTAAATTTTCCTTAACTTGGAGGTTGGTAATGATAAAATGTGCTCTGTATTTAAAATAATGGATCTCGTTCTGAGTTATTTGAAGGCCCTTATACCATCTGCATGGATTTGAGAACTCAGAATCTTGAACAGGTCAGGGTGGGTGGAAGTCTGTGCAGCCTGGTCTAGTGGAAGGTGGAATGAGATGAGTTTTAAGGTCCCTTCCAGAAGTCCTGTTTTGTTTCCAGTCGAAAGGCATCTTGGAATGATGCAAATTGCTATAAAAGGAAATTCATTCCATAGTTCTGTTCTTGGATCCTACTGCAAGTTCGGGCTTGTGTGAGGACTTTGCATCTGTATCTGAACTTGACGTATTGGTGTTCCAGTGAGGCACTGCTGGGGAATGCAGTCACTTTTTGGACAGAAGTTTTTCACAAGAATATTGTCACTGCTGCTTTTCCTTGTCTTTTGTATCCCCGTGGGAAGGGATTTGCTGAAAACAGAATTTCTAAGGGAATGAAGGCTGCAGAAAAAATTTTGATGTCCCAACGCCATATTTTGGATTATTTTTGACTTTTTTTTCTGTCTGTCTCTGAAATTGCTAATAACAGATGCTTGAATTCTAGTCAAGTGAAAAATTCCGATTGATTTCAAAAGAAGTTGGAGTGGATCCTAGCATCAGTTTGGCACCTATGAAAATACAAACATATGCAAGGGCTTCACTTTCAACTGCGCTCAAAAATATTATTAAAAACAAAACAGCAGCAAACATTTTGAAATTACTTATTTAGAAAAAAACAATCATCAAAATTTGCGCACACTTCTGACAGGGAATTTAAGGTATTGATAATGGTTTTGAATGAAAACTTATCTGTTCGTTTTGGAATTCCGTGGGGTTTATGTTCAGGAATCCTTGTTTTGGAAGGCACCATACTTTGACTCAGGGTTCCTGTGTATATATTTGATTTGGGTTTACTCTTGGGGTGTTCTAGACTAGCTGGACTCGAGCATATGGTTTGATTTTTAAATGAAGTGACACCATTCCTTACATATGCACATTACTCATGCACCAGGCAAGTTCAATAAAATCAAGGCATCTTTTATTTTTTTATTTAAAGCTGACAAAGAAGTCATACTTAAAAACCAATCTAGGAAATTACTTCATTGTCAGAATTATTTCCTCTGATCATTTCCACACTTTAATTTTTGTATTATTCTTTCTGTAGCTGTGGTGGAAGACTTTTACCACTTGAATGAATGGGAAAATGACATCATAGTAGAATGTCATATTTTTTCGGTTCTTAAATGGCTGCTCTACAATTAATCAAAACTGGTGTGATTTTTACGAAGTGATACGAGGCTAATTTAGGACTTTAATTGGTACGTGAAATGTCTTATTTTTTAAAGGCGTAAACATTTAGAAATAATTTTTTTTTGTTATTTAAGAACAGCACAAATTTAATATTACCATGTGATACCAACATCAAATGTTTCCTGTATGGTGTGAAGTGGTAAATAGAACATGGTTAGTCTACTTTTCTTTACACTGTACTGAAGGATGTTGTGCGTAACTCTTTGCAAAGGATAGCTTGTTTCATTTGAAGTTGCACTAAGCAGTGTATGGGATGGCAGCTTGCCAGTTAGTGATCCATTTTCTGAGAAACCTAGTTTGAGGCCGTGCCAACCAGCCCCATACATCTTATCTTCAGCATCACAGCGCAGCCTCGTAATTCGTGCAAAATTATGTTTGATGTTAAATTATAAACCCTTAGTGTAATAATAAAAAAAATAAATAACCCTAAAAGCAAATTAAAAATTATGTTTTCACTGGAGCAGGTTATAAGCCCACTAGAAATGTGATCTGTAGTCATCAGTCTATGGGCAAAATTCCATTTCTCAAGGGTTCTTTTTTTTTTTTCCTCTCTACTGAGCAAAAAAAGGTTGCAGTTCAGAAAATTGTTTGGTTAGTGTAGGGATGTGTTTTTTTAATTTGAGCTGATGGATAAGACCCTTTTTGAAGTAAAAAATGTTCAGATGAGATGCAGGACGGTGTATCTTTGCTTCATTCCTACCTTTCACCAAAACAGGTTTTTTGTTTCAAAATAGGACTTTTAAGATTTTTTTTTTAGAAAAAATTAGTGATGAGAGAAAGCAAATATTTTTCAGGTGCTGTCCCAGATCCAAAATCTTGTCCTCTGACCATTGTGGCGGTCTAGTGTTACCAGCTGTGGGTTTGGGGAGGCAAAGTGTCCTTGTGCCCCAGAGATGTGATGCAGTATTTGGCTTCTTAGTGTTTCTTGAAAGCTCACAGATAAACACTGACTTTCAGAGGCTGAGAGAGAGAAGACAAACTGGTCAAAAGTAGTGCTAACTGGCTGGTGGGATAAAAAGTATTTAATTAATTATTATTGTTTTAATCCATGAAAATTTGGTAAATCGCTGCTGGGTATGTATCAACATTCTTGAATCAAATTTTTTTTCCTTAAAAAAAAAAAGCTTTCTAACAGAATTGTGGAGAATGATTTATTTTCAGAAAAAACAAAACAAAATAAGGAAAACTTCCACTTCTTCTACTAAACATTTTTAAGTCTCTTCAAATAGCCAAAATCTTATGCCAGGTTTAAATCTTTCCAGGTTCTCTGGTATCATCTGTCAAGATGGGTTCGTGAGGCTGACAGCATTAAAATTTTGGAGATCTTTCTGTACACAATTTAAAAACTGTTGGTTTTGGAAGCAAAAAAAGATAATTAGTGAGAATATTTCTGAACAGTCTAAGATTGTATGCAAAATTCTTCTCATTAACTGGAATTCAAGCTTCAGTGAAAATGGTTTTAGGAATAGTTCAGTGACCAAACCTATGAAAATTAATCTGAAATCGCTTAAAATCTGACTTTAACTGGCTCTGTGGTGTGGACTTCACTTTAAACTCAGAGCCTAGATAATTACTTGACACCTCCAAGTTCATACTTATCATCACCTTCTCACAAAGCCAGTGAGTTCTTCATGTTCATTTATAATGGGCTGAAACAGCTTATTTGCTTTTTGCTTCTTTCTCTGTGTGGCCCAGAGCACCAAGATGAGTTTATCCATTTAAATGCCCCAACTTGGCCCGTTCCATTCTTCTTCTTGCCTGGTGGTGTCCACCACTCCCAGAGGAAGACAATGGGTTGGGATAAGCTCCACTCTCCAGTGACAGGTATGAGACAGAGTAGATTTTCATGGTAGTGATGTTTCTGAGCCCCTGTCTCTACCTCCATGAGGTGCAGATACTACTGATCTGCATCCAAGTAAGACTTCAAAATGATTGCCAGGTAACTCCAAATATTTTCATATCTTCTAGTGCCAAACTAATTCTAGCAAAGGAAATTAATTTCCTAGTGTGTTTTGGGATGGAAGAGGTGAATTAATTACTGTGGACATCATGATACCATCCAGAGCCTACAGTTAGTTGTTGGTTCAGATTAGCATGAAACCAGTTGTAATTGGGTTCTGCTGCTTTATCATTCAAGAGCTCTTTTACATGACAACAGGATACACACATCTCCAAGGGATACCTCTGGCACTTCCACTGCTTTAATTTCTTTGCACACCCCTGTTCATTATTGAATCTTGGAACCAAAGCAGGATGTGGGGAGGTCTGTCCGTCTGCTTTATTTCACCTAAGCAAACTCTGAATGCCCTTGTTGGCACAGGAAGCATTTACAAAAGTTGTTTAAAGAGCAATTGCTCTTCTTCACCGGGGGTGCTGGTCTTTGCTTGGAATTTAAATCAGGTTGTTGATGCAGAAGGGAAATATAAGGCTTCTGAGCTGTGTCTGAGCTGAGCACTGCTGATGGGCTTCATGGTGCTTCAGCAGGAGAATATCTCATTGGGCTGCCTGTGTGTTTCGGCAACTATATGGCCCCATATTGCTCTTCATAATTAAAATCCTGTACAGAAGACAGAATTAGATGGTCTAAAAATCCATAATGTAAATAAGTTGTGAATGCCGTCAAGTAAATGTAATTGTTTTGTTGAAACTGAAGATCTTAGAGCTGTATTGGTGAAGAAAGGAGGTCCTGTGTTCATGAGAAAAAATTTCTTATACAGATTGTAGGTCAACAAGTGATGTCTACACTGACTTGTACTCCTTTTTGTTGTTGCCATTATGTTTCCTGTGTGTTTTGCTATGAAGTCTCATTCTCTTTATCTGTCTTGACAGCTGGAATCAGTAAATGTTACATTATCAAGTTTTATCTAAAAATGTCTTCCATTGATAGCGCATTTATATCATGTCATAAAAGCTCTTTGTACTAAAGCACGGAGAGCTGGGAAAATCCTAACTAGTGAGTAAGCTTTCATTTTGAAAGTAGTAAAAAAGTTCTTTGTTTTACAGTATCCTATTTTTAGAGTGAACTTAATTAAAGTGAGTAAGGAATTTTGAAATCTGGAATAGGAAAAATTGGGTCATTATTAATTATTATGTATATAATAAATCCAGGGGCTGTGGTCTTTTTTTCTTCACAATGCACGTATGTCTTTTCCTTCCTCATAGGCATTTTTCATTACCAGAGGACTCCACTTCTCCAAGGCCCTGGCTTAGCAAATTGCTGAGCTGGGAATCTAGTTGTAAGTGGACAAGGAGGACTTTTTTTGGGAATTCATTCTATGTATTGTCAAGAGCATTTCCAAATTGAATTACATGTAACACCCCGTCAAAATCCGGTTTCTCTAATGCATCTCTGTGGCTGCTCTTCCTCCTCCCAGTCCTTCAACACCTTCTCCCTCTCACCTGCTCCCTGTCAGCCTGCAGTCCAGGAATGCATGTTTCTGTAAATGGGAAGGTGAGGCTCTCGAGACCACAGAGAATAATGTCCCCAGCTCATATTATTTTCAAGTGGTGTTCATAGTCCCTAATCAATATAATTCAGCTTGGTTTTGTCTCCCTGTCCCCTTTAGCTTCCTCTGATTCTTTTTCAGAGTCAGCATTCCTCTTGTCAACTGCTTTCTCTTTCCTGTTTTCTTTCTCCCCATCACCCCCAGCTCCTGAGCTCCCCTGTCACCTCTCCGACTTGGATTCTTTCCCGCAGATACTTGGTCCTATTGTGAGTTCCCATCTGCCAAATCGCCACCTCTGCTGCTGCTACGTGTGTAAAACAATGTGCTCTGGGGTCAGACAGGACAGAAGTGTCTTGTCTGTGTCATCTGGGCCCCTCCTTTTTTCTGAATCCCTGGGGAAGAAAGTGCTTGGGTAAAGCAGTGAAGAATTGCCTTGATACAAACAGCTTGTCTGCAGTTCCTGGGCTTGAAGTGGAAAATAGAATCTCTTCCAGATTTTATTGTTTTTTTTTTTTTAGTTTTTCCTAACTAGAAAATGAAAATGCATTTATACTTTGTCTAGTTTTAAATACTCAGGGTTAATTTATCCCATCTTTTGAGAAATGGGGAAATACTGGGGCATAAGTGGTTTTTCTCTCCCCTTCTCTCAAACTTGTCTGCATATTTCAGTGGGAGTTTAGTAATGTTTGAGCTTTCCATAAAGATTTACTAAATTTCTTCTAACTGTGCCATGTTGGTACAAGATCACCCTTATGATTCTTCTGGTTATACAGGGGTTGCTAAACTGCCAGAACTGGACTGGTTTGTGCTATTCAATATCTGTTTTTACACTCATAATTCTTGGATTATTCCCTGTGACATGCTGTCAAATCTCTTCTGTTTGGACTCTTGTAAATGATGCCCCTTGGGTTTCTCCAAGTGCCTACAAATAGACAGGAAATGTTCAGCAGTGATTAAAGCCCATCAATATACTCTGTCAAGTAGCTGCTGTATTTAAAACTATAGGTGGATAGATCTTAGCAGTGGAAAAATTGGTGAAGTAACTAAATATGATGTTTATTTCTAGGTTGCATAAGAGGACTATAAATACCTATAACATATTTATGCAAAACAATGCACTTACAAGAATAAAAATATAAAATTAAAAGCAAATAACTCAGAGTTTGCATTTTGCCTTATAAAACCACAGTTTATTTTAAATGTAGATATTAACTGTTATATGATTACTAAAGTGTAAGAGTAAATATGAAAGCAAAGACAAGAAAATGAAGTTTTTACTGCAGTTCAACATGAGCTTTTTTCACTTGTGCTGGTTTTTCTATATGTGACATGCAGTTGTAGTGAAATAATGGGTAGAGAGATTAGTATTATTACCAGTTTTCCAGTAACAGGTGAAGGATAATTCCTTCCAATTCCTTCCTAATTGTTGGGGGAGGGGAAGGAAAAAAGTATATTTGTTTTCTCTCCAAAGCATGCACAAATCTCTTGATAAATCCAGTGCTGAAGGTCGTGCTGTTCCCATGCAATTGCACACCCTATGCATTACTTTTACAACCTCTCCACAGGTATGTTGCATGCTCTAAGGAAGTGAATTAATCCAATAATTTTGGTGCTGTGGTGACAGATTTTCAAGGAAGATCACTTTGAGAATTAAGACCTATGTTCACTTGTCTGACCTTTAAGGTCAGGGGAGAACAACTGAATTTGAAGAAACCCAAACTTTTTTTGAACGGTCTGTCCAGGAACGAGTTAGACATGACTCTACCTCTTGTTACATTATTTTTCACTTTGGAGCTCTTCACCCACCTTTCCATTTGTGTTTAAAAGTAAACCTTGTTGTATTTCAGGTTTCTAGAGTCTGCTGCTGCTCTCACAACGAGTGCAATCTCTCTGCTGTAGTGATGTTGGGTTAGATATAAACATAGCTCTGTGTTTGAGACACTTTACCAATTCAGCTCCAAACCCCCAATTTTCCATCTGCTTTTAGTGATTGGTGTTCCTTTATTTTCAGGGAGAGGGGAGTGGGAGGACAAAAAGAAAGTGATTGTAATAAAATTTTAAAATTGCGGCTGATTTCAGAAGCCCTTAAATTCAAGGAATGTGCCTTCAGGTGCTTGGTTTATTTTTAGAGATGGTGTCTGGTAACAGGCAAGATTTGGATGTGTAATCACTTAGACCCCTAAAATTTGGGATTGAGGTTGGGATTTGGTCTGATAACTTAGACCTCTCTTTATTCCTGGTTTGTTGTATGTGCATTAAACTTCTAAAATCTGTTACTGAAGTCCATATACAGGCCATAAATACCTGCTGCAGACATTCCCTGCTGCATATAGACACCAATATTAAGCTTGCCAACTTATTACTCTGATTCAGGCTTCACGATGACTGCTCAGATACATTTAATTAAAATGATAGACTAGAGTTCAACCAAGAAGTGTTGAGATAATTTCATTCCATAAGGGAAGAAACAAGATTAAAATCCAGAAGGGACCCCTCTCCACTCCCTTTCCCGTTTCTCCAGAATTACCATTGGCCATGAGATTATCTCCAGGGTTTCATGGAGATGCATAAACCCAAAGGATGCCATGAGTATCTACCCTTGAATGAAATGAATCTATCATTCATGGGAACAAACAAAACCCCTTCTGAGCTTAATATCCTTAGTGTCATCGTTAATTATAATATGCAAACATAATCATTTTGGAGGTAGACCTAGGGTTAATTTGGCCAATCAACTGCTGATCTCTAACAGTGGCCTATTCAAGTGTATGAAAATGATCCCCTGTAGTTCCTACATGTATGACGGAAGTAATATATTGTGTTCTTTTTTCCTACAGGCTGTGTGCCAAGGTATTAGTTTTCCCTGTGGCTCTAGTTCACAATAACTGGATACTTTTCACTCCTATTTTTTTTATGAACAGGTGGATAGGAAATCATTTTGGCATAAAATAAACAGGGAGAGGTGCTGCAATGGGTTGCCTCTGTGTTAAGGGCTTGCTGCCAGTCTTTTGTTATTTTTTTAATCTTTCTAGTTTTCTTCTTATGGCAGGTTTTTTATTGTCAGAAGTATGAAGAAGGGGTCTTTTGTGGCATTCAGTTGTGCGACTCGCCTTCTACCTGTGCTGACATTGTGCTGCTGCCCAAGAGCTTTGCTTTGTTTGACAGCAGTATGGTAAATATGAGCTTAGTGAAACCCCACAAGTAGAACATGTGGCAAAATCTCAAATCAGCTCTGCCTTTGTGTTTCAATGTCCATATGACAGCTACGACCTGTTACCATATACAGCATCTGTGCTAGGGTACTTACAAAATGGAAGAGAATGTTTATTGAAAAACAAAAATAAAAGCAATGTCTTTTTCCATTTCACAACAGCACTGAGTACACAATTGTGAAGGCAACAGTTTTAAATGATGAAACTTCACATATTCCTGCAGTATTTGAGTGGATAGGCCTGCAGGATTCATGCTAATTGAATTAATTGCATGTCTTATGATTTCATCGCCTTTAGTGACATCCTAAAATAAGTTCTTTGGATATGAAGTTAAAAATGGAAATGAGTGGATCTGTGAGGTTCCTTCTCACCGATAAATTGATAAGTGGTGGCCAAAACAACTTTAAGAAAGCAGAAAATTCTTCAGCTAGTGGGAGGCTGAATAAAATTAGATGTCTGCAGCAAACATCTTTTTTCTCTATGTTTAAAGAAGCACTTCCCAAATCAAGTCCACCAACCACACATTATGTTTTAGCTACAGTGAATTGAACTAGTCCAAGTAACAGAAGGAAAAAAAAAAAAAGTCTGAATGATCACATCCAGTCTTTCTCTTTTCTGTTTAAGGATTATTATCTGGGAAAAGGGATGCTGCATCTGAAAAAAGCTCAGGAAGGAACAAGCTGGTGATATGACAAAAGGCAGAAAAAACTCTATAAGTATATTTCAATTTTAAAACATTTTTGCCCGTGTACTAGTGCCGAGGAAACATGAATGGGCACAAATGGCTATTTTTAATGAAAGAAAAGAGTTGATTCACTCACAGGCAGTAGTAACGTAACTTATTTTATAACAGCAAGAGCCAAGCATATGGTATTCATCATTAACAGTAGCAGCAGAAGCTGTTTCTGCTGGGCTGTGGCTGGATAACCCCACTCCAGGGGTGAGTCCTGCCTCTCCAGGCTTCCCACCTTCCTGCTGGCACTGATGCCCTGGCACCACTCCTGTGAGTGCCCGTGGCTCCCAGCCTCAGCATGTTGTCTGAGATTCCAACCCCTTCAGCTGCTCCTGTATTTGTGACCTTCTCGATGAAACAACCTCCATAGTTAAGAGTGTTTTACCTTTGTTTGCCCCTTTCTCATAGTAGTGGTTATGAGCTCGATCAATCTCCAGGACTACCAGGTCTGACTGAAAGGACACCACAGGAAAAAAAGAGGTTTTTTTATTTATTTTTCCCACCTCCTCTCTTAGCAAATAGCTGGGCAGCTCAGAGATCTGAATCAAAGCTGTTGAAGCAACGAGCAGCTTTTAAAATGTCTTTACCATTCCCCATTATCATTATGCTTACACACTACAACAGCAGCTAATCTTTAGCTTGATAGTCACAGTGATCAGCTAAGCTTTAGCTTGATAGTCACAGTGATCAGCTCTATTCCTCTATAGCTTTCAAAATGTTGTTTGAAAATAGAAATTCCTGGCAATACGTCGAGACGGAGACAAATGTTTAATATCTATGTTACTAATGGTAAAACTGAGATACAGCTTGTCTTAAGGGGCTAAACTCAAGTGTGTTATGCAGCGAGAGATCTCTTGGGTAGCAGCCCCTCTAGGTCACTGTCATACCATCCTGTGCTACTAAAGCAGCTGAACTCTCAGCCCTACAGACATTTCAGTTCACTTATGGATGACCTTGGGTGTGCTCTCAGCAGTTATTGTGGTGCTGTGTTAAATGACACTTGAGATGAGAGGAAGTTTATACAGCTATTTGCATTCAGATATCAAGTTGGATAGCAAACCTTTTGCTGACTTGCAATGGATGTTGGAGTGAGAAAACTTGAGCTCTGCTTTATTGTATGGATATGTACAAATAGGAAATAAGGCATATAGAGATTGCTTAGAAAAGAGTAGAATTTCTAAAATTGCATATAAACTACAGAAAAAAGGTGTGCTGTATCTAGTGAGAGTGCTGAGGCCCTGGCACAAGTTTCCCAGAGAAGCTGTGGCTTCCACATCCCTGGAAGTATTCAAAGCCAGGTAGGATGGGACTTGGAGGAACCTGGTCTAGTGGAAGGTGTCTTTAACGCCCCTTCCAATCCAACCCATTGAATGATTTTATGATCCACTGTAACCTTTATTGCCTGTTAACATTCTCCTTCACAACCTTTATTCTTATTAAAACTCAATTATTCCCCAGCATCAAGTTTCCCTCTGTTTATATTAATCCAGCCATGGGCTGGTCTGTGAGTGCTCAATTGTTGTTGTCCTCAAAATTCCAACACGGTTTGTACTTTATAAAATCCCTTGACATTGCATAAAACATTATGTTATGCTGTTACTAGATTGTGTCAAATCAGGAAAATAATTGGAAGCTACCATTCACCCTAGAATATTTTAATTAAGTGGATTTCTTTATCTGTCTTAAATTACTAACAATTTCCTCCTTGAAACTAGAAAACTATGGAGGGTCTCATTAGTTCTGTCTCTGTTGCACTTTAGCACTGCTAGAAATATAAGTTTGTTACTGATACATGAGTTTTGCTTCCAGAACATTTACATTCTGGTCTCCGTCTTCCTCCACCATCCCCCAATTTTCCATATGAAATACAATGCTTCTATCCTTTTTTTTGTTAAAGCCTGGTCCATAATGATGACAAGACTCTGTGAATGCTAATACATGTATTTGTATTCTCTGCAGTGAAGGCAACATCGGTTTTGTTCTGGAAATATGTACCAGAGTTTATTACTTTTATGAAATATTGGAGGAATGCAAAGATGAGAAGTTAGTAGTTTGGTAAGAAAGCCAAAATCCAAACAATGCTTCAAAGACTTTTAAAATAAATCTTTATGTTGGTGTTGACAAAACTGAAGTAGTACCATTTGAGACAGATTTTTCCATTGAGAGGCAATTTCAAAAATACAATTGCATTCATATTTGGCCAAAGTGGTGTCCTATCTGAGGCCACCTAGATGGTGGAGCAAGCTGAATCCTCTTGGGCTAAATTAAAGCACCAGTCTCTGTCCTGGAGTTGAGTTGTCCTTTGGGAATCCCTCTGGCTTCCAAGGAAGCTTCCCTGTTAACATAAAAGCTTATAGAGGAATTGATGTCAGTTTAGGGCTTTGTAATTTATTCCATAGTACAAAACATCCCAGATAGTTTGAGATGAAAGAATTTGTTGATCTCTGCTTTGGAGCACTTTGTTCACCTAAATTTGGGTACCCGCTTGGCTGAGGCAAACCACTTGCCCTTGTTTTATAACAAGGCCTGAAATTCATTAATGCAACAAATTAACAGTCTAGGGTAAATTGTAGACATTTTAGAAAAATTATTTTAATGATAGGTGATTTCTCCTTCATTCTTTTGGATTCTTTTCCTGTCCTTTTAACTACTTGTGAGAAAATGGAACAGACTCGAGTTTTTAATTGAAAAGAAGGATTTGCTGGGTCCAGCCTCTGTGTTAGCTGACATTGAACTCTCTGCAAGGACAGTCTTGGTGTCTTATGATCCACCAAGTAGCATTGTAGCTTCTACCTGTCCCACTCCTGCAGCAAAGCCAGGAGCAAGCTAATTTAGATAACATGAAAATGGAACAGTGAAAAAGGCTGGGGGAAGGTATGGGAAGGAGAAGAGGAAGTTCTCTTACAATTCCAATGCCATGACTTTTCATCCCTTCTTACACCCTTAGGGAGAGGAGGAGAAGGCTGGTTAGGCTGAGATGGAGCAGGTGGCTCCATTCTGCCCACCTTTTTTCCATGGGAGGAGGGGCTGCAGCACCTCTGACCTTCACACTGATGGCTGCATGGGATGGGATGAGCACTTTGGAGATCTGGTAGGAGCAGGCAGATTTTACCAGTTTCTGTTGCCAAGCTGCATACCACAAATGTGTCTGTAAGCCCTGAGAAATAAATATGACTGCAGCTTTGTTTATAAGTGGCATAAAAACAACAGAGACAGGCAGTCAACCAGCTTTTATAAATTATAATTTTAAACTGAAAACATAATATGAGGTCAAGACTGCTGCTCTGATTTCCAGGAATTATTTTTTTTAATTCACTGATTTTTTAGCTCTTCCTCCTTCACGTACTTTTCTCTTTCTTCGTATATTCAGAGCAGAAATAAATGAGGAATAAAGAATACTACTATCATTAAAGAGTAGAAGATGATGACTTCAGATTAAATTGTATTTTAGCTCTGAGCAACTTTGTGTTTTCCTGAGGTAAAAGGTGTGCAGCCCTTCAGCTTCTGTTTCTGTATTTTGAGACTTAAGCTGCAGGCACGTTTGTGAACAGTCAAAACAGCCTTTGCAGCACATTGGGGATCCCAGGTTTTAAATTAGGTATTTAAAATTAAAAACAAACCCTTAATAACAATTCCACTACTGCTGTGAAATTTTCCCAAAGTCAAAGGTGTTACACCTGCATCACTGAATATTGGTAGTAGATAGAGGAATTTCTATGAACTTTCACTAATTAATCTCAACTGTTTATTTAAACCGAGTAATATTTTCTTTTGTTGTTTATCCTGCCCTTCCTTAGATTTTTTTTAAGCTTTTAAAGCTTTTATTGCCACCTAATCCCTTTAAATGTACTGTATATCACATTTATGAAATGTATTGGTACCAGAGAGAAGCAGACGACTTTGTTTTTAAACAAAGACCCCAGGATAAGGGGCAATGTTTTTCCCCTCACAGGTGATGGAGTACGTACAAAGAATGCAGCGGATAATGGCAGTCCTGTCCTCTGAACAGATGGTGATGGTCCTGTTGCTAGGATAAGGCCTGAAGAATTTAGTTTTTAATTCCACATTATTTGCCTTGGTGCCATGAATATCCCTAGGTTTCCTCAGGCAAAAATACAACAAATACACAGAAAGAGAAAGAGAGGTGACATGTGGATAGAAAAGGAGACAGAGCACGGGAAAGGACTGGAGCCAGGTCAATAGAAGCTTTTGGGAAAATGTCTGCTCAGCTGTCTGCAATCACCTGGGTTTGAAAGGCAGGCAGGAAGGAAGATTGGTTTGGCATGAGAACGAGGCCTTTGATGCTTTAGATACCACAGAGAAAAATACGCATTTCTTCCCATTAGAAGTCTGTTGACTTTCCTAATTAAGATAAACATGTTTCTGAAGAAGTTCGCTCTCACAGTACTACATTTGTAAAAACAACCATGCTTTTAAAATATATACACAGACAAGGACGTGTGCCAAGAACTAGTGCTGGTGTGGTCTTACAAATCACTTTACAGGAATATTTTTAAATCATTGCTTTATTTAAAAGTGAGCGAATTTCATTCCCTCCAGTCAATTAAATATCTAATTTCAACTCAAGTAGATAATAACCAAAGTATTTTTATATAAATGAATGAACAGTTAGAAAACTGTTAAACACACAGCCCTCAAGCATGAAAAATATATTCGTTTAACTGTTTTATTCTTTTATTGCTAATTTACTACAGAGATTTTGCACTTACATCATTTTTAGTTTGTGGCACTAGGGAAAAGAAATCTTATTTCAAAAAGATTAATTCAGATTGAAATTCTCAAGGATCCCTGTGCCACCTGAATTATTTCAACAACCATGTTATGCACGTGGTAGATGATGTTGGTAGAGAGATGTGGTTTTTCCACACTGACTGTTTTGAGCAAAAAAGCCTGTGAAACCAGTGACCCAATACCCAAAAGAAAGTATGTGTAAAATGTCCAAAACCATGTTGAATTCATAAAGGGACACAGTGACAGTATAAAGGTGCAATGCCTGAGGTTTGGGGGACTAATTCCAATATTCTAGCCTTTCAAGGTGCCTGTGCAAAGCCAGAATGTATTAAGTGATTTAAAGGAGCCCTGATATCGTTTACTCCTGTTGTCAGATGCTCTGTGTAAGTGCCTGGTTTGAATTGTTGATTTCACCCCTACAGTGATTCTGCCAACTGGGTTGTGATCCATGCTATCCTTGTCATGATTTATCACACAACAAGGTAGTGAAAAAGACACTTTACATGATGCAAGCATCTCACTTTATGTGCCTGAAAATAAGTTGAGTAAAATGTAGATGAAAGTATGTGGGATAGAAAACACAATGTGTGCCAGAATTCATCATATATGTTAGTTATGTATATGTATACCTATATATAATTTATGCTTTTTTTCCTTAAAACTCAGAAAAATTTCATTTTATCAGCAACAAAATTATGTTTCAGTTAAAGTTTCAAAAAGGGGTCAGTTGGAACAGACATTTGTGCAGGTCAGTTTCTGTTTTCCAAAAATATTAACCACTAATATAAAATAGATCAGAATTTATTGATATCCAACTGTCTGTGTACCATGTTTTCTTGAAATGTCATAATCTCCAAACAGGCAAGAAAAAAAACATTTTCCCCTCTGGCTAATATATTCTCTATTAGTATCCCTTAGCACCCCTTCACTTTTTACCTCAAACTTTGATGAAATTGCTGATTGGTTCATAGAATTTCTTCTCCCCCATCTTCAGCATCTTGGGAAAAAAAAAAATCTAATTAACTATCTTCTTGTCTTTCTTAGTACCATTAGATGCCAACTCGTTCATCTTTGATTTTTATTCTGCTAGGGCAGGGCTGCTTCTTCTACCATATTTAGGGAATCAATAGATTTTTGCTTAATATTAGATGTCCCTAAGAGAGATGTCTTGAGTGCAGACAGCATCTGGGAGACCCAACTCTAAAAGCTATATATCTTGGTGAGCCTGCTGGGTACATATATTCTTCAATTTGTTGTATGAAATGATGAGGTGAATTTGGTTCACAGCCCTTGAAGTATAAATAAATAAAAATACCTCTGAAACTTGATCGGAGATGAAAGAGACCATTTCCGTCAGATTCAGAGAAGTGGTTTCCCATGCCATGTGCTTTGTGATACACACAGAAGCCTTTGTGGCTCATGTTATTTAGATTTCATATTCTAAGAAAGAGTTGTGCCTTAAAATGAGATAATGTGCCACTTCTGACATTGCTCTTTTTCTGTCATTTGTGTTCTTTCTTTAAATATTGGCTGTTCTTATGGAAGCCTGTTATGAAGAAAGATATGTATGCTCTTTTTCTGAATTTCTGGTTCATAAAGGTCTGTAAAGATCTTCTGAGATTACCAGAACGGAATCTAAACTGGAAAATACTTTATTTCTAAATCTCACTGAGATTCGATATGAATTTCCTTAAGTACAAGCTGAGTTTGCTTTCTAATTTGAGACAATTTTTTCCCTACAAAACAAAAAGGTGCCAGTGGCATAGCTACCTCATGTAATGAAACACATAGATTTCTCTTCTACTTATTTTATTTCTCGCATTCATCATTCATATTTAATGCCACAGGCATTTGACTTCTTAATTCCCTATATTGAATTGAAGAGGCACACACAGCATGCACTCCAGTTTAATGACTTGCAATTCTTCTTCATTGATGACACACTTTTTCACCTGGAAAACTTGTGGTGCCAAACTTCCTCTCACATGTGTGATGCAGTCAGTATCCTTAACAAGGTGGTGATGGCTGGGGAGTTGAAAGATTGGAAAGTGTAAGGTGCTAACCTCAAATGCCTCTTGGTTTAGGAGAACATTGGCCCTAAGAGTTTTCAGTTGATACGTTTATTTTATTTTTTTCCTCTAGCTGAACCTCACTTGTTGACTTCTTTCCTGCTGTCTCTGGAACAGACTTTTTTTGATTATTCATTTTCCTTTTCTGAGCTAATTAGCATTTATCTACTGAGTGAGTTTGCCAATAATACTTTTAACAAAAAATGTTTCATAGACCTCAGTTTGACCAGCAGATCACACGGATGATAAATTACAGTACATGGCACCAGTACTTTCAACTAAGATATGATGAACTAAGCACTACCCTGAAAATTATTGTTTATTTACACACATCTTGTAGGACTGTGGCAAAACTTAAGATTTGGGAATAAAATATTCTGTAGAACTACAAAGCACTCAGGCCATCACAAAAATATTGCACCTTTTCAGGCACTTCAGGAACATTTACCAACCCTCGTAGTGCTGAAACATGGGTAGTCTTATCTCTTATTGATTTCTCAAGTGGGTAGACTGAGACATTGAAGAGTTCTGGTTTGCTGACTTGTGGGTGCTCTGATAGCCAAATGCAATGTCTGAAGGAAAACAAAAAATGACACTGAATTTCCCCTCTAAGGGGAAACCTTCTGAAGAGCTCTCTGATGCTTTCAGGAAAATAGAGGAAAAGAGCACAGAGAGATGAAGTTGCCTGATTATTCAGGGAGAGCACAGGATGTGGAGGTGTTTTACAATTAAAGTCATTCACTGCCTGGCAGAGATCTCTGAGTATATGCTTATTTGTGCCTGTGACTCCATTATAGTAAATCTGCAGCTGTCCTGTTGTGAGAAGACTTTATTGTTGGATGCGTAATGGAAGAGAGCAGAAATGTGTGTTTCTGGTCCTTTTCAATCTAACATCAATTTTTCAGAAAGCTCCAAGAAGTGAAAGGAGTTATACTTGAATGAGTGCTGTGGTCATGAGAAAATGAGACTTACTCTGTTGGTGAATGGTGATTTAACCTTAGTAACAACCTTGAAGTTTTACAGAGATTATATCTTAAAGTATTAAAAAAAAAATAAAAAATAAAAAAAATGTTTGCAGAAGATCTTTGAACAAAGCACAGAAACAAAGCTTATGTCTGTGAGGGGTTTCCCAGGTCGTGTAGTTCCAGTTCCAACTCCTGTCCCAAGGACAGAGCAGCTCCACCTAAAGTGTGCTTTAGTTGTCAGGTGTTTTTTTTTTTTTTCCCTTGGAAATTTTGTATTTTTTTCATAACTTTCCAATAGTTCTCCCTTCCTACCCCGCCCTTGAAGATCTTAATGTATTTAGTGTTCCGATTTCTCTTTAGTAGTTAGAAATGTCTCAGAAAGTGGTTATTAATAAATCATTAAAGGTTTGCATCTCATTTCATTGCTGCTCTACTACTCTTTATTTCCAACCATAGTACATAGTAGTTCTGAGAATAGAAGGAGGAATTTTTTAGAACTAAGTCAAATTGAAATGATGAGAGCAAACCCAGAGATTTTTTTCTTTACCTGGAATGCTCTTTATTATTCAAGTTGTTTGCTTAGATAAAAGATTTCTCAGCCTGATCTTGTTTTATCTGGCATGTCTGAAGAAGAAATAATCATCCGTGCAGGGCTTTACAAACTTGCATATCTTGAACATGGAGTCACTTCAGCAATAGGGCTTTCCTGGGAATAGGGAATAGCAAGGTTGAATATAACACTTGATAGCTACAGATATTTTCAGTAGCACCAAAGGAGGTATGAGAAGTGATGAAAAAACTTATGAAAGGTAAACGGACTATAATTCATACTAAATATCTCCCCCTGTGCAGAAGCTCTTTTAAAATTACTTGGATAAATGAGCTCATTTATGGAATATTTTGTACTGCATGAACTTATATGGGCACCTGTCATGTATATATATTTTTAAGACTGAACTCATATAGACGGCTTAAAGTCCCCCTTGCCCTTTAGTAAATTTAAATCTCCCACAAAGCTTCTGAACAGTAGTCATAAAGAAACATTTATGGTTCAACATAATTTCCCTTCATTTCTTTTTCTCTTTCTTTTTTTTTAAAAAAAGGCAGTTTAAAAGTAATAAAGCACTTCCTTCTGTAAATCTTTGATCTTTTTTCTTCCTAAGGGAAGATTAATTTGTAAATATGCTAATGGATTTGTATAATATGAAACCTTCATAAGAAAAACTACATTAGTTCATATGAATGAACACATCTATCTTATTCAATTTATAAACTAATGGCTGAGAGCATCAACACTGCGTCGTGCTCGGTCTTGTGTCCAGAATCACTGCTTGAGTTTCTAAGACAATGCAGAATTTTGCAAACAAATGCGTTAAGTTAGACCATTTTTATTACCCTGATTATTTTTTTTTTTAAATTTCTTTGTAATAGTGAGCTTTGCTGCAGCTCCAGCCAGATGAGTACCCTGCTCTGAAGAAATCCAGTATGACAAGAGTTGCATTATGTGGATGCGAGGCATCCAGTCACGTGCCTTCCTAATGAATCTTGTTGATATCCAGCAAGATCCTGAGCATGTAGAGATAGGGATCACTCAAACGGACACCCCCAAAAGCAGAATGATAGCAAAGTGTATATTCAGGTTGATTGCAAGAACTGAGAGGTTAACCCTAACCAGCCTCCTTGTTGGAATAGTGATCCTGCCACTTTTAATTCCAGCCAGAAGCCTTGGAGTCTTTGGTCCCAGCAGTGAGCGTTATGGATCCCTTCCAACTTAGGATATTCTATGCTTCAGTGTCTCCCTACTTTCCCCAGCCAGTGGCTGCAGTGGGGTAAAAATGACCTTTCTGCACCATGGCAGGAGGAGATGGGATACAGGCAAGGTCTCAATGAGAGGATTCAGTCCCCAGAGGAAGTGCAGTGAAAACTGGTTCGCTGGAACCAACTCTTCTTTGCGTCCTGTGTTGCCTTCAAGTATTGAAGGACACCCTCCTCATTCCCTTTTGCTTCCCTGGCCCACAGTTCACCTCCTTCCATGTTTTTTCCTTTATTTTCTATATTCTGGTGCTCAGATGAGAAGCCAGGGAAGGCTGAGGCTTGCTTCCATCCCTACCTACAAGTGGGGCTGTGGTACCTGTACTGGGACTGTGGGACTGGCCATGGAGAGGACATGGGGGGGATGGGATGGAATAGAGCTTACTGTGTCCATCCTTTTTGTTCTGCCAATGTTTCTTTTTTATTTAATTTTCTCTATGTTCTTTCTCTCCTGGTATTCTTTTGCCTCTTCCCTTTTCTGAACCACACAGCACTAATAGAAATTTTGCACTCTATTAAATAATCAAGTAGGCATAAGGACCAAAGTCTGTGGGTTGATCTAGAGGGACTGTGCTGTGTGACAGTATGGTCACCCTGTGGTACTCGAGCCTATGGGGAAACACTGCTCTTAGCCATGGCCTCATCTATCTGCCTCTCCACAGAGAAGAAATCCATGTGCTTTGGTTCTATTCCCTTCAGTATCTGTCACACTTTTAACAAAAAGAGTGCGGGCAGGATTTAAATTGATTTTGAAGCTAGCCCTTATTGGGACCCAATTTTGTTTGTAGAATGAAGTTTAGTGCTGGAGGAGACTAAGTTTGAGACCTTGAATCTCTAAGCACCTCTAAGATTTATACAGAGATTTTTTCGGTGTTGTAGGCCTGGTTTATTAAGGTAAGCACAGATATCTTGAATTTCAAGCCAGCATAGGCAATGAAGGACTTGTTTGATGTTCTTGTGGTACGTGGTGCTGAGGAGGCACGTTGTTAGCAGCTTCTTTTCCCAAGGGCTGACAGATTTGTGTCCATCTCCATCTCTTAGCTTTCATCCTGCTAGACATAAACAAAAGGTGTGCATTTCTTCAGGCATGGAGCTTACCCAGACTCCTGCCTTGCTGTCGTTGGACTCCTCTCATTTGATGCAATTGTGCTCTGGGTAAGGATAGAATTGTAATGTGTACCTTAAGGCTGGAGAAGAAGGAACACAAGGAGACAATACATGGCTGATTCCTAATGGGGGTGGGTGGGAAGGAAGTGCCAAATACTGTTCAGAATAGATGAACATGATAAAGGGGATTGGAAAGACCAGAAATAGGAGAGACTCAGACCTATTTCCCTCTCTTCTCTCTCCAGGAAATTCTTTCCAGTGCTTCTCAATAATGGTGGGGATATAGGGTGAGAAGAGCAAAACTGGTGGGAGAGACATTGCTGTTGTAATGAACAGAGCTTCAGATATGAGCCTGCAATGCCACAGAGTCTGTTCTCTTTAAAGAAGAAAAGGCAGAGGGTGGAGGGAGGTTTAGGCTTTTCTGTAGCAAAGTTTTCTTCCTAACAGTCAAAAATAATAGAAAGTAGACATAGAAGAGATCTGTTAATTGATCTTGTCCATATCTTGCCCAGCACAGGGTTATTCCCTGCAGCATATTTACTAGTGCTGAGTTCAGCTTTGTTTTTAAAACCTCCACAGTGACAATCTCCCGAGGGAAGTGGTGAAAGCCTGACTCTACAGCCTACTACATCTCCTTGTCGATCTGCTTTCCAGAGGGAAACTCTCACAACCAGGAAATGTTTTCTGACGTTCAGCCTACACCCCCCCCTCGTGCCTTCTTTTTTTTTTTTTATTTCTGTCTTATTAATTCTATTTATACTCTTCTGCATGATGCAGAATAATGTCCTTCCAGGAGCACACCACACTTTATAACACCAAAAGGGCTGAGTTCTTGAGAAAGAAGAGTTTTGTCTCATGCTGATACTCTCTCAACCGAAGTAAATGCTTTATTTAACTCCCTGATCTATTCCTGGCCCATAGGTGATTGTTAGACAACTACCTTAACTACAGGTACAAGCCTCTAAACTCAAGGTATTCTGCATGAAACAGATCCAAGAAATCAATAGAAATTATCCTTATGATTTTTAAAATTTAATTTCTCATCTGTACTTTTTTTCCTTGCTTCACCTTTTCAGTAGAAGCTTTTCTCAAAAATGTTTTCTTTTTCATTGCCTTTCCCCCACTCCTAATCTCAACACTAGATCGTGATTTGGTCAAGGTCCTATTTAAATAGTTTTGGGGTTGCCAACTTGGTGTGTTCTGATATTCAGATCTCATAATCCAATTTTGAAATTAAAGAGCTCGAGGCAAAACACACAACTGAAATGCAAGTTTTTGAGCACTGAGCCAGTGTTTTCTTAAGAAGAATACATCAAGTCTCCTCTTCTCTTCCCAATTAATATAACAAATGTCATGTATAAAATCTTCCATTTTAACTTGTGCCCCTTTGTGCACAAGAGACAGCAAAAATATAAGATGGGCTGTGATTTCAGGGAAGGTATCTGAATTCCAGCTGAATGCAGAAAATATGCAGAATAGCAACTGATTTATAGTGCCTCATTTGCTGTCTTAGCAGAGTGATGTTCTCTGTATTCCCTACAATAAAAGCAACAGCAAAGAAAACATAAGTTGATGTGTTTCCCCCCCCACAACCAAATTTTTTTCTCCCCACTGCCCAAGTCATTATTTTAAGTTTCTCAGTATTAAATCTAAAGGTTCATCAACTCACATCTTTACAGCTCTGTCTTTCTGTATACAGGACCCTGTCTGCCTGTTTCCTCTATTGCACTATTTTGTTTGTACTACTGTAATCATTTTGCTGGCCCAGATCTGTGTGGGTGTGCTGGCAGCTTTACAACAAAGTTACATGGGAACTGAGTTAAGGTTGAATATTTATTAGAAGAAGCCATCTGGCGTCAGGCTGTCTGTACAGGGGGGCTTATTTCTTTAGTAGTCTCTCCTTTTTCTTTCTAGCTCTTCCTCCCTCTCTCTCCGTTTCTCATTTACGTGCCGCATATATGTGAAAAGTGGAACACACATCTTGACATATTGATTTGATTCTTGATATTTATAGCAATTAACCCTGCTCATGTGATTATCTTTGTCGCCTCATCCCATACCTCTCTCTCCCCCTCTTTTCCTGTGGTGGAGGATGCTCGGGGTCTGTTCCCACAGTGGCAGCCCCTGGATGCTGCAGTGCTCCCACTGCAGCCCCTTCCCTCTCTTGCTGCTTCCCGTAGGCTCCAAGCAACTCCAGCTTTGCTTAAACACCCCTCTCCTGCTCCTTCCACACTTTCCCTCCTCCAGCTCGTGAGCTCATAAAAGAGTTCTGTGCTCCAAAAAACTCCCGACTCACCATATTAAACAAACTGGCCAGCAGAAGGGTGTCCGTGCTATTTCACCATTTGTATGACATCGCCAGGCTTCAAAGTGCAGCACTAAATTGCCAAAAGATGTTTACTTTACTTGCTTAAGAGCTCCTCGTAATTCAATTGTTCTCTCTCCCACAGTAGAAACACACATGCATCCTGAGCCGTGCTCTTGTGAGCTCCCACTAGTTATTTACCCACGGGGTTTCCTCTGGTGTCTTTTGCACAGTGATTGACTTTTTTTTTTTTTTCAGGGGCTTATGGCTCAAGGTAATTTGTGTTTTCTGGGGTGCTCAACTGCAAGGACCTTGAAAGACCAGATGTTTGGCTGCCTTTTGTTTTTTTGTTTTTTTTTTTCCTCGGTGATAGACGTTTAGTGGTTTTTCCGAAATAAATTTTTCCTTTTTTTTTATTAACATGCACAAAGTTGGACATCCAGAATTGTTGGTTACCTTGGAAAACCTTGACCTATTTTTCCCAGCAGGCCCAGGAAGCTGATGCAGTCAAGCTGGCAACCCTTTCCCACCATTCCTGACTTGTGTAAGTTAATATTCTGACCTCGCTTCCTTGCATAACCTCCTTGTTCATCGGTGTGGTGGTTTTGGTGGTGATGCCAGGTGAGAGAAGAGGAGCACTGGGCAGTAGGGATTCTTTCTGCTGACAGAAACGGTGAGTCACTACTGTCCTGTGATTATTCCCTGGCCTTTTTTTTGCCAAAGGCTGCCTGCAGGGATGAAAGTCCTTTCTCCATGACCTATGCTGGGGGTTAGAAGCCTTCCAAGCTTTGGCAAAACAGAACACGTGGGCTGGTTTTGAGCAGTGTAAAGCATGGAATGAAGGCTGTGAGCCATGGGGCTTTGAAGGATGTAAACTGGGAGACGTGGTCGTTCCCAGCTCCAGTCTCTCACTACTTTTCCAGCGACTGCCATCTCTTGATACTACTGGTTGGATGATTGACAGCATGTTATCTCCTCCCCCAGGTAGCATCTCATGACTTGTCACGTCTTTTTATATGTTTTTTTCTGGAAAAGAAAAAATAGAGAATTTTCCATGCAGCGTGATAGTCTGGCTGAATAACTGTGTTGCTTCTGGGAAAGGGATGGAGAGTGGAGCAAGGAGGTGGTACAATGCAGGAGCAATGCAAAGAGAAGGAAATTTCTGTGAAGGGTGAACTTTCTTCCTTTTTTCTGAGTTTAAATAGAAGAGATTGTTCGCCTTAACTAGCCCAGAGATATTCTTCCATTCACAGAATGGAGAGAGACAAGACAAGTCCTCTGGTGAATGCCAGGGACCTTAGCTCCCGATTCTCCAGCAATGTGGGAGAGGAGGGTGAATCACGTAGACTTTTTTTACATTCCTTATGCACAATCGTATGAGTCAACTCTGAATCTGAAACCTACCAAGACTTCTGCTGCCCAGCAGACTGGAAGAGTGGTGTTTAAGTCAATAGGCAAGAGACATTGACTTTATTACTGCTGTTAATTCCGTTTGCCCCTAGGCAAGACACTTAAGTCACCACATCTCATTTGTAAAGCATGATGATAATGGTCTTCTCCTACAAATATTGCAAATTAAAGACTGTTATTGGTAGTAAAATTCTCTGAGATGCTTGGAAGAAAACTTGAGTCAAGGTGTGTAGCTTAGTCTTTCTTGTCAGGCCTAGAAGTTTGGCAGAGGTGTTTTTTCACTGGTACAAAACTTATTTTTTGTGTGAAAGAACAGGCTGAACTGCTAATTACTGCTCTGGATGAAATAGTTAAAAGGGGTTTGAGTTCAGTTTTGCTCTAAAGCTTTTTGCACTTATCAACTTTCTGTTCTCTCTGGACAGGCAGCCTAAGTATTAATCTCTGGTGAACTATGCCAGCCCTTATCCAGGGCTGGTGTTACACAGGCCAGATGAGATAATGCCTGAGCAAGGACAGTAACGAGGCAGCAGCTTCTGAGGAGGATGAGAAAGCAGCTGTGAGACAGGATGAGCATTCAGGATGGAGCAGGACAAGGGAGAACATCGGTGCCAGATTGAGTATGTTAAGCAATGAGTACTGTCACCAATTAAAACAATCATAAAACGCCAGACGTTCCTCACTGGAATAACTCATAACAGATCCTGAATGCTGTGTTACCTTTCAGCAGAGTGCTGTGAGGGAGCCATGGCCTCCACAATGTGTAGATCTGATCTGGAAAAGGGGCAGAGAAAAGCTTATTCCCATCCAGACCACACCATCTCAGAAGTGCTTTTCTGTAATGGCCCTTCTGAGGCTCCTTCCCCGTCTCTAGACCTGGCAGAGCTTTTCAGTTATCCCTTGTGAGGCATCCTTCTCCTTCCCTGTTAGCACAGATGCTCCCAAAGAAAAAACCTTCCAGCTGATCTGGGGTTAGCTTGTGAAGCTGGTGGTTTGCAGTGTCACTTACCAGGACTCTTGTTCTATTAAAATACCAAATTTGGCCCACTATGCTCCAAGCACAGGGGCTGGGATCTCCTCCAGAGCAGGTAAGAGGAGCTAGAAATGAAAACCAAAAAAGCAGGATCACTGAGGTCCTTGTCATCTTGGGAAACCTCCCTTAGTTCTTTGCTTAAAAAAATTTACACTCAAGAATCCCCAGAGCAGCTGATCCTAACGTGTAAGCTCAAAGTAAGGGAGTATGTGTTTGAACATGTGCCTTCAAGCTGACAAGCAGCTTGTTTTGCAGTACCAGAAGTGAGTAAATACTTTAGATTTGTCTGGTCTCATCTTTCCAGGTCATCTTTAAAAAGTTTCAGTTCATCATTTTTTTTTCTGTTTGATGAAATTTACCTGTAGCTGAATTCACTACTTTAGGTTTTTAAACACATGAGAGCAAAAACGCTGGCAAAAAATACATAGTTGCATAATAACAGCAAAGTAAAACACAGAATTCAAAATATGAATTGGAGGACTGTGATTTGTCTTGGAAGAGATGGAGAGCTGCATCGTAGTAGGACCACGTGGCCCCTGTGGTGGAGAAAACTCATCTTCCCAGCCCAACGGTTATTCAGAGAGAGAGAGAGCATCAAGTAACACAGTTTGAATAAAAACTGTGCTAAAATCCTCATTGCTTTAGTATTTTGCATAAAAAAGAGGAGAGAGACAAAAATGTGCGTATATTGAATTTTTGAGTACGAAATATTTTGATACCAAACCCAGCCTATACAGTATACATATTCTGTTCTAATTAATACTTTTTTTTATTGCAGTGAAACATCCTTGAGATCCTAAAATTTTAATTTTCAGATGTCACCGAGGAACTTATCAGCCACTCATTTTGCAGGCTTGGACCATGCAGCTTTAAGGATTCCTTTTGTTCTTATTTTTTTGCTTTTGATGTGTGCTTGTTTTCCATTTTATTTTGTTCTGTTGTTGTGTGTTTTTTTCTCTTTTTTTTTTTTTTCTTTTGAGACTGTATTTGCTGGTTTAAAATTGAGTCACTCTTCACAATAGCTACCCTTCTGTTCTTTTGCATCAGCCACTGAAACTGCTTATGAAACAGAATATGGTGTAAACCCCAAACTCTTCTCTCTACTGCTCATTTAGTCCAGCAAAATATGTTTTATTGTTGTTTCTTAACTTTTCAGACACAATTCCTCTAGGCTATTGTTATTTCAACAAAAGAGGGGGAGGACGGGCCCAGAGAGTTACTCTGTGGCTTTCTGGTGAGGAATTAAGAAATTCTCTAACAGTTTAATAATGATAATCTCCAAATAGTTCATAACAGCATTAAGGGTAATTAATGACATTTGAACAGTAAGAATACTTAATCCCTAGGGAAATGTGATAGCCACAATTTTATTTACATCTGAAGTTGTTTCAAAGGTAAAGGAAAAAGAATACTCTTTTAAAATGGTTTCATACTTGCACTGTTTCAGATTGTGTCTTAATTTATTATAAGCAAATAAAAATGATAGTTTTTTCAGTAATAATAAATAATAGCTTTTTCAGTAATAATAAAAACTGCATCCCACGTTAGACCCAGCGTTAAGCTAAAAATAAAGAGGAGCTCTTATATGTTTCCTGTGGGATTAAGATTTTCTGAAAATTATAAATCATCAGTGATACTGTGGTTTACAAAGAAGGATAACTTCTTCTAAGAGACCCACATATTTACATTTTAAAAACATCTTTCATAGCCTTTAGAGCCATTAAAAGAACTTAAATAATTTTGAGGATAAATGCTATGTGCTGTACCTTTTATGTTTTAGGAACACTTCTTATTTTTTCTCCATATAACTGACCTCGCTAAACCTTTGAAAAGTGCTGTTACATCCTTTCACAATTTTACAATGAGGGGAAAAATAACTCGTGATAGTTTTCAAGATAATACTCAAACCAGCCTGATTCAGATGTTTACCTTTCAAAAGGCAACAGAAGGAAAAGAGTTTTGTTGACCTTGGGTTTTGAGAATAAATAGGATAACACCTGATTCAAGACAGGAAGCTTTAGTTGGGGTAAATATACAGACCAAAGCAGAGGGTGTCAATCTAGTTTAGCATTTGAATGCAGCCTCTGCTCTTTTGGTTATGCTCTTGAGCCTGTTTCTACTTTTGGCTCTTGCATTCCACAGAACTTCTGTAAAATCAGCAGGGACAGTGCTAATAAATTTATAATGTTGTTTTGTATTTCTGAACATAGTACCTCAGTAATTAAGTGAAATATTTATGATGAATATAAAACAATGCAAATTCATTTGTTTGCCTGAAAGCCAGCTTGTTATTTATTTAGATTTATCTTTGAATGATTCTTTAAATTGAATCACAGTATGAATGAGGGTGATATTTAAAGCAGAGAAAATTTGCTATAGTGTATTGATGCATTACACTGTATTAACAAATGTTAAAGCTATGCAGAGGATGATTTAAAAAACCCAGAAAAGGAAAAAAAAAGTGACATAACAAGCTGCCTTTTTTTTTTTTCCTTAGGAATTCCACAAACTAAATCAATTTGCCACAGCTGAAATCTTTAATAAACCTTATGTTTTGTTATAACAAGCTGTACATATGCAGTCTGGATCTTGAATTATGGGACAGGTAGGTGTAGGTTCAGCATAATGTGATCTAATTTTCACTCAGCTGGCTGTGTTTTCCTTCATGGGCTACTACTTCTAGTAGTTTTTGTCATTTACTATCTTCAATCCACTAATTCAAATCCAATGAATGTAGTGACCTATGAAAGGAAATGTCTATGCAAAGTGTCCCTGTGTTGACGATTATGAACAAAATTGTTTACTTCAGTCAGACTTTTTTTTCCTTCCCTAAGAGAAAAATACCTTCCAAAAATAACTTCCTTTACAAACATGATTCTATTGCTCTTCTCAGCTTTTTGTTTAACAGTCATCGTGTTTCTGTGAGGACTAAGGAAGGTTATCTTAACGTAAAAAAATGAAAAATATATTTGTTTAGTTTAGAAAGGATATTTTATTTTTAATCCATTATGTGAGAAATTAGTTAATGCACAGCTATGAGAGTAGCTATAGATTTTTGTGGTATTTTATCTAACTTTGAATGTACTGCTAGTGTGCTGTAAAATTATAGAATCACATTAAGAATTCAGAAAAATTTAGCAGTGCATGTGGTATGAACATATCTTGTGCTTTTTTTTTGATCTTGGTTTTACCAAAACAACTCAACAATCAAAGGTGACCAACTCTTCCATGAGTTGACCAAGTGCAGCCTCCATAAAGTTCTGTGTTACTGCTAGTACCTGAGTGTTTGAACACGTGGCCATTACTTGGGAGCTTTATCTGGTAAACCACCTTATTCCTCAGCCTTATCACCATATAACATTTATTTTTATGAGCATATAAATGGATTTTTAAATAGTTTTGCTTCACTACATGATGGCATCTTGGTTGTGGTGCTCAAACCAAGAGAAGGGTTCCTGGACATCAGCAAAACAGTGAATAAAGTTTCTACCTTATGGTGTCTTATGTTACCACCAAATGTGCTGCCACCAGAGCACATGGACTGTGATACATGAGCAGGTGGGGACACAGGAGTGAGCCATGTGTGTCAGTGCTGATCTGCAATATGTTCAGCCAAGGTGAAGGTAGGCACCTGTAAGGATTTGCAGGTTGGCGATTCTCTTTTTTTTGGTTTTTTTTTTTTTTTGTTTTGTTTTTTTTGTTGGTTTCCCAATATCTTGAAAGAGAGATAAAAAGAAGAGTAGAGAAAATGTGGCCTTCTCTGTGGAGTAAATGGGAAACATGGTTATCCAGGATAAGGAGAAGGCTGAGCTACTCAAGGCTCTTTTTTGCCTCAGTCTTTATCGAGAAGTGCTCCAGCCACACCATCCAAGATGCAGAAGGCAAAGGCAGAGGCTTAGAAAATTAAGAACCCTCACCATAGAAGAACAGGTATGAGCTCATCCAAGGAACCTGAAGCTTCATAATCATGGAACCTAATGAGATGCACATATGTGTGTCCCGAAGGAGCTGCTGGAGGAAGTTAAGGCCCTGCCCATCATGTTGGAGAAGTCATGGCAGTCCAGTGAAAATTCCACTGACAGTAAAGGTGAAACAAAACCCCTGGCAGTCTCATCTCTGAGCCCAGCAAGGTGATGGAGTAGCTCTTCCTCGAAGTTGTGCCAAGGCATGTGGAAAACAGGAGGTAACTAGTGACAGCCAACATGGCTTCACTAAAGGCAAGTTGTGCCCGACACGATGGGGTTACAGGGTTGGCAGATAAGAACTGACATCATCTATGTGGATTTGTGCAAGGCATTTGACACAAGATATCCTTGCCTCTAAACCGAAGAAATATGGATTTCATGGTTGGACCACTCAGCAGATAAGGAATTGGCAGGATGACACTACTTAGTTGTGGTCAGCAGCTAAACGTCCAAGTGGAAACCAGTGAGGATCAATGTTCCTTAGGGGTCAGTATTGGGACTGGTGCACTTTAACACCTTTGGGAACATGGACGTGGGATTGAGTGCACCCCTAGCAAGTCTGGTTGTGACACCAAGTTATGTGGTGCAGGCAACACAGTTGGAATGTTCAAGGCCAGGTTGGATGTGGCTTTGGGCAACCTGGTCTAGTGGAAGGTGTCCCTGCCCATGGCAGGGGGGTTGGAATGAGATGGTTAAGGTCTTTTCCAACCCAAACCATTCTGTGAATATTAGCAGGGTGTCAAAAGATGAAGAAGATGTGCTGTACTGCTCAGGAGCAGAACAAAAAGATTTGAAAGACTCTATTGATGTATTTTAAAAGGCTTTTGAGACATTTTTGTAATTTAGAGAAAAGAAACAGTTTAAAATTAGCAGAAAGACTTTCATATTTGCTTTTTTACAGTGATTGCATTTCATTTTTACACCTCTCATGCCTTAGTATTGGATAATTTTCTCTACTCATATACGTATCATAGTTGGACTATCAGTGACTTAAAGTATAGAACTTAACTATAAGAGTTAAAGGGATAAATTTTCAGTAAATAACCCATGCCTTCTGCTTACATTCTGGGCTCTTAAAAATTATTTGAAACATGCTATAAACACAGAGAGAGCTCAGTAAGTTTAGTTGACTTGAAATGTGCTACTGTGTGTTACTAAGAAAATGTTGTTTGGAGTCTCTGGCTGCCGTATGAGCCTTTTGGAAAATAATTTCCTCTTTGGAAATGCAAACCAGGCACTATCAGTTTGATTCCATAGTAGGGCTATGAGCAGGCCTCCATTGATACAGAAATATTAGTCACAGAGAAACATAAATGGGTGCTGTGCTATAGCCTTTATTACAGCAGAAATTTCATCTGTGATTATGCTTTAGAGAGTTAAAATGCAGACACAACAGTCTCTGTTCCTTCTCCTCTTTCTAGGCCAAAGGGTCCTGCTGGAAGTTCCTTCTTTACAGGCTTTCCTAGGAAAAAGATGTTGTCAGCTCTGGTGGGGTGTGATGCTCTTATTCAAACCTCAGTGGCATGAAATTTTAAGAACTATTTGAGGCACATTAATAACAAAAAGAACAAGCAAACGTTCCCATTCTCTCAATTACTTTTAAAAGCCCCAACATTTTTGATCAAATCTTTACAATTTTGGGACTTTCTCAAGGCTTCATAGCCCTGAGCTGGCAGTGCCACAGAGGTAGAAGGTTGTGCTGTGAAATAGCTTGGGGGGTGGAGTTCTGTGATCGTCTCCATCCAGCTTCAGAAAGGCTAAAAAAACCCTCTTTGAAGGGATATTTTGGTAAATGTTATATTTTCTGATATTCCCGGATTACATGTAGAGTCGAGTCAGAAGATTGTTCAAAAACCTAAAAATAGAACTCAAAATCCTCAAATTGGACTTCAGTGCTACAAATAGTATCCAGATCTGGGTGCAGAAATAGCTCACGCTCTGCTCCTCCTCGTCCCTGTGCTGAGCCTGATGGTGGTGGGGTGTAAAGGCAGCAAAGCTCCAGCCCACACTGACCACATTTGGACTCCCCAGACTTGCTCCAGATCACAAACTTTGGCCTTGGTTTGTTGATGTCATTTTAGAAAAGTAGTTGGAAGTGGCCCCTGAGAAGTTGAAAGTGTATTCGGGGAGAGGGGGAGGAGAAAAATTAACACTATTGTTGTTTATACTAATGTTTTAAAATATGTTATAATCTCGGATGGGCTTTGCTATTGAACTCTGCTATATGTTTTTAGTAAGAGTTCTAGAACTCATTACTAGTTCTTCCTCTACTCCCCAAAAAACCCCACCCCAAACCCACATTAATCTTATTAATAATATAGCTGACTCAGTCCTAAGATGTGTTTCTCTGCTGTGGTTGACAGTGCTGGGGAAATAGCAGGCTAAGTGTTTCTTGGATTTTAAACCACAAAATGCTGATCATGATTCCAATATTCACTTTTCAAACTTGAGAGGAACATGATTATGACTTTAGAAAAGGCACAACACCCGTACTCATCAACATCTTCTTGGCTCTCTTTATCTTTGAGTCTCCATAGGAATACCATGGTGGGCCTGTAATATTGACTCCTTTTATGTTTTTTTTTTCTTGGCTTTTCAGCAGTTCCCAGTGATGGTACTGGTAACCTTCCAGAGGGGACTCCGCATCTGCCTGCGATAAAATCATAGGATCATAGAATGATTTGGGTCAGAAGGGACCTTAAAGATCATCTCATTACAACTCCTTGCCATGGACAGGGACACTTTCCAGCTTTCCAGTAGACCAGGCTGCTGATCCAACCTGGCCTTGAACTTAATAGGCATGATGGAGATGCTCCAATAAATAATAGTATTGTCTGCCTTTGTAGAGAGACTAATTATTAGGAATTAATGGCACCAGGATTTAGCAGGGAGTGGTAGAACATATTTTGGGCAGAGTCTTGGAGGAACAAGTAAGAACTAGGGAAACATGCAGTATAATAAAAAAAATCATCCCCCCCCCCCCCACGCAGGCANCCCCCCCCCCCCCCCCAGCAAGGCAATTCCAAGGGGCACATAAATGGATATTATAATTTAGTAAATATTTCTAGCAGATCATAAGACATAGGGCAAATAAAAGTGATAGTCAGACTACATATAGGTTTAGTAGTGAAGTTATTGTAATAATGAAATATGGCAAAGAAGTGAAACCAATTTTACCCAGACATTGAAATGCAGGTATTTTCATTGCTCTTCTTGCCTTTTTGAAAGCCACTTGTGCCAACAGATTTTTATCTCCATACGTTTAAGTGGAGATCAGATACTATGCCAGTAGCAAAAATTTTCTTTAATTACGAGATGAAAATAATTTTTAGTGGAAATTGAAGGCATTTAGGTCTCAATCCTGCAAAGAGTTTTATGCTTGTGTTTAATTAGTGTTAATGTCTCTAAGTAGTCCCATGATGAATTCTATTGATGAAAATGGTGCTGCTCATCTAGGATGTACAGCTAAACATATAAATATGTCTTTGCAGGGTTAAGGCTTGGTTTATAACAGTACAGATTGATTTTTACTTGAGGTCTTAAAAAAGAAAAACTTGGATTCAGAGTTAAAAATACATTTTGCTTTCACTGTTTTATTGCTGTAGTCATTAAAATAAAGGCTAAAGCAATCTCCAACTATTAAGAAATACACAGTCTTTGCTCCTGTACCTAAGGAAAGGTTTAAATTCCTCATCAGTCTGATGATCTGATTTCTGCTCTCTTGTAGCCTGTCATTCCCACTATCTAAAGTATTTCCACTGTTTCACAGAGAAAAGGAAAGCCAAAGCAAATTATTCAGAGTAGCCACCTGCTTCTATAGCTCAGATCATCTAATCAAAGAACAAGAGCACTACAGTGATTCAGTTCAGACAGCAAATAACATATCAAATATTGACAGGAACAGTATCCTCAGTGTTTGGAGAGAGAGTGATCCTGGTTTATCTGTTGGTTATCAGGAAATGGTCAAATATTCTGAATTTTAGATCACACACTGCATTTGTTGTAACTTAATACTTCTCCCAAATAAAAACCAAATAAGGCAAGAAGATGTTTGTCCCATTAGCAATGTGTAAGTGAAAGATTGCAAATAATTAGATATCTAGGATACAGCAAACTGATAAACATTTTAAATTATTAAAGAGCACTAAGGAGTTATTTTTTCCAAGTAAGAAATGATTTTGAGATGAAAGGGAGAAAAGCTATTCCCTACCAGTGAAAAATGTGGATGTGCTGATGCTTATTCTTATAATCCCTTTCAACATCCTGAATTTCTATTACAAATTTTCTTAAAATTTGGATTATCACAGTGATTCCTTTCACTAGGAACACTAAGATCACACGTATAAGGTTGAGAAGCATTGGGTATGGATGTGTGTCCGTGGGTATTTAACCATGACTTATACCAGATTAAGAACAGTTTCCCCTGCCTGATCTCCTGTCTGCCTTTGCTCAGTTATGAACAGAAGGAGAGAAATTAACTTGCTTATGTTTAAAAGGAAAGCATTATATACCTCGTTTGATACATGATGAAGCCTAGAAGAGCTTTATTTTAAATGAGAAACCATTTTCATCTTTCTTTCCTCTCAGTAAAATAATACTGGGAAGATGCTAACCATCAATGCTGATTGTTTTTAATGACTGACTTCTCTCTCCTTTCTCCCCAGAAGCACCACGTCAACCAAAACCATAGGAGTTATTCAGAATGAACCCTTTCAAATATGAACATACATTCAAAATGAAAGAAGAAGCTTCCTGAGTGCTTCACCTGCTTCTACACAATTGGTGAAAGTCAGTGCCATAAAGACATCAATGTCTTCCAATGATCTTCCTGTCCATTGTTTCACTGTGACCCTCCTGATGGACCTGCTCCAGGTCTCCTCTGTGAGACAAAAACCATCATCTGTAGGTGGTGGAAAAGGAGATTTCTTAAGTAGGTAGCCAACTTCGTCTGAAGTGTGACTTCATCTGTTATACTTCCCTTTATTTTCTCTCTAGTTCTTAGAATAATGTGATACTTTGCAGACAAGGTATTTGAAATGTCTTTTTTTTTTTTAAGTACATATGGCTGCCTGACCAGTGTCTATTGGCTTGTACTTTTGTGCTAGAAGTCTCTACCAAAGGCTGAGATGAGGATTTGAAGATCAGTCCCCTGGTGAGATGATTTCCTCATGAGCAGAGTGAAAATCAAGAATAATTCTGAAGGAAATTTGGACTGATTTAAGGGAAGATGTGGGGAAACAAGGAGTGACCACCAGTGGGCTCTGAAAAGAAATGGAATGAAATGCTTTGAGTAAGAGGATAAAATGTAAAATAACAGAATCAAAATCACAAAATCTCACTAGACTTTGTGTTAAGCTAAGCATATCAAAGGCTGTCTTCTCCAGCACGATGTGTGCCCCTTCCTTCTCTCACTATGAGTTTAGCCTTCCCCCTGTGATGGTGAATCAGGCAGGTCACCCTGGTGCATTGCTCCAGCCTGTCTCACAGCATGGCACCAAATTGATGGCTGCTCCTCACCCTGTGACTCCCAGCTCCTCTTGTCTTTAGCACAGTGAGTTCCCTCTGATCTGAATGTCTTCAGCAGTTGTCCTCCATGCAGGGGGCCCTCGTGCTTGGCAGCCACTGCTGGATCAGGACCATGGAAATACTAGCATGGCTCATCTTCTCCAGCTCAGCTCTAGGTTATCAGAGTCTGAGGATGAAGTCAAAGGTCTTTGATCTCTCCATAAAGGTACAGTGCATTTGGCACGTGTGTTGGCAGCTGGAATACAGAGGGACCAGGAGAGGTTTCACCAGGAAAGGAGTTGAGCAGTGGAGAAGTAAATTGTTACACTGCTGGTTCTGAGAGAAAAACAGTCTCTAAAAGAAAAAAAAAAATAAAAGTTCTGCAGTTGATTTATATTTCTATTATAGGCTTATCCTGTTAGCTTGTTCTTAGAGAAGAGCTGTTCCCCAAGGTACAATTTATCCTTTTTAGAAACTCTCCTCCCCCAAGAAACTTGCAACAGTGGAAAGAACAAAAGTTGGGACTGTATTTGAAGGAGAAATCTAACAGAAGTGACTGTTGAGCAGCTGCATTCAAGGCTATGTGCAAAGGCAAACCTTTCTGCAGTGCAGCCACTTAGTGATAGCTCAAGAGAATTGTAATGGTCATTTTAGAGGTTTCTCCAACAGCAGCATTTCCCCCAAATGCTGTCAAGGTGGTGTTTTGAGAGCTAGGAGAAGAAAACTTGGAGTGATCCTTGAATAGTCAGATTTTGCTGGTTTGTTTTTTTTCCCCATGGAATAATGGGGAAGGTAGAGGATGTAAATGCAGCAGCAGGCTGAGATGGGTGCAAGAGATTTAAAAGACAAAGTAAGAGCTTGTACAGTGCTGGAGACCTTTGCATCCATGAAGGCAGGGCTGCTGAGTCAGGCCTGTGGCTACGTGCACACCCAAGAAATACACATGTGCTGATAGAAAACAGATTTAAAAGGTAGTCATGAAATTGCTTTAGAGCTCTGGATGTGTTTGGAAGTTTGTGACTGGTTGTCAGTGATGTCATAACCATATTTATTATAGCTCATAAATGGATGGGTCTGACTGTTTTCCTTATTTTAATGTATAAATTGCAGTTTATAATGGCAATAAAACACTCCAGGCTGTGCATTTCAGGGTGATTATTGCATTTCTCAGGTGGTTAAAGTTACTCTAACTGCCTTTCAGCTCAGATTTCAATGGTATTTGCCCAGTATTCAGGCCATTTTTACTTGTATTTTTATGTACAAACCTCAAATTAAAGTGTTTCATTGCTTTTTAATTAAAATGTTGAAATGTAAAGAAGGAATGGTCACAGGCAGATAGAAAGTCATAGGCTGTAGGTGTTTTGATGTAAGAGGTGAGTGTGTGAGAAGAGAGATAGGGAGAGGAGAAGCTGCAGAACCTGTCACTGTGTTCAGGTATTTCCCAGGTAGCCACTACTGGTTGCAGAAAACACAAGGCTGAGTAGAAACATTTGTGGGCTGAAGGCGTTGGTGTTTACCTTGTAAAATCTAGAACAGAGAAATTAGGGATTAAACGGCTGTGAACCCTCAATTAAGTGCTCAACAACAATGTGCCCTGCTGGTGTAGGCTGGGATGTGCTGATGTTCCTCACATGGTAGATTGTGATGCCTCAGTTCATGCTGTTCCTGAATTTAAGAGTGAGAGAAATGCTGCACTCTTGCTTTTTGAGGTCCTGTCTGTGTGGTACAGGGCACACTCCAGGCCAGTGCCAGTGCTGGGCTTTTAATGGAACATAGTTATTCTAGAAGAAATGTTATCCTGGGTACGTGAGCAAATTAATTCACTAGTTTGGCCCATGTGCAGAGTGAAAAGTCAGTTTATTGAAATCCTTTTAGATGATGTCATGTCTAAGGGCTCACTAAAGCAAAGCACCAGAGTGTTACACGTATTTGTTGAGTGGTGGTCTCTGACTGTGCTGAGGGGAAGGACTGTCCCATAGAGAGGCAGGGCTTCTCCCTGTTGTATTGGGGTTCATGAATCCACAGTGGCATCATTCCCCACATGTTTATTGGCACAGCATAACTTCTTCTCTTACACTGTCATAACACCAAGTCCTGGACCAGCCCACTATTTGTGGATTTGGCAGTTAATGGTTGGACTTCATGATCTGAGACATCTTTTCAAACCTCAGTCACGTGATTCCATGAAGTTCTCTCTTGCTGGAGGTGCCTACCACCCTGCAGACCAATGAGGCCACTTCCTAGCTTGGTTCTACAAGCTTCTGAGAGACATTGAAGATGAGAGGCACAGCAGGAAGTCACATCCAGGAGGCTCCTTCGCCTTCCTAAGGCTCCCAAACTGACAAAAATTATGGTCACATCTCAGGTTTGTGGTTATATTTCAACTCCATAAGCTTTCTTCTTGAGGCTGGGTCATTGCAACCCTTAGAGTATCTTGGTTTTTGCAGCCCATGCTTGATATAGGATTCAATAGCTCTGCACAGAATCACCAAGTCACTTAAGATCATTGAGTCTGACCTGTGACCAATCACCATTTTGTCAACTAGACCAGAGCTCTGAGTGCCACATTGAGTTATTCCTTGAACACCTTCAGGGATGGTGAAAGTAGAATCATCCCTATTCCCAAAGAGCATGAATATTATAAGTTTAGATTAGAGACTGAGCCTCTCAACAAGGAGAAAAAACCTCCCCCCAAACAGACCAAAACCCAACTAGTTCTGGAGTCTAATTTTACACAAAAAAAAAAAAA
>VXBA01002417.1:1102819-1168438 GCA_013399895.1 Serilophus lunatus | reverse complement strand
AAAATAGAGACACAGTTTCCTTTTCAAAGACATGATTTTCATCTGGTAGAACATTTTAACAATGTTTACAAGCCACAGAGAAATTTGCAGAGAATGGTGATCTTTTAAATTGCTCTATTAACAAAACCTTGCCTAAATTTGGAAGAAGGAAAAAGATTTGAAAACTTAGCAAGCGATTAATAGTGAGATATTAAAAGACAGCTAAGCGTTCTCAGTCACTGGGGAAAATAAACCTTATGGTATAATGAGATCCCTACAGCCTTGTGATCAATCCAAAGTGGCAAGAATGTAATACCAATGGGTTAACTAATTATATGTATATATTTAAAAAGTCTCTCAGTAGTCTGAATCATGTCCAACCTGAATACTGAGGATTGCATGATCTATTATTAACCCATTACTATTATGCTTTCGGTGTTCTTTGGCAATGAAAAACTCAAACAGGAATAAACTGTCTGAAATATGTGTCTTTTTAATAAAGTGGGTAATTTTTTGTTGGGGCGAGAGAGTATATCTTATTTATAGTGTCATTTTAAACTCAAGTTACAACGTCTTAGATTTAAGAGACAGGCCAGTAATGCAGGCAAGGGTGTCTCCTGCAAGGAGACAGAGATTAATGCCATGTGTACTGATGATTCTCCACCACAATTTAGGATTCTGGTGGCGCCATGACGCCCGTTTTTTATGGTGGTTTGCCAAGAGAAAATTACTTAAACCAATTGTGAATGCATTCCTGTTATACTTTTACACAACCACATTTATGTACATAAATAGCATAATGACTATTTTTTAAATGATCTCTCGTTCCAGATTCACCTACTTTGCATAAGATGTCGAACACAGGAAGGAGGAGAGTTGAGGTTTTGTTTGTGTTTTTTTCTTTCCTTTTTCCCCCCCCTCCTGAGAAAGGTTTTCACATGGGAATATACTTTCCCCCCCTCCCTCCATTTCTTTCTCCATGACAACTGACCACAATTGAAGTAGATTCTTCTTAACATACTGTAATGTGAGACTTTTCTTTAGCTGGAGGATGCTTTATTCCCCAAATTGGAAGCTGTTCTACTTCACTGCATAAAATTTGAACTTGAACGTTAGAATGGATACCTTTGCCAGGTAAAAACTGCTACAGGAAGCTTGAAGACCCTCAAAACCATGAGTTTTTAAGATGTTACAGGTTTGAGGTTGGGAAGACTTTGAGAGATGAAATTTTCTGAGCCAAGCAAATGATATCCTGATATTAAGGAGAGTTTCCACCAGGCAACCGGAGTATTTTGGCCAAATTCACAACTGGTTTTATCAATTGACTTGTGGGTTGGTAGAGTTGTGCAAGCAGAATTTATCTTTTTGAAATCAAGAATTTTTCCTCGATCTATGATGAGGGGTTTCTGGAGTTGTCTGTTTTATGGTGTTATTTTCGTGAGCCTGCTGTAGGTCAATAAAGCAAGATTTATTAGTGGCTTTTAGAAATGTTGCTATTCTAATCATTGCTATGTTTTTAGGAGTGAGTCTCTTTGTTGCCTGAACCACTTAATCTGTCTCTATGAGTTTGATTCCTGGTTGAAGGCAATTCTTAAGTGTAAGTGTGTTCATGCTGGGAGAATAGAGCCCACAGAGCTGCTCTGTCCCTCAGAGGGTTTTGAAAACTCAAAATAAAATGATATTTAATGGGAGGAGGGCTGTGTGTGAGTATGATGGGCTTGGTGACCGCCCCTGCTTCTGGTTTGTTGTGCTCTGAAAGATTTGTAATTCTTTTAAAGTCAGTGGCTTCCTACTGTGACTGTGAGAACTATGGTAATCAAGCCTGAAGCATTTGAATGACAATGTTGTCATGTTTAAATATTAATCTGACTGGAACAGATAGAGATATAATGCTGTAACAGGAAGAGAATAATATGTGTGTATAAATAAGGTCTTAGTGCAAGGCCAAAAGGAGCACTCCCTTAGTCCTTAGGCTTGGACTGTTCTTGGTCTAACATGTGACATGGAGGGGTCTGATAAACAATCTTTAGTGAGAGTTGTAGTTTTTGTGAAGAACTATATCAGTATATGTGCTGAAGAGAGTGAGGTTTTTAATTTTCTTTCAATCATTGCAACAAATAATAGGTCACATGAAACTCGATCTAACTATATTTCTATTTTTTAAGGTGCCCATGGTGGAGAGGTATTTACTAGGCAGACCTCTCTATGTAAAAAAGGTGATCTTGAGTATGTCTTTGTTTTCTTTAACATAATATTTTGGTTTGGAAATTAGAGATTGAGCTAAAATTATTACATATAGCATTTGAAAAGTAATTTCCTCTTGATGCACAGTTAAGGTCAGTGTTTGCATATAACTTCAATGTCATAATAACAGATTTTTACTGCTCCATGTGGTTCCTGCAGTTAATACATCCAGTTGTATCAATATTGGATATTACCAGAATTCGTGGGATGGTCTTGGAAATAAACTTTCTCTGAAGATTTGAAACATATTCCAATGAAGAAGGGACAGGAGATTAAATAGTTTGGTAATCAGGGCAGGAGAAGAGGTTTTCTGGCAGCTGAGGAGGAACTATAGGCACTAAAAATGAAGAGGTCTAGCAGTGTAGAAGGAGAGAGGGGACTCTGGAAAAGAGATGGAAGGGCCAAGTACACAGGACAGAGAGGTCAAGAGGAAGATTGGCAGGGGAGCAAAAGAGTCTGCCTCCAGAGAGAAGAAAAAAGGATGACTTCCTAAAATAGAAAGTCTAAAGAGTATCATCAAAGGATTCAGCTGTGGGAAACCTGGCCAGCTAAAGAGGCAGCAAGTCTCAGATGTTTATTATTTTTTGGAATGCTGCAAGATGTAAAGCAGTCAACTTCGTTAAAAAAAAAAGCACAAACCCATGTTTAGCTTCAGACTAACAAATTTGCCTTTTAAATTTTCTTCAGAAAATTTCTAGTACAGTTTAAATAGCCCCAAGCTAGAACCCCAAATTATCTCAGGGTCTAAACATGCCTGGGACTGAAACCACCCAGTTATTTGAAACATGGATGAAAACGGGAGTAGGAGGCTGCTTTGTGGGCATATGGAAGCTTGTAAGAAGGAGAAGTTATAGCTTGAATTATGAAATATGAAGTATAGCCCAGTCTGACTCTTGCCACTGAATGAAATGTTCAGGCTTATTCATATTTAAGTACTTAAAAGCCTTTATGATCACCTATCCATAAATATCAGCCTTCCTTTTAACTTCCAAATTCAGGACTTGCTGTGAAAATTTTGCACCAAATAATATCTGTTGCTTTTTATGAATGTATGAGATAATACAGTGTAGATCAGCTGCTGCTGTTGGAGAAACACTGACTTGTGATGTAATTATGCTTGATAGCTTGATTATTCATTGCTTTGTCGCTTCTTGCTTTTATAAAATTGGTTTCTGTCAGGTTTGAAGTATGTTAGCTCAAGACCCAAACATGGATCATACTTGCAAAGTCAGCTGTACAAAAGTCTTCACTTAATGAACATGTTTGCTTTACTTTTTTCTTTCTATAAATAATGTATAATGTAAATTTCTGAGGTCTAGGGTCCCTTTCCCAGAGGAATGGTAGTCCAAGGGCAGGAATTCAGAAAATTAATACATTGCTGCTTCTGCTGAGGGCTGTGCAGCTTTATGTGAGGTGCTTTCTAGTCTACCTTACTCAAGGAAACTTCCAGTTTTGGGCTGTCAAGTGTATGGAGAAGACACATGTAAGTTAAAGCTAAGCTTGGGTGTTTGTAGGAGTTATTCCTGTCTCTGCCATGGGCTCTTCCTTGTGCCCTGGTTTAACAAGGAACCAAAGATATCCAACTCTAAAGTACAAAAAATTTGTTTTACACCTGTCATATTACATTTATAGCTCCATAAAAATTTGACACTACAGGTTTTATCAATTTTATAACTGGAATAAAGAGAAAAAGTTAAAAATTTGCCAAAATGCACATGTAAGTCTTGAGCCCTGTGATGAGAGTTTTGACATTTCAGCACTGGTACGTAAGAAGGAAAAGAAATTCAAAATGCCCTTGTAAGGGAATATCTGTTTACTGATGATGCCTGGCTATCCCCAAAGCAGCCCTGTGTACTGGGCTGATTATAACAGTATTTCAGAGGAAGAGAGGAAAAATATTTTGTTGAATTTAACAGATGAAAATACTAATACTGGAGACTGATATGTGTCTGAATTTGAGGGCTGGCTGAGAATTGTATTGTAGAAAAAATAATCCTACATCAATATTCCTAGAACAATAATGCCTAGATGGTTTTCAGGGGGACCAAAGCCCACATAAGCTTGATTTATCCAGAAGTTCATGGAGTTTTGCATACCATGTATCTGCCACCCTCCTCTGAGCCCACTAGAAATGATTCCCCATGGCTGAAACATGGCATGAGGAGTCATTTGAATGCACCTCTCAAAGAGAGCCAGCCAACTTCCTACACCCACACAACCCTCTTCAGGCTGACTGTGAACATTTCACATGAAACTATATTTTGTACAGGTGATAAGTGCAAGAATTCATTATTTGTTGTTAGAGGAGCAGGCCCTTCAGGCAGGGCTCTGGTAAAGCAGCACAGACTGAGCCATACTGTCATTTTCTGCTGATACAGCTTTTTATTGTACAGCCTCTTCTCTCTGCCTGGACTATTGCCATGTACGATTTAAGTGTATTTGGAGTCCTGGTGGGTGCAAGAGTCTTGCTGGGCCGTCTCTACTGGGACCAGTGACAGAAGAGGGCATCAGTACTTCTCTCTAGTTGGAAAATTCCTACAACACAAGGAATAAGGAAATTAAAATCTAATGCTCTTAAAATGGGCAGCCTGACGCATAATGGAGATGGGGCACTGAGCCTGGGTATGTCAGGAGCATAATTTTAACACAACAAGACACATGTAACCAGGCATGACACACTGGTGTGCTGACACGTGAACCGGTGCATCTGAAACAAAGGCAATTTACTGAAAATCATAGAGATTCCCCTCACCCCAAACAAATTTCAGTTTAAAAGATTTCATGATTAACAGGCTTTCTAGAATATTTACAACTTTCAGAAGAGTGAGCTCTTTTATTTTTAAGAAAAAAGTTAAATGGAACACACACATTGCCTTTGAAATGTAGCCACAGGAAAGTCATTTGTTTAGGTGTTACATATTAAAATATTGATTTTTTTAGAATATAAAGCCCCTGCTTATAATAAATACAATGTAAGTCATAACCTTCATTATAAAAATATTCCAGTGTTCCACAGTAAAGGGTCATTAACATTGTTAAACTGTAGAATTTGATCATTAGCAGAGGATACTATATTTTGCTTTTAATAAGGTGGTGATTTATATAGAAACTTATTAAGGAGCAAGATATGGCTCATTTCTGATTTCTGACATGCTTAAAAAGATGTTGCAAATTAAGGGATTGATCCTGTAGATTGCTGAGCTGATAGGGAGAAATGTCAATAAGTAAAGACCTCACTCTGTCATGGGCCTGCACCTTGCACATCACTAGATGCTCAGCACGTGGTTGGAGAAACTGAGATGGTAAAGCTGTCCTGATCCCAGCCATTCCAGGCATGCTTGATGGGAAGTCAAGCATATGATGCTTTCTTTTATTTTAATTCTGGATGAATGCTTTATAGGTTTGTGTGGTTTTTCTTGGTTTCTTTTTTGGTTTTTGGGTTTTTTTTGGAAGTGGAGAAAGGCTTACTCACAAGAATAGGACGGGGAGCTCTCCTGTGAGGCGCTGATTTTGCACCCTGTTGTACTTGGGTGTGTGTCCAGATATTGTGGAGGAGTACCTGGGGAGAGAACACCGGGAAGGAAGGGCTGATGGTGAGCAAAGGTGAGAGAGGGCATGGCTATGAAGCTGAGCTACAACAAGGAGATGGTGTATATAAGACTGATTCTTCAGCTCATGAGCCCCTTCAATGTAGAAAATGGTCTCCAATGATCCTAGTCAGTCCTTTTTAGCTCAGGATGTTCTACATGTCCAAAATTCAGCCACACAGTGGCAAGGGGAGTTCACGTGAGTGGCTTTATCTGCTAACTATCAAGAGCTTAATTAATAAATTTAAATGATTCAAGGTGATAATCTTGGCTCCTGTTGGCATCACCAGTGCTCACAGAGCCAGTCCCAGTTCCCTGCCTGGAACATGGATCTGCTTTCAGTGCTGAGACCTCCTGATGTGGACATTGCTGAGGTCTTTGGGGCTGGAGATGCTGAGGTGGCAATAGCAAAACCAAAGGTGCTGAAGAGAGAGGAGTGCAACATGAGAATGAAAATAACTGCAGGAAATGGAGAGCCTCTAGAATGAAAACCACTTGCCTTCATCTATGTCTCTTTATGTGTGTGAATCTGTGGACAGTGTGATAAAAATGCACTTTTGTATGTTACCTGAGAAAATTTCATAACGGGGAGCAAAATCTTCCTGTGTCAGAATAACCCCATTGCACATGCAGTACTTATTAACGTGGGTGAGTTTGGTCTTAGGGATTTTAAACTTTTTTTTAGGTAGTGCATGTTTTCCATTATTTTAATTGGGAGAAGCCTGATAAAAGCAAATGTACGCCTCACGTGACAAAGAACATGTTACAGCTTTTTTATTCACATGTGAAACCTGCTTATATGTCACTTTATATGATTTTCTTTTTAAATTTTATTAGCTGAATTGTAGTGCTCTTTAAAGTAAAAGTGATAGCAACCAGGTGCATTATGTGGTGGATGGCACAACCCTGCCAATACACCTACGTGAATAACTCCCACATTTCCAGTCTCTGCTGTTTGTACAGGACCAGGCAGTTGTTTTGTGCTGCCGATATATGGAAGGCTCTCAGGCAGACGCCACCAGTCTGATTTTGAGACTGTGAAGTATTGAAACATTCCTTGAAAGTGAAATACTGATGTAGTAATAATAAAAAAAAAAAAAAATGCTGTTCACACATTTTACACTTTTTTGACATGATTTTCTCTATTATTTTTCAGAATTTAAAAAAATAAACATTATGTCAAACCCCCCTAGTTCACCTGCTTTCTGGCTCAGACATTTGAACATTTCCCAGTTTGTTTGTTATATAATTGACAAGAAATATATTTATTTTTGAGGATGGTGAGAGGCACAAACTGCAGCCCATGCAGTCTTGCTTCTTGTACCTACATGAACCTGCTTAAAATTTTCTATATTTTTTTTCTTTTAATATTTTGAGTGAAGCGAAGACTTTTGTAACCTGAGTTAAAAACAAAAAAAAAAAAAAAAGAAAAAAAAAAAGAATATCACAAACTTCTGTTTAGTGCAGAAGAACTTTCCAACTGAGTTANTTTTTTTTTTTTTTTTTTTTTTCCCTAGCCTTTGATCCTGACTCTCCAGTCGTGGGAACCAGGAGAAGTTGTCTCCCGTGAACTGTGAGTAGGAAGCTGCGAGGGAATGAGCAGATGAGTTTAAGCGTTAGGCCTTGTTTATGCTGGGGATTAAGTCATTTGTGGTCAGTACCCAACGCAGCTGGGCTGCTGCAGTCTCCCAGCTCACATCAGATGACATTACTGGAGGGAGAATCAGGGGCACGTGTGGTTGGGGGCATTTCACTCCCTGACAGAGCAGGGAGAATTCGGATGTGGTTCAACCTCCTGCTCTCAGCCCTTGTGTTTCCGTCATGCCAGGTTGGAGCAACGCTCCTTGGGAGAATGGAAAACTTCAGGGAAGGAAGGGTTCTGAAAGGCACTGATCAAAACCATAATTTTATGGGTGTAGCAATAAGCAGCCAAGCCTGAGTCTGAGCTGCAGGAAAGCTCAGCGCCTGCTACTCTGCGTTTCAAGGTCCTAAAGGGAACAACAATCAGCAGACAGGGAAGGGAATGGGGAAAAACACCTAAATTGCTGCAACGCTCTGTCTATGTGACCATTTGGAACATCTGCCTGCATTTGGGAGTATCCTGGGTTGGGCTCTGAAAGTTTAAGACTTTTTCCGAAGGTGATTTTATTGTCAACTACTATTATAGCAGATTTATTTTTTTCTAGGAGGCACATGGTTAACATGTTTCTGTGCTTCTAAATATAAACTTGCTCCCCAGTAGCATTATCCAGGTCTCATTCCTTCTCTATTTCTTTCTTTTTTTTCTGCTCCTCTTCCTCTTTCTTCCTCTGCCACTGTCCATGTACATTTGATGAGGCTCTGAGTTACAACTGGACTCTGAGGGGATGGATTTAGTGCCGAGTTGTGCCAAAACTCTCTGTAAAGTTTTACTTTCGTGGAGTGCTATATAGTGACTTTTTATGTGTCTAAGAAATGGAAACATTTTGTCTCGTATTAAAAAAAAAAAAAAAAATAAAAAAAAGAAATATTTTTATACTGTGCTCCATTCACAGACCACATCAGAGGTATTCTAAGAATAGAATAGATCAAATATATTTTATGGAAATATAATGAGAAAAGGATGTGTTCCCAAAACTCACTGTGAACAAAGGAATGCAACATAGTCAGGAATACTTTAATGCGCCTAACAATTTTCTCATGTGAAAGGCTGAAGGAACAGTCTTGGTTTGAAGAAATCTTCCAATTCTCCCCAGGCACCCTGAACTTGAAATCAGAACTAGGAAAGCTATATATTACAAAAAAGAAAATGTATGGAAAAAGTGACTGAGGGCATTAACCATAAAAGACGTTTTGAAAAGAAAAAATAACATCAATATGAAACATTTTGTCATGTTTCATTTCATTGATCATATATTTATTTTATGTGTTCTGGAGCACTGAAGCTTAGATGTAACTGCATTTCAGGAGCCTCATATTAGACCTGTCATTCTCTTTGTGGCAAAAACTAAATAGTGAGGAAAAAAAAATAAAATAGATTGCAATTATTAGATTTGTGTTGGATTCTGCTTAAAAACTTCAAACATGGAACTTGGAAAAAGATACATTGCATTAACAGCTATTAAAGTCTCTGCCTATGTGACAGATAGAGAAGTAGGAGATACAACTACAATGTAAAATAATGCATCTTTTCCATAGTAATGCACTATGTTCACCTTAAATAGGCTTGTAATTAAACCTGCCAGTGTTGATTAGATCAACTATGTAGGAAAGATGCATTTGTATTAGTTCTAATTAAATCTATTTCAAACAAGTTGAAGTTACAGATTGGGTTTTCCACTCTCCATTACAATAACATGTATTTCAGATGCTGTATGCAGCTCCTCAGATCTCTGCTTAAAAGGCTGAGTCTTTTCTGTAGCTGGTTTCTCATGCCAGGTTACTTCTGCTTGGGATCTGGGCTTTTTTCCTAGGCAAAATTACACACAGAATTAGCAAGGTTGGAAAAGAATGTAGAGATCATCAGGTCCAACATTTTACCCAACTCAACAATCTATCCAACACCAACCCATCATCTAAACCATGTCACTAAGTTCACCATCCACCCTATCCCTAAAAACACATCCAGGGACGGTGACTCCACCACCTCCCTGGGCAGCCCATTCCAACAGGAAATCACTCTCTGTGAAAAAGTTTCTCCTAATATTCAACCTAAACCTCCCCTGACACAGCCTGAGACTGTGTCCTCTCATCCTGTCACTGGGAGCCTGAGACTGACCCCTGCCTGACTACAACCTCCTTTCAGGTAGTTATAGACAGCAATAAGGTCTCCCCTAAGCCTCCTCTTCTCCAGGCTGAACAACCCCAACTTCCTGCAATGATTTAAAATTTACAGGAACACAATGGATAGAATCAAACCAGTGTGAGCACCATTGGAAATTTCTTTTAGCATTGGTAAGGAAAAGAAAAGCATTTATTGTAATGCAGACTCTTGAGTCATAATGCGCTTTCCAAAAAATGTAAGATTGGGTTAGATGTTAGTAGTGGAGAGAAGTGGGGTAGGAAAGGCATAAACTTAGGGAGCTCTGGCAGCCCCTGGTACATTTTTGCCAGTTTTTCTAGCACTGGGTGGAATTTCTCACACTAAATATCTTTGAAGTCAGCAGGTATAAAGCCTCACTGAGTATTTTCAGAATCTCTTGTTGGAGTCTGACACCCTCTTAGAGCTAAAAGTTGCACTCCTTGAATTTTCTGGAATGAGGATTTGGCCCTAAGTGGGTGTTTTCAGATAAATCAAGCAATGCAATCTACAAATGCTAATGAAGTCCTACCGTAGTGGTAATTTATTCAGTAGCATTTTGTGCAGCTCAGGTCCCTGAGCGGGCTTTCAAAGGTGTAACTCCATGGGAATATTATCAACTTTTCTCTCATCTCCTTATCCATCCTCTCAGTGCAGAGCAGACTGTAGATACAAAGCAAAAATGAAATGCTCAGAACACTTTTGGCACCTTTTTGGTGCTGAATCTATTGGGCTTCTTGACATGGTCCTGGTGTTTTTGTGTGGGCATGTCCCAAGACAGTATCTCCAAGGCAGGATGTGCCTGAAGCACAGAGGACCATCACTGGGATTGTCCCCAGGTTGAGATGATATCAAGAGATGCTGATTCACCTCTGTTTCCAGAGTGGCTCTGCTCCCTTGGACCTCTCCTTGACCACTACCAGCCAAGTGGGTCAGGAGTGATGCTCACGGCTCTGTGAATGACAAACTTTCTGAAACAACCTGAGTGCTCTGAAAACCTGCAGGAACTCAGAGTGCTGTGTTTCACCTTGTAACATAACTGGAAAAAAAAACCAAAAACACCTCGTGCTATGTTTTCATATTGATTTTTTTCCTCTCTGGTGCAACATTTTCAGTTTAAATGGCAGCAGGCTGAGGCACAGAACAGGAAGGAATGTTCTGAGCTCCACAACTGGGAAAAGAGCCTGGTTTTCTGATTTTGTGTCCATGTTATCCAATTAAATCTTGTCACTGTCCTGTGATTTCATGTCCAGTTCTGCATTGTTTCCACAGAAGAGCTAATTATGGAATAAGTGTGAAAGGGCCCATATTTAATTAATGCTATATAGTATGGACAGGAAGATATTTTTCCCAAAAAATTGTTTTAATTAACATGAAAGAAAAGCTTCTGCTGACTTTTTATTGTCGCAAGATAGAGAGAAAATGATTTCATGCTACCATTGGACTATATTTTTCTTACAGCTGTCTATCTACATCAAAAAATTGTAAAATTACTTTTTGTTAGATTGTATTTCCCCTTTTTATCTCATAAGGGTTTCCTTCAAGTACCATTAATTAATAATCTTTAAAATATTATCAAATTAGAAATGTTTAGTTTTTGTTGTTTGGTTGGGTATTTTGTCCTTTTTTGTTTCTTAGCTGAGGACGAAATCTTCTACCTTCCAGAAACTTAATATTTTGGACCAAATCCCTCTCTGAACAGGTTGTACACTGCCCTTTCCAGAATCAAGCTATCAGAAGATGCCCTTCAGCAGAAGTGTTAAGAGGACTTGGTGAGTTTAACATGTTTCGCCTGCTTAATTTAATTTGGAAAAATTCAACCAGAAAATGAAGTTATTAACAGGTTGGTACATTCAGAGATAAGATGATGTCACAGGAAAGCAGTCAAGTGGGCTGCTTGTCAAAATATAAAATATGTATCTGTCAGAATCAAATGATAGATAAGCTGTGGCTGGGTGTAGGATGCAGTGAAAATAGTGTGCTAAAAATTGAAACTGAATCCCACCAGTCTGGAGCACAAGCTTTTAGTAACTATTGTGGTAATGAGAAATACAACAATTCTGGGGACATGAACTATGCTGCTTAAGTATGGTATGTGTAATTTCTTGGCACTAGTAGCCAGAGCCACGTACATCAGGATTAAGCCTCAAACAAACAGAAGAGACCTCAAAAGTGTGGCTATTTCAACAGGTGGGCACTGAATACAGCTCTGCACTGTTCCCAACATAAGAAGGATGTGGACCTGTTCGAGCAAGTCCAGAGAAGGGACATGAAGATACTCCAGGAGCCCCTCTGCTCTGGAGCCAGGCTGGGAGGGTTGGGGGTGTTCAGTCTGGAATAGAGAAGGATGTGGGGAAACCTCAGAGCCCCTTCCAGTGTCTAAAGGGGCTCCAGGAGAGCTGGAGAGGGACTGGGGACAAGGGATGGAGAGACAGAACAAGAGGGAATGGCTTCCCACTGCCAGAGGGCAGGTTTAGATTAGAGATTAAGGAGAAATTCTTCCCTGTGAGGGTGGGGCAGCCCTGGCACAGGTTGCCCAGAGAAACTGTGGCTGCCCCATCCCTGGAAGTGTCCAAGTTCAGGAAGGGATTGGAGCAGCCTGGGATGGTGGAAGGTTTCCCTGCCCTTGGCAGGGAGTTGGAACTGAATGACCCTTAAAGATTCCTTCCAACCCAAACCATTCTAGGATTCTGTGACTGCAACTGGAACACTGTTAGCTCAGGTATGCCAAAATGAGGATTATTAAGTCTTTCTCTTGGTAACTCAGGCACATTTAAGGCCTTAAAATGTCAAAGTCATCTGTCCAGTCAATGTAATGAGACTTTCTGTATTAGAGAGGTCAGATCAAAGAGAGGAGTCTCCAGTGTATTCTCCAGGAACGTGTACATGTCGTGTCCATCACAGGCCTCTTCCTGCATTCTGGCTTGTCATCTAAAATAACTGGCACCAGGAGTTTAAATTTAATAAACTTGGGAATTTTAAATGGCAACTTGGAGTCTCCTATGAACAAAACAGAATAGGCTACTTAGCATGGAATGCAGTCAAATTTCCAAATACTGTGATGGCAAAATTAAAGAAATACCACTGTAATAAAAGTCAGTACTGTGTTATCATTGAATTTGGGAAAATAATCCCACTTGTGCAGAACTTCATTCGCTGCAAGTTGTAAAACTGAGCTTTAAGGCTGTGGACTTGTAGGGACAGCTCGTGAAATGTCTCTGCTCAGGATCTTTCTTGATAAAGAGTTTAATTGTGACTGGGAACTCCTGGGACTAACAGAATACAAATAGTAGAAGCTCTAAATAAAATGCTGCTCTTTTATTTAAAGGTCAGAAGGGACTAGTCTGACCCCTTGATCTATAGGCCATAGGGCTTTGTTCACTAATGCCACTGTGATATTTCCAATTTATGCTTCACCTTAAACAGTTCCTAAAGCCTCAGCTCGAGAAATATTCTTCCTCAGGAAAGAGTAAGTTTCACTATGTTGTTCTATTGTAGGTTTTGAGGGTTTTTTTCTTCATTTAAAATATGTCTAATTTAAATTTTTTTAGCCATAACTTCTGATCTTCAGGTTTTGATTTTTCTTCTTTATGTCTGAATAAATTTAACTTGGATCAAAACCCTTCTCTTCTATAGAAGAAACAGAGGTAGAGTTTAAGCCTATAAGGATTTTTAAAAATTGTAGCTTTTTGTACTTGCTATTTTTTTTTCCTAAGCAAATTCCAGGGGTTTTACCTGACTTTTTTTTTTTTCTTTTTTTTTTTTGTAAATGCAGAACAGAAGGTTTGGGGGCTTTTTCAATTTCTTTTTTTATTATTTTGGGGTTTATTTGTAATGACTTCCCCAATGCTATACAAAGAGGAAACAGCAACACTGCTGCTATGTGTTATCCTCCATTTTATGTACTCAAAGATCACATTCTTCCTTTGGAACTTTGTGCTGTTGGCATCATATGTACTATACTTTATATCATGCTTATTTTTTATTCAGCAATAATTGTATTGGGGATATAGAATGATCTATACTGCTGCTCTACATAAGTTTAAAATGTCACAGTTAAGTATTAATTTTAAAATGGAACATATGACCCATTTTTTGGTCAAAAACTGCAAATAAATCACAAATATCCCAGCATGAGACTCTCTTTTAGATTTGCCTAATGACAGTGGTCTCATAACTGAAAGAAAAAAAGGAAAAGGAAATTTGGGAGACTATTAGTCAACATGTGGTGTACTTTTTTCTCCTGGATTGAAAATAAAAAAAATCCAATTACATATTTGGGCTGAAAAACTGTTTGCTGCACATGTTTTATATGTGTGGCTTTATTACACAGATCATGTGTCTTAATTAGGTAATTTATAATGTGTTATCCAAAGAAGACGTTCTTATTCAGTTGGATACACAATGAAAGTTTCAAGAAAACTCATTAATCCAGTATTTAGAGAGATCAGTGCATGGGTGTGGAATAACAACAACTACAAATATTTCTCTGTGTGCTGAGACAGTTACCTAGTAGATTGTGTTTCCTGGAGAAGTGGAGTTGGATTTTTATATATATGTATATACACACACACACACAATGTAGGTAGGGATGGGTCATATATTGAGCAGGACTTTTTACTTCTCTTCCTGAAACTCAATATATTAAATTTATTCACTCTGCAAATTTTAAAGCCAAAGCAAAAATTTAAAGATAAGGAAAAGTAACCTCAATGCTAAAAGTTCAATCATTTTGTTATCTTGAAAAAATTGGTCCCATTTGAGCATCAGTGATTCAGAGGGGGAATGGCTACTTGAACTTGAGATCTCCTGACCTTTTTTCCTCTTTCCACAAAACCTTGATATTTCCTAAACAAGTGTTTTGTTTCCCTGTACTAATCTGACACTGTTCACCCAGAAACTGAATCTAGTTATTGCTGGTTACACTAATTGAGATTTCTTAGTTTCTCTTCCCCTTTGTCATTAAGCTGGATTTGAGCTACACATACCCTTGCAATTACTTTGAAATTCCAAGTCTCCTTGCAACTGCTTTGAGAAATCTGAACGCTAAATGATTCCCAAGTTTAAAATAGGATGTTCCCCAGCTGAAAGGCAAAAAAGCAATATTGTTATATTTGTATTCTGATGAAATTCATTATGTACAATACAATTTGTGTCTCTATAACAATCTACTCTTCTTCAATTAGAGATTAAGCCAGATACTGTGTTTTCTCCAGATCTTTGTAATATTTTTTTTTTTTCATTGAGGGCACAGAAGGAATTTGAAATGTATGTCACTGGCAGTAAAACACAAGTTTGCAGAATTTTTCTTCTGTTTATTGTAAATCAGCTACAGAACAGCAAACCATGGCATTAGTCCAGGAAACTGAGATTATGAAGTTAGGAAGTAGAAGGATGAACAGAAAACCATGTTTATAAATCGTGATGAACATCTTCCTTGCTGTGCAGCGACAACCTGCTCCAGCTCCCTTTGAAGTCAACAGGAAAACTCCCACCAGCTTCCAGTGGGAGTTGGCTCAGACTTTAATTTCCCACATTTGTGCCCACTTTGGGGTGGGATATGGTGAGATGCAGAGACCTGTAACTAGTGGGGTTGGTGCAAGGACCTTCAATGCAACGGGAAACGAAGGTGAAGAAGTCAAGTTTATCAGACCAATTCCTTTATTCATTGGAACACAAGCACTGGGAATGGTGCCATGTTGATGGCCAACTTGTTGATGTGCTACTAGCCCTTGCTGCTGTCCACTACTCTGTTTCTCTGCACAACATCTGAAGTGTAACCTTGGAGAAATCTGTTGTAATTTGCTCTCCTCTTCTCTGTATTTATAAGCCTACAACATCGTAAGTTTTTACTGTGGGTGGACAAGCAACATCCACTCATATCAAAGAAGATGCAAGTACAGATAAATATAACTTTATACATTCATTTTTATATAACTTATGCAAATGTATGCGCAAGTTAGTCACAGTCCCCGGGCTGACAGCAGATAGCTGATGTGGCCATTGTTGTAGCTTATTTTGCACGCTGATGTTGTTGGATGGTCCTGCTGCCTTCAAGCAGAGTTTTGGGTACGTAAGTTTGTCTGCTGGAGTAAGGTTTGGCTGGGTGGAGATGGTGGGATGGGGCAGAGAGGGGCCCAGTCACAGCAGATCATCTCTACTGCTTAGACAAGATGCATGTGGAGGTTCCTCGTGTTTTTTCTCTCGAGAGCATTAGCAAGAAGGGTTGAAGTCTGAAATCTGAGGCATGAACTATAAGGAGCTGCTTTGTGTGTGGACTGGCATCCACAGATTCACAGAGTGGTTTGGGTTGGAATGGACCTTAAATATTAACTTGTTTCAACCCCCTGGCATGGGTAGGGACACCTTCCACTAGACCAAGTTGCACCAAGCCCTGTCCAATCATGTCCTTGCTCAGGGCCTCAGCCACAGCCTGTGACATGAGATTGTTGGTCTCCACCTTTTAAATTAGAAAGAAAAAGGACATGTTTTACCCCATTACATCACTGGTTGCTCCAGAAATGAATAGTTTTCTTTAGCACTTTCTGTTAAGTGCTAACTGACCATCTTAAAAGCCAAATCAAAGACTACAGAAACAGCAGCTTATTGTTCTTGTTCTATGTGAACTTATCCGTTCCCCAAAGACTAAATGGAACAAAAAAGGACAGTTTTGGTATGCCAGGTTCAATTGTCCAAATTAGTATTCTTGATATTCTTCCTTATTTTAAACACCCATGAATAACTTGGTCCCTACTGCTTAGATTATAGATTTTAGTGTATGAATTTTAATAATTCTAATTAATGGTGCTATCTTTATTATATTACTTTGTACTTGGGTTCATTCTTTCATCACAAGATCTCAAAGCACTCTATTAAGCTGCACCAAATCTTTGTAAAGTAGATGAATTTTAGCCTATTGAGTTTATGTATCGGGTAAGTGTAGTAAAGGGAATGAACAGTTTTTCCAAAGTTCATTTCAGAGCTTTACATTGATTCTCTGCAATATTTAAACACTGGGAAAATTAGGCTCCAGAAAACTTGACTCCCACTTCTACTCACTAAATTATGGATCTCTTTACTTCCCATTTTGAATTTCAAGCAACCTTTGAAAAATTTGTATTCGTGAGTCTTCAAATATGAATAGTGATAATTATATCAATATTATTAATATGCACTACTAAAAGAAATCTACATTTGCAAAGCTTTGATGTGCTTACAAAACCCGAACTTTTAAATGAAAGTATGTTTTTAAATCATGTATGTATTACAGAAATCCATTAAGACTATTCTCACAAAGTGTTCTGCATATGCTCTGAGCAATGATTCACATGCTTCTGCATTGAAGCCTTGGGAACATCATAGATATGTGCTGGAACAGACCTGCTCAGCACCTCACAGGTTGTTTCTTAAATCAGCTTTGTTAATTCTGTTTTGTTTTAACTTTTGTTTGCTGTACATATATTTGCATATGATTTTTATGGTTCTGCAATTGTGAGCTTGTGAGGATTACCACCTGGAGAATCTGTCTGCTAAATCCACACCACATCTCCATGGTGGACTCTTATCTCTGATAATCTTGCTGTTCGAATCTACCAATTATTGCAGAAGGTGTTGTACTTGAAAGAAAAGTTACACAGGTCTCCCCCTCCTTTTCTACTGCTTCACACCAAGGTGAGAGCTGGTCATTCACCACATGGACTTCTTACTTAAAAAGGATTTTCATATTTCAACCTTGCTAGTCTGAATTGGAACACCATTGCTCCTTCTTTTTCATTTGGATGTTTTAAGACTCTTACTTAGCTGGTTTAAAAATAATAAAATCATGACCTTTAGTTGACATTCTAAGCTTGGCGTTGTGAAGGCTGAGCTTATAATTTGAGATTGCTGCCTAGGAAAATCAAGACTAACTGAACTGACTAATTCTGAGTGCTTACCTCCTTTAAATGCTGTTTTCTTTTTGGTTTTGGGAGTTCTAGTCTCAAGGCCCTTGTTTAAGAGCTGGTCTCTGCCCAGCCTGCGGAAGGCAGAAAGTCGCTGAGGGAGAAGAGGAAATGTTTTGAAGAGCAGTCTTGGTCTCCCTGTCTCTTCTGCACTAACCACCAGCAGCTGGAGAACAGGCAGCAGAGAGGCAAGAGGATCACATCTCATGGATGTGTGAGCATAGGCTTGAGGCTTAGCAAAGTTCCCAGGGGAAAGATACAGGTTTTTGTTGCCTTTACTTGAATTTCTGTATTTGAATGGAATGAAAGCTTTTAAATTCCAGTAGAAATATGTGTAAAAAATATGAATTTGAATCTATTGAGTTTATGTATTGGATAAGTGTAGTACTGTGTGGGTTTTTTAAATTTATAGCTATTTTTACAAAATTGCTGAATAATTCAGCTAAGCAGCAACATGGAGAGGACCTAGGTGGGAGAAAGGATAAAAAAAAGGAGGGAAGAGAAAGAGATGTTTATAGGTAACAAGAGAGGTTTCAGACTTTTCCACTGTGATTTCAATCCCCAGGATGACTAGATTCTGCCCTTTTCAGAACTGCTGGTCAGGGCAGCAGTATATAGGAGCATGTCCCATTGTAATTTGTGGTTCTAAATGGTGATGGCACAGTGCCCACGCCTATCTGGTTCCAGGTCATATGGGGTTGGATCATGCTTGATCTCCTTCAGAGGATGAGGAGTATCCCACAGCCACCTTTATTTCAGCCATTCTTGCATCTGCTGGAACATCTGGTGGTGGCTGGGGTTGGAGACTTGACAGTAGACGTGTTGAGAAACCCGTCTGGCTCAGGATAAGAGTTTTTCTGCTCCTCTGTGCTGCATAGCATTGGGGGATCTGGAAGTCCTTTGTGCTCTGACCTTTAGGGAGTTGAAATGCTCAGAGCAGAGTTGTCATTGACAAAAGAGCATTTCCTGCTTAAAATTTTGTGAGGCCTATTTTTAATTTTACTTCTCTGCCTTATAGGTAGTGATTAAAAATTAAGTCTTTTAAAAACTGCTTCCTTGTGACGTCAGTATTTTAGTATTAAAAAGCCACTCTTATCAGTGATACACTTTTGTAGAATGCAGTCATGTGGGAATTGTTGTTGACTAGTAATTATTTACTTGGTCAGACTGGTTAGTTTCCCTTCAAATGATATATTTCATTTTAGCAGTGGCATCTTCTCTTGAACAGTTATTTAGAGAAGAGCTACAGAAGATAGCAACTTTGCAGAGGAGAGGGGGGGAAAAATCCCCAAATCAAAAAAACAACCACACACAAGTTGGAAGGGCTTAGAATAAATTATTGCATGTCATTCTGTGGGAAAATTTTCCCGTACGGGTGCTGTGTTGTTCGCAATGTGAGTGCCAGATCCACTCAGCTCTGCTTTGCACTTCTGTCACCCTTATCACTCATGAGACGATACTCCTCTACTGTAAGTGCTACCCCCAGCGGCACGTATTCATTTATAGGACTTGCATACTTATGTTGAAGTCAGACACCCAAGAGGCACAGGATGAATTGACAGTATAGGCAGATGCTTTCAGCAAAGAAACCAGGATGTTAAAAGAGCTTTAGCGTGGTTATTGTTTTGCCAGGCAAATCCATGTTCTTGTCATCAAGGTGTTCAGGAGTATTTCAGCCTCGTCGTACAAGCGGAATACAAGAGCTGTAATCAAGAGTTACATCATTTGGTGAGACAAGACCTTGAGGAATACAGCAAAGGGAAATGTGCATAATTAGAACAGTTCAGTTACGAGGGAAAGGGGCTTTGATAGTGTTAGAAATGCAGCTGAAACATGCAGTTTCCATTGCCCTGTCATCAGGCATTAGATGGTAGATGTCAACGGGCCAGGGGGACCTCAGGATCCAGTGAAGGAGTGTGGGGTTCCTTCTTTGAACCTTTCCAACCCTCAGGAAACCATTTATGGTGACCATTTGTTGATCCACAAGGTCTTCTCTTTGTTCGAGGACAAACACCAAACTAGAGATTAAAAGAAAGGTCCCTAACTGAAAGACATTGAAAAAAATCTTTGTTTTGATAGTTTTTATCTGCAAAGAATGCAGAGAAATAAGAACATAACCAATTTCCTCTTTTCTTCAGAATTCCTGTAAAGGAGGAGGCTGACATGAAGAGAGGACAGACATGGTGACAGGGAACACGTCGTAGGTCGTTGAATGCCTTAGGGCCAATGTGCTTCCCATGGTGATTTCCACACTAACATAGATGCCAAAACCCTTCCTAGAAATTTCACTTAGGGGGGAAAAAAGTTCTCTAGTGACACTCATTCTAAATATGCAACATCCAGCCTGCTTTATTTAGATTTTTCACAAAATATTTATCACTACCATAGTGATAACTAACCTAAAAAAAGAGGCGATGTTTCAAAGCAATTTGACCTTCTCTAGACCCTATGCAGAGACATCTCTATTCTTACACGTGTATTATTGGCAAATGTTTTGAATTTTTGAGTTTGTAGAGGAAAATGTTCAACATCTCAGGGATTCTTGAGCCATGGGAGACTGCTTTCCACCCAGCACTAAGTAGGTTACCAGACAATGCTTAATATTTAGGTATTGAATATGTCGTAACTATTCCTGGACCTTAACGTGCAGTGAATTAACAAAATTTCTCTTCTTTGCCTTTTCATTATTCTATTTATTATAAGCCAAAGCTGGCAGTTCTGACAGTGTGTAAGTGGGTCACTTCCAAGAAAAACCATTCAGGAGGCATTGCAGGAAGGATCTCAGCACCGATGCTCCTCCAGAACTGTAGCACCAAATGGCATCACTGGGTTGGTTGAGACTATGGCTGAAGTCCTACCTCGCCAAACAAACACTCCAGTGGGGCTCTGAAGGTAAGTAATTCTGAAAAATAACTGATTTAATAATATAAAACTCATGGTTAGACTTCTTCCTCATTGAGGCTGCTGGCTGAGCACTGCTGGGTGCTGTGGAACGTGAGCAGTGCTATGAATATCAGGAATGCTAATAATGGGGTCCCATTTCTAACTCGGGAACAAGAGTTTCATTGCATGCACATAACTTCCATGGGCAAGCATTCCTCTTGTCTTGCTGGATGCAGGGTGTGGTTCTGCGTGAATAACCCCAGTCCTTTAAAAAAGTCCTGGAAGACAGTCAAAGAATTGTTTCTTTGCCAATAATTGTGGTGTAGAGAGGCGCCAGGCTCAGGTTTTAATCCTGCAAATTATTCCAATACAGGGAAGGAGGTAAATATAGAGTGCAATTTGAGATCTAGGTCTTTGTTGGGTTTGGATTTGGTTTTTTTCTTGCTTTAGTTTTCTTAAACTTTTTTTAATAGTTTAATTAATTCATCATAATTTTCTCTGGAAATGTTTGACAATTCATGATGTTGCTTGTTACTAAGGCACTAATTGACTCCTGGGTGTTTAACGTGGATTGTCAAAGCCAATAGTACAGGTCAGAGGAACAGTGTCTAAAGACCACATGGAGAGCATCTGCGGATTTGATTTTGTTTGCACCAGATTCCTGCCTCTCGCTGCTTCAAGATGCCCAAGAGAGTCCCAGTTGTCATAAGTATGTCTTAAGTGGGTGCTTCAGGACTGTCCTGGGATGGTATTTACCCAGTGTAACAGCTTTCTTGCGTGAAGTATGCACAGCGGAAGAGGGAGAGAGGGAGGAGGAATGCATGGCATTCCCCTCCGTCTCTTTGGCACAATTGTCCTGGTGGTCCTGTTTCAGCTGGTGTAATCCAGACCAGCCCTGTGGCTATGCTATGGCACGTGAAGCTCCTTTTTCTGACCCTTATATGGCGCATGATCACAGCATGTCTGGTGGGGTTGGTTTGCAGCTCCTTTTCCTCTTTGCTCTGTTGCAATGAGCCCAAATGTGACATGTTTAGGAATCTGGCCTTGTATTTTCAAACTCCACACAAATATGGTAATAATAACTAAACTGACATTTGCTTTTGCTTCTGTATAGTATGTCTTTAATATGATTACTACCCTTAACATTTAAAGGAACTTTGACAGTTATGTAATCCCTTCAACATTTAACTACAACAGGAATTTATTATTAAGTGTGGTGGCTGGAAATGGAGCACTTTTTTCATTCATACTATAAACAGTTATGTTGGATTAGTAATCCTGCTTGTCAGAGTTGTTCACTGTTTGATATTAATCAGTAGGTTTATGAAAGGTGCAATAGAAGGCTAGAAATGAGCGATGAAGAAGTTGTAAACCTTGGTTCCATAAAATTCGACTCTAACGCTCAGGTTCACAACGTTTCTTGAAATGACCATTAGACTAAGGCAAAAGGAAGTGCTTCATTATGGTAATTGGTGCCACTGTCTTTTGATGAACATGTATTTAGTTTCTCACTATATAAATGCAATGGTAGGTAGTGATGAAAGCCAAGACTTTCAAGAACGTTTTGAGGTTGTTTTGTAAAGAGCATGTTTTTCAGATTGTTATATAGATTGAGTGTGATACAAGCTAGCAAAACACTTAATGATCAAATATTACATGACAAAATGAATAGCATATCCTTTTGGAGCTTATCCACTATTAAAATCATGTGCAAATCACTTCACCTGAATATTTCTACCTAATTTGTGGGTTGTTATCTTTGAGCTACATAATTAATTTCTGTATCTTGCAAACAGCATTGTGCTGCAGGTTTGTTGGTTTGTTTTTGTTTGCTTTTTTTTTTTTTTATCACTTCTGAGTCTCTAATGCATGTTCATGCAGCATATACAGAGGAGCTAGGTCCTCTGGTTGCAAATGTCATTCTGTGAGATCTTTAGATGATCAAAGTGACAATGACATCATTGTAATGCAAGATGTCTTCAAACAGTGCAGAATAAATTACCATGATTGGTTAATGAACATACATGATTAATGAACCAAAATATAGACATATAATAAAGGTTTTTCTTGTGTCAGTCACCTTCCTTGTTCAAATGCTTTCAGATATGTCCCTTACGCACTTCACATAATACTTGACATGTATCTATATGTAGATAGTAATATACAGTTGTGACATCAAAATACAGTATATGACCTCTCCACTAAAAGTGAAATTAAATTTTAATAGCATGACGTGTTTCTATACCTAGGTTGGTTTCACATTCATTTTCCCCCCTTTATTTTTGAAATCCTGCTTGTTAAAGTTTTGTTTTGGCATTGAAAAAAAAAAATCATCATCGTTGAAAAACATTCAGTCTTCGTTAAACTATGTATATCTTTCACCGATCACTTTTAAAGCAACATGGCATTAGCTTTTTAAATTCTTGGGTCTAAATTTAGAGTTTGCTTGCAGTAGGATCAAAAGTGTCAGAAATCTGCATCACTGCCTCATTATCAATCACTGTGATATTTTTGGAGAAGCCATTTGATTTGCATCGTCGGACCTCCTACCTCACATCACAGAAGGTTGTGCATCAATAAAATTAACTTTTGTCACTCAAACCAAATCGGGCTGAGGCACTCTTGCCAGAACATCTCATGTGCATGCGAGGGGGATGGCTGATCCCGGAAACGTCCAAACCTTGTTTGGAAAGGCAGAATTAATTAATTAATCCACTTCTGGGTGATGTCCCAGAGTTTTCCTTATGTCTCAAATGAAAACCAACAGGAAGGCAAGAGTTCCCCCTCTGCCTCACGTTCAGGAAAATGGTGTGATGGGAATGGGCTGGACCAGACTTCTGCTTGTTTCATCCCATTGTGCAGAGCCCTGCTCAGCTGGGCCTCACCTGCAGAAGCCTTGAAGCTGTGATTTAATGTGCAGCCGCCCTTTGCTCAGTTCCCCGTTGCTCCAGAGGAAGTTGCTGCAGCTCTTTGCAGAGCACAACGTACCTCTCATCTCCTGCCAGCTCCGCAGAGCAGAGCAGTTCCTGACGGCAGGATCACCACCCTCGTCGCCTCCTCCATTGCTCACTCTTCTTCCAACATCTGGAGGTCTGGTCTGCAGCATGGGGTGCCTGGGGTTCGCACGCTCCCCTTCTCCCATAGATCCAGTTCCAGCCATGCTGGGAGCCTTTCCCAGTGAAGCCCAGCGTGGCTGGCTGTCCTTGCTGCCAGCGGGCCACCGCAGCGAGGCAATACAAAGACAACGAGGAGTCCCAGCCATCCTAAAACATCTATTATTTTTCACTGGAGGTTGTAGAAGCCTCAGTCAAGGGAAGTGGATGTGTCCTGCCTGACTGCATCCTACCCTGTAGACAACACACACAAGACACAAAGTTGACTTTTCTTGGGCCTTTTGGCAAAGGAAAAAAAAAACAACTAGTGAGTTTTACCCACTCTGAAACAGGTTGTGTAGTTTTTAAGATAAAAGTGAGGGTCTGTTCTTGAGCATCATTTTCTTATTTTTCATAAATAACTGATCGTCACTCAATAATTGCTTTTTACACCTCCTCTCCCACATTTCTTTCAGCTGCTTAACACTGTACTGAAATTATACTTGATATATTTGCTAAAGATATGAAAATGGTGCATCCAGTTCTCCTTCTTCCTGTGAATCCATCCATAGCCCGTTCACATGTCTCTCATCCATATTTACTGATAGATTTTTGTATTCTTTGAATTCATCACGAAGAACAGTAGTTTTCTCTGTTTCTGGGGTTTGGGTTGGTTTATTTAGGATTTAGATTGTTCCATAGCTGCAGTTTTGCCCCAGGAGTCACCTGGTCCTTTTTTGCTTCTTTCCTCACTGGTGGATATAAGACAAAGCCCTCAAAGAACTGAAGAAATCACCGAAGTTTTTATCCCCCTAGGAAGAAAGGTAACAATTTATGGACAGACCGCAAAAAGGCAGGATTAGGGGATTTTAGAAAACATAAACCTTTTCCTTTCTGGGCTGCATAGGCTTTTCCCAAGATGTCATTCCTAAGAAAACGTGCTACTGTAGCGTAGATGGATGAAAAGTTTAAATTCAAGTTTGAACAAACTCAGTACTTGTGCACTTTTATTTAAATAATTGCTTCTGTGTTGTCTGTGATACAAATATTTAGACTTTGATCTCCTTATAAAGCCAGATAGTTCTTGAAAATTTCCCTAAGTATTTTCCCCATTTTCTGAGCCAAGGAAAGGGTTTTTCAAAGCCTAAGTCAGCTTGTTTTATCTCAGAAGAGATAATGTTATTTTAGTGTAGCTGGAGAAGACCTCAAGTTATTTTTTGTATAAAGATTCCTGAAAAGGGTAAATCTAAACAGGACAAAATAATTTCTTTTAAACCCTTAAGCAAATGAAATATATAGATTTGCACTGTCTTTTCAATAATTTTCTTCCAATTCTAATTAAAAAGCAAAACTGGCCCCATGCAAATTCAAATGAAATTTTATTAAATTTTATCAAGTTAATGGTATGGGACATGAAAGGAAATAATCTTTAAAATATCAGAACAGAAATAGCAGAACACTAAATGGTAATAATGTTAATTGGCCTCTCTTTGCTCCTATACAACTGTGAGTACTTGAATAAGTCACTTATAAAGAAATAGATGAACTTACATGAATGTCACTCTGTGCTGGGTGAGAAATAGTTTCGAGAGGCTGAACTATTTCATGGGCCAAAACACAAAGAATGACAGCTTTCTTCCTTTCAAGGTTTGAAACAATCAAGCTTCAGTTTGACATTGAAAAAAAAATACTATTTTTTTCTAACATTTTGAAATTTAAAATTTTTTGTTGAGAGAGGAAAGGTGGAATGTGCCAAAATTTTATTAAAAACTTAGAGAAAAAAGTTTTGGAAAAAAATCTTATTTCTCAAACCATCATGGTATAACCAGACTTTTCCCTATTAAATAAAAATGTTTCATGAAAATAAAGTCAATTTGGTCTAATCTTATAAATTACACTGGTTTGTCATGAAATAGATTCAATGTATTCATAGTTATTTATTTTAAATATGAACATAATTGCCCAAAGAGCAATTGTAGAATTTCTGTTTCTTCAAGGTTAAGAATACCCATGGGTATCCATTCAGTGGATATTTATTCAAAAGTAAGAAAGTACACCAAACTATTGTCTAGCGTAGATTTTATTTTAGGAGCAAACATAAACACGAAGAAACTATAATCCTGGTGTAATGTAGGAATCTAATTAAGACTAATGAGGTAACATTAAATTTAATGTATGATGCATTTTATATGCCTTACCATTAGAGCTGCAGCAAGCTGTTCATCAGAGCGTCGCACTTTGGTGAATAAACCCCTCAAGGCATTGTTAAACAACCTGGGCTCAGGCCTTGTCCTGCCCATTAGGTTGTGCTGGGCTTGGAAACATCTAGATATAAGTGGAAATTTGTTGGGGGGAAGAATGAAGGGGGAGGCCACAGGAAGTTCTGATCATCTTTAAATGGCTCAGCAGGCTGATAAAAAGGAAGATAAATGGATGGCATGTCGCACTCTCGAGGAGGTACCAGGCTGGGGCAGAAGAGAGGAGGGCAACATGTAATGTGTGAACTGCTGTTTCAGAGACACTTATAGCCACAGGAATGGGAAAAGGCTGGAATTTAAGTGACAGAGCAAAATAAGAGGAATGGGCATAGTGATCGTTGCTTAATAGGTAATTAATAGTATGGTTTATTGTGGAATTTATTTTTTGATTTTTATTGTTTCCCAAATTCATTAAGTTCTTTACATGTATTTAACTGTACAGAAAAATAGAAGTATTGCTCCAGATATAGATTTCATCCTCCAAATTCCTTCCCTCAAAAAAACTCCTTCCATAATATGAACAAATCTTTTAACAATGATTTATCAAATGACATTTCTTAGACTCTGTCTGATTCACTATCCCTGGAAGGATTTAAAAGATCTCTAGGTATGGCACCTGGGGGCATGGGTTAGTGATGGGCTTGGCAGTGTTGAGTTAATGGTTGGACTTGGTGATCTTAGAGGGCTTTTCCAACCTAAATGATTCCATGTTTGCTTTAACATTCAGGGAAGTATATATGGTTCAATGAAGTTAAAGATGGGTTGGAATGAAGACCGGGTGCTGAGGAATGGAGATATTTTTGGAGGAACATGTAATGAGTTGACTTCATGGGTTTACATTATAAACTGATACTATGGTGATGGGAGTGAATGGGTCAGAAGTACAAATTGAGCTGTAGCTTGGACAAATTCAGAGACTCTGGTGTCAATGGGTGTTTGCCAGCTGCTGTGAGACTGGGCCAAGCATGAGAAGAAGGTGAGGTAAGGAAGAGTTAGTTGGAGTGGGGAAGGGGGGGGATGGGGAGGGCTGGTGTCAAAGTGCACTTCAACCCTGCTGCTCCAAAAGCTGAGTTTTAGCCTACTACATCCTGAAAATTCATTCCAGTTTATATTATTGCATGTGTTAGTGATGGTTTGAGTGTTTTGACTTTGAAGTATTTCATCTACACATGAAATTGGAATTTCTTTCTTCCTTTTTTTTTTTTTTTTTCCTGTGGAATATAGCCATGGAAACCTGTAGTCTGTGCCGAAAAATAAATGACTGGAAATGTTCCTTGCTGACTAACTTGCTACAAGACATTATTATAAGTAAAAACATAAAGTTACACTTTTGACAACAAACAAATGCCATGCGCTGGTTTGGAACTAGAGATTCAGCAATGAAGTTGGTCTGAGGCAGAAAATATTTTCAGAATGACTGGCAGAGGTACAATAGGAAGAGCAAAGGTACCAATTGCAAAGGTTTGGCCTGGTAGAATGAGTTATTCTTTGCAGGAACCTCAGAGTGTACCGTGAAAGCTCAGCTGGGGGCAGAAAAGAAAACAATGCTGCCAGAGGGGCTTTGGGGGGTGGGAAGGAGCGACGTGTTCACAAGTGTTGCGATATTGACCTCACTCAGCTGCTATGGAAGTGTGGGTGGGGGGGATGACTTCAAGGCAAGCAGATGTGGGCTGATACTGAGAGTTTTTACAGCCCCCTGGTGCGTGTGTAACATGCTGGGACCACCCCATCGTACCTGACCTTGCTGCCCGAGAAAAAGCACATGCAAAGGGGGTCGTTTTGCTACCATAACCTGCTCTGCTCCCTCCCTTCCCTAAGGGAGTGCCTGTGAGCCTCTACCTGTACAAACTTGAATGAAGTTTATGCTGTCGCATTCACTCCCCATTCAGTGTTAAGCAGAAGGTAGATGGAGGATGAATTTAAACTGGGAGATGTGAAGGTTTATGGAAGTAGACTATTCCTGTGACTCCTCCATTCCTCATCCCCTTGTGCTCTGTGATTATTTTTAGAAAATTCCTTGAGCAAACCTTAGAAAGTGCAAATTTATTTCTGGGTTATTAATTTATTTGCATTTCATTTTTCCTTCTCCAACCTCCTAATTCCATTAATACCAAATCCTTCTTGTGATTGAGTTAGAAGTATGCCTGTCCTATCCCATATATTACTCTTGTTTTTTCCCTTTCGAATTTCATCTTTCCCTTGGAGACATGTCACACTCTGCTCAGCTTTTGCCATTTGGGATGCTCTCTTCTGGGGCTCCTGTGTTTGGGTGCTGTGTCCCAAGGTGTTGGGATGTCCTCCCAGCTTGGACTCACTGATCTGGTCGCCAGGGCAGTGTGTGTCCCACTGGGGTTTGTAACACACAAATTTAAACACGTTGCAACCAAAGCTAACAGGGCTAAGACATTTCCAAGGCTCCTGAAATCCTATCCCTTGGTATTACCTTTATTCTAGGAGAAGTGCAATAGATGAACCTCCTTGCCTTTCCTTGTATATGAGTGTTGTTTGGATTTAGGTCAAATTCCTTGAAGGAGATAGACATCCTTTTAATCTCAATATCCTGTTGCAAACGGCTTTTCTTTTAGGAATGGATTCTCACCCTCCTCTGCAGCCAGCTTTGTTCTGCTCTCGCTCTGCAACAACTGTGGTATTACCACAGCTTGGGATTTTTGTTTACGATGCTAAGGCAAACAAGGATGGTGTAAACCTTGGAAAGTATTTGGTCTGATAGAAAAGCACTCAGATGAGCTTCAAATAGGATTCAGGAATTGTACAGGGATCTGGTGGTTGTCAGAAGTTCTATTTAGTGCCAACGTGGCCAAGATGCAGTGGGAACTGCTAACTTTCCTAGTGTAGTGTTTTTCTGCTGGGGGTGTGGGTTGTGTTCTCGGAATCCATCTGGCCATTACTTGTTTCTGCGTCACAACAAGCAGTCAAGGTGTTTTTTACATAAGTAGCCTTCTGATCAAAGAAAATAGGTGTTTCTTTCCCAAAAGTGTTGCAGGGCTTTGTATTCCTCTACCTATTTGCTGTGCTCAGCTCCTGTAGGTGCTGAGCTGGCAGAGTGAAGGGTTAGTTTTAATCTGCTCCCTTGAACCTCTTCCCTTCATAAGGAGCCTCTCTTTTAAACAGTAAATCACAAGCGATGATCTGGTAGAGATTGACACTTCCTACTTCTTCAATAGGTAAATTGCCCTTTTAGGATAGTGAGCCATGCTCCTGTCCTCATTTTTCATATCTCACTTAAAAAAAACTCCAAAAGACAAAACCCCAAAATAACAGAAAATAAAAAAAAATAATCTTTCAGGGACTTTGACTTCAGCAAAGGCACTTTAGAGTCTTTTTCTAATGTCATTCTGAAGTTAAAAAACAATTTGACTTCAAGGGAGATACGGCCCAATTTTTTAAAAACTTAATAGGATTAGTCATGGGAACTATTTTTAGCAAAAGTTCAACTTTATCCATGTATTTTAATGTGGGAAAAGTGTGTCCTTTTCCCTCTGCTAATGTTTGATGTATTCCAGCCCTCCTGCGAGTGTGTTTGAGTATCTTAGGGGCTCTGGAGTGGAGGAGAACTTCCTCTCGGATTCTCTCTGTTTTCTTTCGTGAAAATGACATTCCTAAGCTGTTTCACTTTCTGACAGGAAATGGAGCCTTGCCAAAAATGATTAAAGTCCAAGAAAGCATAACAGTTCCAAAGCTGCAGCAGTTCTTTAGGAGTCCCGAGTTTGACATTGTGTCAAACAAATGTGAAATATTGTTTAATAAATTTGAATAATACAGGGAAAGGGAGAAATGGTTCTTGGCTTATAATGCTGGTGCTCTTTATTAAGTCTGTAAAGGCCTGCCTAGCTCTAATAAATTGAAATATATACATAAATATACTTGTGCATGGATAACAGTTTAATATTGTAATATATAATGAATGGCGGACATGCACCCCCCACATGCAGACATTGATTTATTCATGCTACAACCATATATATATATTGATATGTGTGTGTAGACTCCCTCACAAGTTTGTATATATTTATACACGGAATTACCATTTGCAGGCAACTTCTGTGCCTGCCTCATATAAGAAATATCATAAGTATTATTTATAAGGTGTGATGTGACATTATGACTCTGTAAAAATACTAATCTAATGCTTGATAAAATACAATTGTTAACGGTTTCTCAATGGTTTTTAATTCAGTGTTTGTTTAAAGAAATTGTGAGGTCTCTGCTCAGGCCAAATAACACCTTTTCATGGAATTCCAGTGTTGCTAGAAGGGCTGTGCCAAGACTTCTGAAAGCAGCGAGAATTCTAGAACCCAACAGCTTGGCTCTGCCATCTCTTCACATTCAGTGACTCCCTCTGCCAGAAGGGCTTCCAGCCACTGAGGGTTTGACAGTTTTCAGTACTAGAGTATTAACACCACAGCTCTAGCAAAGTGAGCTAGACTTCTAAGAAATTCCTGTGCTGTCAACCCTGAGTGTGAAAATGTCCTGTCAGGCTCCCACGGTCCTAAGATCACTTCTCAAAATCCACCAAAACTAAAACCCTTCATTTTTAAGTTGTGTCTTCCAATGTTATTTTGCATTTTGGTCATACTGAGTTCACTAAAATCCCATTTTCGAGTTGCTCTTTGACCACAAGACCAGGAATTTCCTTTTTTCTTCTTGATTTTAATATAAAAGCTGGATTACATCATCACCAGATTCCAGAAGCTCTGAATCTTAAAATGAATCTAATGACTCAAGGCTCAATAAAATTGGGACAGTTGGCAACTTTTCTAGAAAACATGAAAAGTTGCTTTGTTGGTTCTTGCAAGAAAACTCCACTTGTTTCCTCTCTGTCAGATACATTACTTCTCCACCAAAATATATCAAATATTCAGGAACTTATAAAACAGTAAAAGTGTTCTACTGACACGGTCTCAGTAGGCAGAACATTCTTTAAGTGGGGTGCATTTCAAAGCCAAGTCTTAGGAAAGGATTTTAGTTTTAATTTTTAGTCTTGGAGTGTAGTGTTATTTGATAAAAAAGAGTAATCTTCAATAGTTTTCTAATGGCATTTGAGGTTTCACATCAGCAAGGTTGGAACCAGGACTGTTCCTACTGTCATTCAGCAAGGACAGCAATTCACGGCTACTTTTCAGACAAGCTAAATTGATCAGACAAGTCAGTCAATGTCATTGAGCACTATTTGTCACTTCATAAGCAGCTACAATCTGCTGCTCTGCAAATGCAGAAGGACCGTCGAATAAATCACATCAACCACTGGGAGTAGATAGTATCCCTTCATCCATAATTGGTGTGGTCCTCTCCTGTCACATCCGCTCATTCCCCGCGATTCCGGCGCGGATTGACACTGACAAAGAAAGAGCAGCCGCTGTCAAAGGAGCTGGAGTCTGTCTGCTGCTCCACTTTCCCCGCTAATAGATATCTATCATAATATTGCATTAACATCACAAAAAATCAGACTTATAACTCTGCTATCTGGGTGTATTGATGACACATGTAGGGGTTTCTCTTGGGTTATGGGTGAGAGCTGCTTGATGCAAAAGGAAAGCTTCTGATTAAAACCACTTACCAAATCCATCAGCCACAGGAATATTTACTGCTTTGTGTGCTGATGATCTCACAGACAAAAATATAATAAAGTAAAAACTAAGGGGGAGCATGATTTGTTGTAAACAGGCCTTCTGGAAATTTGTTAATTGTTATTCTCTGCTGGTGCAGGGATACTTCATGGGCATTATTCCTATAAAGTGGTTTTATGGTTACATAGGTACCAAAATAATTATGGAAATGAAACAGATTGAAAAAAATAGTAATGATGCTTAGCATAAAAGAAAAGCCCCCAAAACTTCTATCTCATACCTAGTTTGGGAAATACATATTTTTTAATTGAACAGATTAAATTAGCAGAGAATTTTTTTGGCAAAGGTGTGCCAGGCTACAAACTTTTTTTCCTGGGGAAATGCTGGACAGTTTCAACCAGGAATATGTTACATTAATTAGCTCAGTTGGTCCTCACGAGAAATCACAGTGGAATATCCAAACTGCTGTGTAGTGACATGTAAATCTCTCTGACAACCTGGAGGCACAGATCATTTGTTCAGTGTGTGGTTCCAACAACATGCTCGTGGAGGAAAGTACCTTGTTTGCTTATAAAAAAGATTGCAGTTAAATATGTAATGCTGAGAACAGAGCAGTGGGATCCGACATCTCCAGGATGAGGATCTGGATCTTTTCTTTTTATTCTGGGGGAGAAAAAGTCTTAAGTGAGTTTACTTGTGTGTAAACAAGGCTTCACATTGCCTGTCCTGTGGGAAAGTAGTGAAATGCTTTATTTTTAAAGGTGCTCAGTATAAATGTCATGTTCCTGGCTGGAGTCTTTGCTGGGGCCAAGGGCAAAGCATAGTACCAGATGATTCTTACAATTTTTAGTCTGGGATGTCTCTTGACCCGTGTGCAGAGATGATGAGTAATTTTTCCTTTCTGTGTTGTTTTTTTTTGCCTCCTGGTGCAGTAGTTGTCCTGAAAGCATGCCAGAAACCTCTGTAATAGGTAAGCAGAAATGATTTTATCTGTGAAAGACTTAATTCTATTAATATTCATATAAATTCTACTAGAAATACAGTTCAAAAGAAAAATCAAAGCAGTAGATCATAAAAGTATTAATCACTGAACACAAGACTTTGTCATGGTTTTGGACTAAAATAATAGAAATGTTAGGCTTACAAATAAAATGTGAGACAAATCAACGTGCAACGGAGAACTGAACAGCATCCAGAGGAGGCAGCTTACACAGGAGCACATTCATTGTCAACATCTGATACTGAAAAGGTCAATAGTTAATTAAATAATCCATCACCTTAGGATAGAGAGCCGTCCTCACTTCTGACAATCAATGACAGAAATATTAAAAGGTCAGAAAATGAGTTACTATATATTGTGTTTTCTTACTGTGCATTATAGAGATGTGACTTGGGTTGAGTGGTGTGGGCATTGAGATAAGTAGGAAGAAATATTAGCTGTTGCCCAAATATTTTCTGTGATGCTCTTTTACCAGGCTTCTGTATCGATGGCCCTCAAAGATGCAGCAAACTTTTACAATGGCAATATCACAGAATTTATAACACTCTTTGTTTAATGATCCGGTTTTGGGAGAATCTTTCTCTCGTGCTGGCTGAGGTTATATGAGAATAAACTGGGTGAGCATTCTGATATTCAGATTTTGATTAGGTAAGGGTAGATCTAGTGAGTATAGCAGGGTGAATGAAGTCCATTCTCTGACTCCTGCCTCTGTCCCTCAGCACAGGCTGCTGTGTGCACTGTACTGCCCATGCATGGTGTGTACCTGGTTCCAGGTTTATCAACAGTTGTGTTACTTAATATTTTGGACACTGAGTGCCTGTAAATAGCTTATATTGATAGCAAAACCGTTATACATTCTTTTGAACTGGTCATCTTTTGCAGAAACATTTCCCTCCCTGGTTGTGGTGCTATTCCTGCACTGTGTTTGTCAGATGAGGAGTGTGGGTGACTCGGTGCATTTTTTCTCTTCTTTCTCAAGGTAGGCTGAAGTTTTCTTATTTTCTGAATGGAAACTGGGCTTTCCATATGTGAAGAAAACAATTGGCTCCTTTTTCTGTGGCCAACAGTCTGTGCTCCACTGCCCTCACCCTCCTTCTATGCACAGGCCTCTGTGAGTATCTGCAGTGCTCTAAGGAGACCTCAGACATAAAGGAAGGGCTATGAATGCATCATAAAAAGGAAGTGCTTCCCTCTTTTTGTACAGTATATATTTATTACTACTTTCTCCGTTTCTAAATTTCCTAAATTTTACTTTTGTAGTATGTAACTTTTACCCTGGGTGTAAAAGTCACCACACTGAATTCTGGCAAGTGTTATATGATTATTTTATCTCTCACTATAAAGAGTTTTGAAAGACTTTGTATGAGAGGCGATATAAAAATAAATTGAATTGAACTATGGCTTCACCTTCCCACTCTTTTAGTGCAGAAACCTTTAGAGCAAAAACTGCAATATAAGGACAAAGGAGGAGATTAAGACTGTGTCATGAAAGAGGTGACACTGGGTGACAGGTCCGACCCTGCCTGAGCAGTTTGGTGGGTTTGCAGTCGGCTGTGTGTTAATTAGATTTTAAGCATGTTCACAACTGGGAAAAAGCCTGTTTGTATTTTTAGTGGGAAGGTTATTTTAAGCCATGAGAAAGGTATTAGGTATTATCTACTGTGGTGCATTTATATAAACAAAGGTCTACCTGATGGTTGTGCAAACATCTGTTCTGTTCTTACCCAACATTGCATGGTTCATTAAAACTTACCCTGTTGGCCTCTGAAAGGCAAGTTCTGGAAGCACGTAATCTTACTTGCAGATCCACAATTCCAGTAATTTGACTTTTAAAAGAAAATACTGTTTGTAATGAGGTAATGAGGTTTTTTTGCTTTGGGTTTTTTTTTTTTGTTTGTTTGTTTGGGGTTTTTTTTGTTCTTGTTTGGTTGGTTGGTTGGTTTTTGGGTTTTTTTCTTTGGTGTGTGCGATTCCTCTGTTAAAAATATGATTTTATGTTTTACAATTGAGGCTCAATAAATTACATTAATAAATGACTCCTGGTTCATGAGATGTGCTGTATTTTGACAATATCAGCCAACCTTTCCATTTGTTTAAGAAGGAAAAGTGGGGAGCCAAAATAAAGCTGTTACAGAAGAAATCTCAAGAATGTTTATGAAACTCTGCTCTAGCTACATTTATTAGGAGTCAAAGCATAGTCTTAATTTGTCATGCAGAATTCCAGGGGAGTGAGTAATTTCTAGAGCTTCTCTAAATGCCAGGATTTAATAATTTTTTTGGAGCAATTTGTTTGTAAACATGGAGCAAATTGTATAGGTTGCAACGTGAAAGGTACCTAGAATTTGTCATCTTCTACTAACAGCTGTTGGATTTATTTTATAGTATCTTGTGGGATTTTTTGGATAAATGCACTGTTGATGGCAGGAAAAAACACCCTGAGAATCTCTGATGTGGGCACACACAAAGTTTAACTGCAATAAGCTGTTTCTCAAGGGTTTTGATCTCCAATGGAGAGATCTCCTGGGTTGCTGCAATTCCCACCAGGATGTCCATGTGTCACCTTCAGAGGCAAACCCCAGGCAAGATGGTAATCTCCCTCCTGGTAGTGATGCTTCCAGCATCATTTTTATGATGTGAAGAGGGGAATCACAGCTTCCCAAAGACGACTTTTTGGAAAATGGAGCTCATTAATTTTATTTGCCAGTTTCTGTGGTGTTGCAGGAACCCAGGATATTTGTTTTGTCACTCCAACTTCTCTTTTTCATCTTGTGACCAACCGTAGTTGTGAGCTTTAGTCTTTTATTTAGTGATCAGAGGCTACACCTGTGCTAGTGGTGGACCTGACAGTGTTGAGTTAATGATTGGACTTGATGATTTTGGAGGTCGTTTCCAACCCTAATGATTCTAGAGAACAGTGGGTATGGATCTGAAGAGTAGCTGATGTTAAGAATCTCAAATATACCGCATTTATTTTTGGGGGACAGCCTTGGTCTAAGATTGTTGTCCCACGGACTGACTCCCTGACACTGAACAGATTGTATTGTGTTTACTCTTGGTGTGCACTTCAGTGCAATTTAGAGGACATCCAGTGATGGTTTCCAGACAGCTCTTTGCAGTGTGATGGGTAGAAGGGACTGGGAGGTGTCTTTCAGAAGTTCACTCTAGACTCAAGAGAAAACACACCAGAAACTTATACCTGAATGTTAAGCAACGTTTTGTGGCCCTTCCTTATGCAGCAGGATGAGTTGTGTTCCGTGAAGTCTTTCCAATTAGATGTCCTCATTGCCCCTTTGTTTAGTAGGCAGGTGAACACCTCCATAGGTGCCATCACTTCTCTGTCAGTGCATCCCTAGGCTGTGGGCACACCAGTAATCCCAGAAACCTCAGGAAATTCATGGAAACCATATTTGAGGCACATTATCGCCTAAGGAGGGATGCTCAGCATGTGTGTTCTTGTGTCCTTTCAGAGGTTTGTCATGGATTTGAGTAATGTGGCAGAGGCTTTTTGTCCGAACCAGAACATCAGTTCTCATAGTCTCCTGCTCACCAGATCAATTACCCCATGTCACACAAACACAGCTCAAATCATAGGGGAAAACCCACTCTTTTCTCACTGCATTTCCAACCTCTTCAGAACCTCTGCCAGCACATGTGAACTACGATAACATTCCAAGATACTGCTTTACTGAAATGAAAGCCTTGCTTGCAAGGCCACATTGTCTGAAGTTCTCCCATCCCTCATTTAAATCCAACATAATTAGCCCAACTACAGACTTTGTTGTTATACATGCTGAAGTATAATGGCTGCTATTATAGCAGCTTGCAGGAGCAAAGATATATGATATTGAACGATATGTCAAGGAAAAATAAACATGTTTCATTTCTTCATTAGATAATGTTTATTTATAGCACAATATATATCTACCTCCACTGTACCATTAAAGTTTTGACTGCTTTTTAACTATAAAATTTGATATTGTTGTGGCAGCTGCACTACTCAAATGATTGCCGTAGTACAGCTGTTATCAAAGAGTAAGATTTATAGCTGCCCTACATGGTGTAAAGATATGTGCATATTTACTTTGTGTTTTACTACTTGTGTCCTATATTTTAATGACACAAGGTGAGATGAAATAGTGAAATAAAAAAACTCATTTTGCTGCCACAGAAACGAATGGCATGATTTGGTTAAAGTTTGGTGTTTAATTTTCTATTGTGTTAACGATTGGGTTTATTTAAATGTATTTTACATTTTAGTAGCCATCAAGGTTTGTTTGGGTTTATTTCCTGTTTTTACTTTTCACAGAAGTATTCTGGAACTGGGGTAAGAACCACATGCTTGATGAAACACGTCAAGCTATGTTGATCAATATTTTAATCCTTAGACAAATTGTTAGACCACAGTGAGGAGCAGCTCCCCTCACTCAGCACAGACTGTCTAATCAAAAGACCTTGCAAGCAGAATTCTGTTATTTCATAAAGGTTGAGGACTTTCAGCACAAATAACACGACATAGGTTGACTGCAATGTATAGCCCCGTGTGCAAGAGAATTTTAAACTCAAACATTCTCTGAAATGCCAAACCCATAAAGAAACAAATTAAATTAAACCACAGAGAAATTATGAATAATAGATTTTAAATTATTAATTCATTTCCATGATATGTTTGAATGAAATTAAGAGAGTGTTTGAGTTGCTTCCAGCTGAAAGAGCTGAGTACTGGACAACTCAAAGTTCACAGGCTCTTGCTGAAGATGCAGCCTGCACATCATGGGACAGGAATTTAAGGGCCCTGCCAGATTTTAACGCATCATGTTGGCTATTTTGACTCAGTAAGCAAAGAAACTCCTCATGTTATGGTACATTTTGTTTTGTTAGCTTGATGTACCTTTTTCTGCCACTGTGTATGCTTTGAAAGCTATGTTAAAATGTTTGTGAAAACAGGCTTTCTCATGAGGTCTCCTTTCCTTCCTGGATTTTCTCATGTCATAAATCCAAGAATAGTCTTTTGTCTTGATATTTTGGTATTTTTCTTTGCGCGTTTTTTTTTTTTTTTTTTCCTTTTTTTTTTTCTTTCTGGCGCAAAAAAAAAGTCTGATGAATTAACAAAAAAAAAAAAAAGAAAAATCAAAATGGGAACTTAACTTTATGTCTCATAGAAGATTTGGTTCCAGGTTTGAGAAAAGCTTCATGCTTCCTATTATTTTACTCAGTCATCCCTGCCATGAGCTTACTTTGCCTTAGGGTGATGGTTTTTAGAATTTACTCAAACATTACTTCTTATCAAAACTTTGACCTACAACTTGTTGTCCCTAAGCACAGACTTTACAGGGAACTTACAAACTCAGTTAAAATGCAAATTAGACAAGCAAGCTCCCAGTGAAGGAGATATCGCAAGTGAGTGCACATTAGGTAAAGTAAAAGTGATAATTAATAAACTGGCAATTTGGCTGGGCCATCACTTTAGCTGTGCTTGATCAATAGCTTCTGTCTCTGTGTTTTTCAGCTGAAGCTTCACCAATTTGCCAACCTTTGGCACCAAGAAAAAAGGACACTTATGTGAAAAACACACTGGGCCCTAGAAAGGTGACCTAGACCACCTCTGTCCTACCAATAACAACAAATTCCTACAGAGACAGGTCTCTCCCAAGTTAGGGACCAGCTGCATAGGTATGGAGATGAGTATTTTAGGTTAATTCACCTTAAAAGAGCTTAGTGTTAGTTTTCAGTTCTTCCACTGCTTTTTTTTCCTGTTACCCTGCCAGATATTACTGGAGATCAGATTCTGCAATTACAGAGTAACCGCATCCTAATCCTGGGTTTTCCTGCTAATCAGAAACAATTTTTCTGTTGTCAGTTGTGTTATTTTAATGCCTTTTGTCTTAACTCTTTAACTACACTTAACAGAATATAGCTGTCTAAAATCTCCACCTCTGTTCTTATGGGGAGCTTTTACGTTGGCCAGATATCAACAGTAACTTTAATATTATGTTACAGAAATATTCTTTGAACTTCTTAAGCCATGATTCTTCGAGGTTCAGGAAAAAGAAATGTAAAAACCCAGTAGCTCTGCTATAAAGACTTCTGCATCATCTGTTGAGTCCATTNGGGGGGGGGGAAGAACAGTAAAAAAGATAGAAAATAAGTAGCTGAAAAACCCACTGAAATAACACACCCACTAAAATAATGAAGCCATAAACACAAGGAAAATTTGTGTTAAGGCTACAAAAATACTTTACCTCAGTTCCTCTGGGGCTGGTCTTTATAAGACACATGGCCCTTTTCACTTTATGAGAAGAATCCAAGACGCTCAGCTGGATTTCCAAGGCTGGGCAATACTTTAAGAAAATATTGTAAGAGTGCTCTGTCTGGTCTAACCCAGGACCCCGAGTTTATGTTCAAGAGAGCTTTATTAGCACATGCTGAAGCAGAGGTTTGACTTGAAATATATGCATTATAGAGCTGTTTCCTTAACGAGGGACCATCCCAGAGCACTCCTCATACTCAAATGTTGAGAATCTCAACTGCGTGACTGTTTTTTGAGACTAAGCAAAACCAAAATCTCATAAGTCAATTATTTGATTATCCTCTCTCAGGCACTGTGTCACCCTTTAGTGCTTTGCATATCTGTTGTTATCACAGAATTGGATTTGTGTTGTAAAAATCCTTAAAGATTTTTTAGAATGAAATCTCCATCATTTTCTCTACCATCTCTTTGGCTCTTTAAGTTTCCAAAGGAATACAAGTTCACATTTTGCTCCCATACACTGATGAGGTGATGCAGAAATATTTAGAGCACTAACACTGATTCTGGTTTTTATCCACTGAAGCTGTGGTGATATAGGCAGGACAAAGATAGCTCTGTCTTAGTAATATTTATGCTATTGTTGTCTTGTAGGTCTTAGAAGTCCTTCCCAGTGTCGGACAAAATTGGAGTTTTCTGTGATTGAAATCAATGAAACTATTTGCGTGAGCAAGCTCTGCTGATTATGCAAAACAATTGTATATTTTAGTGATTTGGGCCATATTTTGACTAGAAGTACTCAGACATCTCAGAGAGCGCCAGATTTTCAGCAGGGTTTGTAACTCTGTGCCTTTGATTCTAAATCTTGCGGGCAGGTTCTCCACTGAGATGAACACCCAAAGAGCACTTTGAGCTGAACTCTGTGCTGAGAAGGGAAGGGAGGCCTCGAGGAAATCCATCTCTCTCCCTTTGGCAGAGGCTGATGGGGTGATCCCTCCCCAGGCTCCCACCAGCAGCACGAGGGGTAGGGATGCTCTGCAGTACGTGAGAGCCACACACAGTTTTGTCTTTCAGGATGGCTAAGTAATGACTGCATTATGTGGGTGGCATAAATTTGGAATGTTTTGAGGGAAATATCTCTTTCTTCATGTGCCACATTAGACAGGACTGTAGCATTATCTGATAAAGCGAATCTCAGCATCTCTTTGAACAAAATGCTTCTGTGGCAGGCTCTTGAAGATACATAAAGCTAGACTTGTGTTTAAAACCGTGAAGGGGGGGCTGGATACAGCTGTAGAGGTGATACAGCACTGATTTCATAAGACTTCAGTCTCCTTCTTGATATGACATTCAGGATGTGTTGTACCAACAACATCCCTGTCCTCTTTCCCGCTGAAAACACTTCACCTCTTCATGACCTCCTGGCAGGAAAGAACCTTTTGGACTGATTTTCCCTACAGAAATGGCTCTCCTTAGAGGTTTAAAATAAAAGTTTTGTTTCCATTTTAATCACCTTTTAATGGAACAGCGAAGACGTTGCTAAGTTGAACTGAAATTATTTTCTTGTTGTGTTATGGTCACACAAGAGGAGAAAAATGTTATTATTTAATCTCTGGATATTAGTGACAGTATTGAATATATACTATTATGAAAAGACATAACCTCTTAAATTTGCTCTTTCCATGTCTGATCTGGCATTTGCTGCCTCTATGCTGGTGTCCACATGTGTGTGCTATAGATCAGTGTGCATGCGTTGCATGGAAGGAGGAAGAAAACTGACCAGCTATATCCATCAGAAATAAATATGATACAACACCAATCTGCCTCAATGTTTTTCTCAATATCTAGAAACTCTCATTTCCATCAGGGCCTCTAAGTTCTGCTGCATTTTTCCAGAGCTCCTTTTGCACCCTGAAAGAGGAGTGGAAGTAACTAGAAATTTACTTTGTCAAGGCTAGTCTGGGAAATATTTTGGGGTTTGAATTCAATTTTCTGTAAAGCTTCTTTTTGTTCTGTTTCTAGTTTAGTTGTTTTGGTTTTTTTTTTTTTTTGTATGTTTGGCTGGTATTTTTTTGTTCTGTTTTATTTTGATTTCCTCCTATAGGTTAAGTAGAATAGTAGAAGCTCTGTCTCAGACATAGACAAGTGTCCTTTCCACACACAAGGAAGATCTGTATTGCAGCAGGTAAGATGATCCTATCCAGTATCACACGGGGCAAGGTGCTGAGTGTCCAACTTGTAAAGTTTTTTCATCTGCTCTTTCACACTGGAAGGGGAGGGAGCTGTTCCTTGCCCCTTCTGCACTGTGAGATTTCTGCTAGAGATTTAAAAAGTACATCTTCACTACTCCCCAAAGCCCAATGCAAATGTTAAATCCTATCCTAGATGTCTTCTACAAAAAATAAATTAATAAGAAAACCTGTTTTAAAAAAAAATCCTTTCCTAAAAAATATCATTGGCTGCCTTTTCTTTACAGTTGTTTAGCTCTGATACTTCTCTACCTGAAGTGACCACAAACTAACGTGTAAGAACCAAAAATAATCACTTCTGTCAGTCCTTTGACTTGTTCTTCAATGATGTGTGGGTTTCTTCATGGCAACTGAAGACGATTTAAAATCTTGATAACTTTCAGTAGGTGCAGGAAGTGTCAGTTGTCAGCATTTGTTTATCTGTTATGTACAAATGCCTCATTTCTGGTCATACAATACTCCTAATGTTTTTTTATGTGAGACACAGGTGAAATCATGGGATCATGGAATCTTTGAGGTTGGAAAAGACCTTTAAGATCATCAAGTCCAAATGTCAATCCAGCACCACCACCATGTTGACCATTAAACCATGTCCTCAAATGCCATATTGACACATTTTTTGAAAAGTCCAGGAATGGTGGTTCCAACACTTCCCTTGGCAGCCTGTTCAAATATTTTTCAACCTTTTCCATGAAAAAAAATTCCCAGTGTCTAAGCTAAACCACACCTGGTGCAATTTGAAGATATTTCCTCTTGTTCTGTCACTTTGCATCATTACCTTGGAGAAGAAACTGAACTCACCTCACAACAACCTCCTTTCAGGTAGTTGTAGAGAGTTTATATGAAGGTTTATATAACTGTTCCCCCTGAACCTCCTTTTCTCCAGGCTAAATGTCTCTCTCAGCCACTCCTCATAAGACTTGTGCTCTAAACCCAAATCTTACTGTCTTTAACATGGAAAAAAAATTATTTTCCACAATAATTAACATTTATTAAAAAGCAGGTAATTTGCTATCTCATGTGATTTTTTATTTCAAATCTACTGATGGGATGGAATTTAAAATAAACAATTTCCCGGTATGGCTGGAATGTTTGCATGTTCTTGGTCATGTGAATTGCAGAAAATGTGTGAACTGGAATTTGAAGTAAGGATGGCATAATACATTTCAGGATACACCTTGACAGAGGCACTAATTTAGTGCAGGTTCACTCCACATGGAATCTCTGTGTTTTTATGACATGTATAGCTGGTTGTAATGCCATACTGGGTATCATGTATAACATCAAAGAGCTAAGTAAGTATAAAGGTATGTTGTATTTTTTCAGTTCATGTCAACAAATTCCTTTTCAACCTTGGATACCTCCTGCTTAAAATCTTTAGCTCGTATTGCATTTTTATTTGCAGTATTTCTGTCCAAAAATAATATTTGTAACAGGAAAATGGAATGACTAGGCTATCTTTTATTCGATTTTTTAATAGTTTTAAATTATTTAACTCTTAGATGTCCTTGGAAAGTGGACAAAAGTCTACCAAATAAAGCTAAGTTCTTGGAGTATCATCAGCTTGCTTTCCACGCTGTCATGAAATTGTTTTCTTAAATTGGGCTGCTTCCCAAATGAAATTTTCCTCTTCTGAGATAACGTCCCATAGCAGATTTTCTGAAATCTTCAGAGATTATTCCTGGGCCAAGACTGCAGGCTCTGCTGAGCACATTGACACGAGTTTTTTGCAGACAAACCAAGAAAGGCAGATAAAAAACAGGTGGGACGTGGAAGATGTGTAGATGTTTTCTCAGGGTGGCGGGTCCTCCTGAGAGGAGAGTTTCCTCTCTTGAGCTCAGTGCCATTGTCTGAGTAGTTTTTAACATGGGTACAATATAATCATAGAATGGTTTGGGTTGGAAGGACCACATAGTTCCAACCCCCTGCCTTGGGCAGGGGCACTTTCCACTAGAACAGGCTGCTCCAAACCCCATCCTGCTGGGCCTTGGTGGACTGAGTAACTGAATCCTTTAAGAAGCATTGTCTAAGTAAAGGAGTTTGGATGGGGGAGCTCTTCTGAACTGATGTTTACTGAACTGGGATGTACACTTCTAAGAGAGGTGTGGACAGGCCTGCATCAAACTGGTGTATTCTTTGTTTCCTTTGTAGGTGACCCTAAAATTCCCCTGACAGAGAAATGGTCATAGTGCCCTCCCAAAAAAGGAGGCAAAGGGAAGGACCATCTAACCTTTGCCCCTGCTGATGAATACTTACTGGCAAAACCTGTGAGGAGCTGGAAGAGATTTCATTTGACCAAGTAGTTTAAAATAGTGGTTGCAATTGAAACCAGCTGCCACAGATTTTGAGCTTCACAGTAAAGTAATTACAATAATCTTTACACTTCCTATACTGCTGCTTCTAGCAAGGCAAATGACTTTCATAAATTTATTTTTGTACGGTGTATCTGAAAAGTGCCCATCTCTGAGGGGGACAGATGCCAGTTGGGGACATGGTGTATCATGTAACATATTTCAGCTCAAGGCTCAGAAATGTCATAGGATCCACAGAATCCTTGAAGAACAGAGAGGACCTCGGCTTCTGATGTGTCACTCAAAGGAGAGGTTGTATATGACACATAGGTTGCTTTATACCACTATATAATTTGGTGTGCTTATGCAAAGAAGCGCATGTGGGATCGATGGCATATGGTATATTAAGAAAGAATAACACCAGATTTTTTTAAATAAATGTATTCATCCATTAAATGGTGTAAATTAAAGTAAGCTGTCAAAATGACAGCACAATAATGCCATCTTTGCAATAGCACATACTGCAGCATAGTTAAATCTTATCACTTTTGTGGAAGAATTACAGATGAGATCCAAGGAAAAATTGCTTTTGAAATGTAAGTCTTTGTTAGTTAAGAATCACCATTGCTAGCCAGGATTCCCTATAAACACATAAAGCACAGAGTAACTAATAAATCATGATAATTTATATCACAGCTAATTCTGGGGAAGTAGCATCAGGGGTTATACTTCAGATACACTTCATATTACTCAAACTGTAATTATTTTCATTAAAATATAAAATTGCTTACAGCCAAGTTACTTGAAACACACAGCACTGCGCATTTAACCGTGTACACAACGGGGCCACGAGAGTTCAAAACAAGTAAAGTCAAGTGTTAAATAACAGCACTTATACTTTTTAATTGCATATCTTTGCAGACACAATCAATGCACTTTTAATATTCCTTTTCAGTGAAACATTGGACCAGCTTTTTCAATCATCATCATGTTGATTAAAAGTCAATGTCAAAATAAACTTGAGAAAATACTATGAAGTGCTTGTAAGCACAGCCTCTCTAATGGTTTGTGCGTGTCAAGAGGGCAAATTTTATTCCAGGAGGAGAAAAGGAAATGCTTCAAGTTTGTGAGAAGGAGAGCAGTGGAAGGCTGAAGAGTTTGAACATTTTCAAGTGTAATAATTTATAACACCACTCGCTCTCTAGTGCCTTTCTCTAACAATATCGATGGCTTCTACAAACAGTAATTAGTTACAGCCTCCAACACCTCTGCAAGGTAAATACAGGCAGTATGAAGCGTTCATCATAGAGCAGAGAAACCCTAAGAACCCCTAGGAGAGACAGGGAGTGCAGGAGAGCTTCCCTCCTGAAGGCCTGCGATGGTGCATGGAATGTTTGCCTGTTAGTTTGATATTGGGTGTAGTTTAATGCTGTTTATCTGATTTTTCTGTTGACATGGTCATCAGAGCAGCAAAGTTACCAATCTGACAGCAGTGCTTTAGTGAGCTGGACCTTCTCTACTCTCATGCTGTGGAGCTGATGGTGGGGTTTTGTCCAGAATTTTTTTAGTTATTTTTTTGAAATAGGTGAGTGAAATCCACTTATTGCTGCTGCAGTTGTTCTAATTACGTCTTCTTTGTAATTTAAACTTTTACTTCTTGAAATAAGACCACAGAAACTGTGTCTCTTTGTGTCATTTCTAGTAGTGGTGACTTGAGATAGAAGTGTGATAAAACAGGAAAGAAAGCTCCATGACCATGTTGAAAGAGGACAGATGAGATTCATGAGGGTGTGCATTGCTTGTTTTGTCAGATCAGTCTCTCCTGAAGCTTCAACACACTGCATTAACTTAAATGTTTTTGCAAAACTAATTAGTATCCAGAGTCTTAACACAGTTGTGGAGTCTATTTTACAGCTCTTGATTAAGCAGAACCAAGACACCTTAAATGTATCTCTATCTTTATTAAAAGGCAAGTCAGATAGGAGAAAGGAAACGTAGTTAGAAGCCCGTTTTTTTTCCTGAAGGATCCTCCCCCTTTTACTGCAGAGGATATGTTTGCCTGTAGCGATGAATCAGGAGCTAACAAGGTCCTCCTCACCTGTTGCTGCAAAAGTTGGGCAACTATGATGGACGAAACACAGATTTCCAGAAAAAGAAAGGAAGAATGAGTTTTCAATTGTTCAAATGGCCCTTGAAGCCAGTGTGAGTGCACAGGCTTTATAAAATCTATCCTCTATTTTCCATATTTTCACTAGAAAATACTTCTAAAAATCTCCTGTGGCACGTGTCTTTATGCAGGTCTTTTCCATTGCTGGAGATACTATCAAGACTTGGAAATCTGTGGCACAGCTGAATCTTTTCTGTCTGTAACAAAACTCTCTATTCAGACTGGATGAAAAGCTCAGGCAGGTTGACTGAGAACTCTCTGTTGAAGGCATTTTGCCAGTTGTCTTTTCCAGCAACTGTTTCCTGTTGTAATTCCAGGTGAGTTTTGAGTTCCTTTTGTTCCCGAGGTTGCTTCCTATGTTTTGTGCTGCTTTTGGTGTGGCTGACATATCAAACTTCTAAGTTGCATTTAGTTTAAAACATCTCCATCCTTTCTGAGTCAGGAAGCAGTGAGTCCTCAGTGTGCTGTATTAACATAATCTTTATTTCTTCTGAAGTGGAACAGTCCAGGTTATTTTTATGATGGCAGTAATGGAGGAAATAGTTGTCTCAGTCTTTACTGTGTATTCTTATAAACTCACAGAATTGGTAAGCACTAATAGTGTCGGATGTTACGAACTAAAACACAGAGATTAGGGCTTAATCTCAGCACTAAACTTTTTGACGTCTAACTGATGTCAACAGTGCTGTTTTTCCCAGCTCTCCCATGCCTCTTATGCAATGTTACAGGGAGTTGAGAATGACATTCAGCAGTCTTCCTAGGAATTTCAGGGGAAAAGGGATCTTTAGGCAAGAAAGATCATGACAACTCTCTGGCCTTATGAATTAAGACATTTTTATGGGAGTGAAAAAGATGTGTACAAATTCAGCAGTGAAAGAAGGGATTTGAACTCTGGCAGGGCTGTTGGTTGCCATCACTGTTTCCTGACTGTACAGTGATGAGCTTGATTTGAAAAAGTCTCCTTTGCCATGTCCCAGAGGGAGAACCCAAACTATGCCTGTGGCATTTCCCAATGGAAAAACAACTTCGTGGAGAGTGAGTATGTGGATATTGTTCGTATGGATGACAGCTTTCTTGGTGGAACCTGAAAGTCTTAAGTAAATCCAAAATATAAACTCTGAACACTTTCTATCTTGATGAATTTCCCAAGCATAAAGTCTCCTGATAGAACAAAACAGAGCTGCACTTCTTGTGTGGACAAGCTCTGTGCTGCCTGCACATTTGGCAAGAGGATGCTAAAATAAATATGCTTCACATTTTTTCTATTCCTACCTTTTTTCCCCCTTGGTTTCTATTCTATTTATGCACTTTGCAGTGGCCCTGTTAAAGACACCATAAACCTTCTGTATGCACTGGTATATTTAATATATGAATTTTGGACCCTGCAAGGGTTTGGGACTATCCCTTTTTTGGGTTTTAAAGGACATTTTGTCTTTTTAGATTACATATTTTTTGTCCATTTAGATTACATATTTGGAAGAATTTAGGTGGCGAGGCACTGGAACAAGTTAGCTGGAGGAGCTGCGGCTGCCCCATCCCTGAAAGTCTCCAAGGCCAGGTTGGATGGGGCTTGGAGCAACCTGGGATAGTGGAAGGTGTCCCTGCCCATGGCAGGGTGTTGGAAGGAGATGAGTTTTAAAGTCCCTTCCAACCCAAACCATTCTGTGGTACTATGCTTTGTCCTGTCACTTATTTTGTAAACAAACTGCATTACTTTATCTCTTCAACCATTTGTTAATTTTAGAACCTGTAAAATGAGAGAGTAAACCAGAAAAATTTAGGTAAAGGAGTGAAAAGCAGTAGAATTATTTGAGATTGTATGAGATACCAGCGATCTCCTCAGGAATGCAACTTTTTTAGTTCAAGTTGACATTTAAATTGCATTTTGTGCTGGAACGAAAAGTCAGTGGGAGAAGAAGAATATCAAATGAAATAGTGGCACATGTGGTGAGTCACATTTGCTATTATTTTGTAAGTATTATAAAAATATATCTGATTTTATTGGAATTGACAGAAAATTATTAAAAATTTGAGATAAAGTTTTCCTTTGGTAAACTGTGCCTTACAGATGGCGCATCAGAGAAAATTCTCTTCTTGTTAAGAAATCAAAACAGTTCAGGGAACACGGCAGCATCAGGATAATAATAGTTGACAGGTACAGTGGCTGTGAACAAACACCCATATCATGGTATCTGAGATACCATATTTTCCCCACTAAAATTAAACTATGAGCTCTCTTTGGCAGTGTTATCTTAATTATATGCCAGCCTTTGCTCTTCAGTTTGGCTTAATACAGCTTTAATTCCCTCTCTAGCAGGTTTCTTTTGGAGTTCACCAGGGTTGTTTGGCTAGAAACCTCTTTCCACACCTCAAATCCACCACAAGCAGAGCTCCAGCAACTCCTGAGGGTAAATTGGGCACAGACAGGAGAACCAAGTGAAACACAACCCTGTAGTAACTTTGTTGCTTGATCCACGTGTTTGTGTCGGCTGCTGTGCTCTTCATTTTCACTGCATTTATACTCAAATTATGTTCTGTGCTTGATGTCACAATGACCAGATTGGATTAAATATTTTTGGAACTAATTGCATAGATTTGGGACAATAGGATTTTATTATGATAATGTGCTATTTCAGTATGAAACCAAAGAGATAGTAAAATTGTCAAAGTCCTAACATAAAATACTGGCAAAAAAAAGGTAATCTGTATATAGCTGCATTTGTCCAACCCCTTGATTAAATTTGTGTTGAAAGCAATAACAGCCACAATTTATATTACAATATATTGCATTTTTATGCACAATAGAGAATTAGACAAAATATCATGTGTCAATGAGTACCACTTCAAGCAAGGTAATTAATTCTGTAATAAATAAATGAGTGATATTAGACAATTTCAAAGCTTGCACTGAGTTTTTTTCCCCATAAGGCTTAAATCACACATGTCTGTTCTGCTGGCTTCCAGTCTCCCCACCTCCTATGAGTGCATTTAGGGGGAATAATTCCTTAGTTTTACTTTTAACTGAAAAATACAGAAAAAAATATATAAACTACCTGATTCATTCAGGGAAGGATTCTGGTTCTTGATGAGTTCAGACATTATGACTTGGTTGTCGCTTTTAGGCTTTCTAGTAATTCTAAAACTGCCACAGCTTTCTGACCAAAACAATAATTCAAAAAATGAAAGAAGGTCTCTTCTACCCCCTTTCCTCTTTCTCTTGCCATGCCTTTTCAGGGGGAAAACCTGCATTCGTTCTGCACAGCAGAGATAATTACATACTGATAGTCTTAATGAATGAGTTTATATAGAAATGTTATCGCTCTGACAGTTGAGAACAGGCTGAAACACAAGTGTAGTCATGAGCCCAAAAGCTGTGCTTGAATATATATGAGTGCACAAGCAGCATCCAGACTAATTCTTCTTAAACTCCTTAAATTGTAGCCTGGGATGCACAGGAAGCCTTGCAGTCGCTTTCTACTTGCAAATGTGAGGGGGAAGTGAAAGTAGCATAGATAAATGTAAACCTAAAGGATACGTATCTGTGCTGGTATGCAGAACTGAAGGGTCAGTGATCACATTCAGAGCTCTGGGCTTACATGCAGCATATTCAGAAGGCAAAACATGGAAATTGGAGAGAAACAGGGAAGTGATAAATAGTGCAGTGGGAAGAAAGCAGAAATACTGAATGGAAAGCAAAGCTTTTCAAGATTAGTACTTCCAGTAAGGAAGAGTGTCATGAGAGCCTGAGTTAAAAAAGGCCTGCAGAGCCCTATTTTGTGTTGATGCTAATCACCACGGTGTTATCTCCCAGAGCTGCCTCCTTCCGGTGCTCCCACAAGATTTTGCTCATCCTTTTATGCTACGTGTAGGGCCCCAGAACACCTAAGGCTGTGGGGCCCCTGCCTCCCACAGCAGCAGCTTCTGCTCCAGGCAGGGCAAATGGTTAAGGCACCATCAACTCTTTCCAACCACTTCCTCTGGAAAATCATCTTTCAGCTTTCAAAAGCAAAGCATCCTGGACGAAAAAAGTCACCAAAGAAGGAGTAAATTCCCTAAATTGCTCAAATATGAGTGTTGTCTTTACTAGTGACACTTTTAGTACAGTGAGATTTTCTTTGTTGCAGTGAAAATGGCACCAGAGAAATCAAAAGGCTCTATTTTTTCACTAATTTATCAAATAGAAATCAGGTGGAAAGAAGGTGCCATACCATAGTATATTCAAGGCTATGAGATTCCTTCCATTGACTCCAGTGAATTTTGGATCAAACATTTGGAAATACAGGCTGAAACGAAGCACAACGTAGAGGAGAAATGTCAAGTTTGATTGCTGCTGGAAACATAAGAAAGCAGTGCTGCTGATCCAGAGGCTGAGGCAGGAGCTGAGAAGATTAGCACGGAGATGACAAGCTACTCTGGCTCAGGGAGTCCATCTGAGGTTTGTCCTCATGCCATTCCCTAGATCCCCATCTCCTCTGTTAGACTGCCTCTACAGAAGCTGCACATTTATAAAAGAAAAGGAGTGTTATCATGGTTGTCTGCAGCAAATGGAAAGGAAGTGAAACTGAAAAAAAGAGGGGGAAAAAACCCAAGGAAAAGCAACCCCGGCCGCCTTTCTTCCAGCTACCTAGTGTGTTCATGCTCTGGAGCAAACTTAGCATAGATCAAAGATGGACCAAATCCAGAAAGGTTAGCTAAAGCCTGGATAAAACGGGATAAAGATCTGACTCACCACTTCCTCTGTTTTTTAAAAAACCTAAGCTTTATGGCCACAGGCTTTTAAATCCAATCCAACCCCTTCTTCCCACCTGGCGTTGGCTCTGCCCTGCGTTCCGAAGGGAGCTGTTCTCATGACTCATGGGGACAGTTGACCACCATTCTCAACTGTGTTCCTTCTTACACATTTGGTACAAAGAAGGAAAAAAACCCTCCATATTCCAGTTTTATGGAGACACAAGCACATACACAGCAATGCTTGATCTGAAGCCAGCTAATGGAGAGGATATGTTGAAACCACCAGGCATATTGTTATGAGGAGAACAATAGATATTGGCAACATTGTTTGATCCATGTGCCAAGGGTAAAATTAAAGCCGTATGTTCACCCCACCAGACACAGATTGTGGATGGATGTTTACGTAAACAAAGGGTTTGTTAAACCATGTTATCATTTTCTTCCTTTGGCTCTCAAACTTCTAGGCCAGGTACATCAATAAACTCTTTTCTGGAAGAGTCAAGAAGAACCACATCAATGGCAATAGTTACATGAAACCTTGGTTGATTACCATGTGGATATATAGTAATTTCTTTCTTCCCTTAACATCTTAGAATAGCAGCAATCGGAGCCAACCTCTTTATTCGTGCAGGGAAAAAAACCTCTATAAAGTGCCTACAGATTTTTCAAGAGAGCCTGGGGACCGAATCAGGAATAAGCTGTAGGAAAAGTTTTCTTATTTTCTACCTGTGCTACCCAGCATCTCTACATCCTCACTGCTGCTTGTGGCGTTGTTAAAGCAATTGGTAGAAAATGAATCTGGAAAATTTCCCAGAGTGTACAGCTGCCCTTTTAACTTACACCTCAGCAACCCACCCTAAGTCAAGTAACCGACATGTGGTGTGTGCTCCTCTGGGAGCTGTGGGAGCACAAATACAGCTGTGCAGATCTGGCACACCGGGTTTTTGATTTCATATTTGCTTGCTGGCCAGATAGCAGTTAGGATTCAGGGAAGAATCACCCACTGCTGTCTTAAAGAAAAAGGGTAAGATAGAGAAAAGGGAAATTCATTCAATTATTTGAATGATACTTGTGTTGTTCAAGCCTTCCAGTTGGAATATGCTACAAGTTGCTCGATCTGTGTACAGAGAGCTATTTGGGCATTCATAATTATTGCTGGGTTTTATGGAATTTTATAAAAATTCTTAGTAGTTTTGGGTGCATTGGAAAACTTTTACTTTTGTGGTTTGACAGTTAGGTTGCCATGGAATTACCAAATTTATCAATGTAAGAAGTAATAGAAGAATCCTGATGTATTTGCTTTTTTCGTTATTTTATTAATTTTAGAAGTGTCCGATATTTTAACAAATTTATTAATAAATATTTAAAAAATAATAAAGGTGTGGCCATGCTGAAAGCATATGTCTGGCATTATAAACATTTCTAGCTATAACAGCACAAAAATTCCTGATTGCTGTAAACCAGAGATAGATATTTATAAATGCCTACATCTTTGATTTCATTGTGGAAAAACACCAAAATCAAAGAGACTTTATTAAAAAACTTGTAGCAATAAATTTTCTCCCTTTCTACATGATACCGGCAGCTGCTCTGCTTTAGAAAATGCATGCAACAATTTTCAGGGTTATCTCTGTATTTCTGGCTGGCATTGATGCTCTTGGCAGAGAGACTTGCAAGAGAGAGTATTTGCTGGATCTTATAGGTCCTGCTTTGAAAACAGGCAATCACAGGTACTGAAAAGATGTATCATCTTCGTTTAACGCTGGCAGTTAGAGGAGGACTGATCACTAAACTGGTCTAATTCAGCTCTTCTCAATCACTCGCAGAGATGAGAAAGTTGTGGAGAGATATCACTGGAGGCTCTGGGATTTTCTTCTGAAGTCATTCTGAATTAGCTGCTAATGGGGAGCTTTCTTTGATAGCTCTTTTATAATTAAATGCAGCTGGATGGAAATCAACCACAAAGGGAACTCAAGTTTGTTTATCATTACTTCTGACTTTGTTAGCAGATGTTTTCTGAGTACCATGGTAGCTTGTTTAATTTGTCTCTGTGTAATGTGAAGCAGGTAAACTTTGATTAATAAACTGACAAGTACATTCCTTAATTTATTTTAGAAGTTTCCATCTATGTCTGTTATAGCACATGTGCCAAATCCCAAAAGGGAGAAAATAACTGTTTGTGTTTGATTTTTTACTGTTATTTTTAAGTCTAGGGCCAGATGAAAATGTGCTTGTTGGTAACACAACCTTCACCTTGTAATGGGCACAACCACCAGCAAACTTTTGCCATGTGTGAAAACTGCACACGTTGCATTTCCCAGTGGGTTATTCTGTGTTAATTTATGAACAAGAGTCCACCTTACTTTGCAGGTTATTTATTTTACTATTAATTCTATTGGAAACACCCTTTATTTTTGGGCTGAGTGTGTTCCCACTCTCACTAATTGTGGTGGATGACTCTATGCACACAGTCGTGCATATGTAACTTATATTTGATGTTGTCAGTAAACAGTTATCTTAGAAAAATGCTTAAACATGCAAACATAAGTGACTGAAATTGAATGCATAGATGCAGTTTTAACTAATTAAGACATTTATATCTACATGTGAAGTTCAAAATCCTGGCCACAGTCAATATGCTTTGCACATTGACTGTCCAGCACATTAACTGAATTATCTGAAAATCCTGCAGTGTTCCAAACAGCATTTTAAATTAAATAGATGGTCCACTTCCTGCAAAGTGTTTCAGATTATTAACTTGAGAATAGTCACTAAAATTGCATAGGAAATACATATGCAGCAGTTGGTTCCCATACATAAGATGAGAGGCTTCTTTCTTATCTTCCTTTCAGTACTGTGTGTTTTCCTTTTTTCTCTCTCCATTTATCTGCTTCTAATCTGTGAGAAAATGATTTCTGTCTCTTTCTAACCTGATCTCTTATATTGCATAACTGACCCTACCTCAATTTGTAACATTTATTCACTGGTTTGTTTTGTTTTTTTTTTTTTTGTCTGCCCTTTCTGTCAATGAGGACTTGGACATGTGCTTCACATTGTGATGGAAAATGTGGAGCATCAGGTGTTTGTAGCTGTCCCACCATTAAGTGAAGGCTGCCCTCATCACCCTGCCTGAGCTCTGCACACCTGATTTGGGCCCTAACAGTTGCTGGTTGGGTTTATAGCAATTAAATGTTTAAAAATGCAGAGCTGAGGGAGAAAAACACCATTTGATTCATGCATACAAGGATGCTGGGAGATAAAATGACAATACCTCAGCCCAACTATTGGTTTGTACTGTCATCCCTGATGGATATTTTTAGTCTTCAGAGGGAATCAGCGTCTTTTCTGGATACGTGGTGTCCCTCTCTCTTGTGGTCCTTTGAACTACAGATTCATGGTTCTTCATATCATAAACAGCCCTTTTGTTGATTTTATCCTGTAGTTTATGAAGTTGCTCTTTAATAACTACTTTGTACATTCTTTTAAATAGACTTAATGAGCCATAAATAGCATTGACAATAATTCTTACTTTTTAGTGCAAACGTACTGAAAAGAAACTTTCACCACTGAAAATCCCCTTTACTTCACCTGCTGACAAAAATACATTTTCTTGTAAGATTCTTTACACTTTGGAAGACTATTGAGGCTCTTTGATAGCAAAGTGAAACCAAGACTACAGCAAATTAGTCGAAAGGGAGAACCCTTTTGAAAAGAAAATCAAATCTCATTCAGTGGACCTTGTCCTGGGAGGTGGTTTGGTGCCATCAGCTGTGAACCAGCACTGCTACCCTTGTGCCTCCTGCCAATAGTGAGGGCCCAAAAGTCAGCAACTAATTCCTGGGTGACTCTGAGGTCAGGAACTTGGACACCTGAGACGTGACCTCAGGTACACTGGCACGTGCTGCTGTCTGTGCAATAATGGGATCTATGGGCCTGAGTGAATATTTTAAATACAGGGAAGTGTAGGATATGCTGGAAGACGATGTGTGGAAAAAAGGAAAACATTCCTGAGTCATCCTTTTTTCAGAGCAGAATGAGGCATGAGATAGTAAATGCTGGATGTTGTACTCTGCCTTTGCATTTCCAGGATGGGGGAGAGTTGTAAGCTCTCCTTACAAAACCCAGAGTTAAGGGATTAGCAGAACCAGAAGGATTCCTCTATATTCACGATCCAAGAAGCAGATTAAAAAAGGATATACTATTTGATCAGCAGCTTCCTGCATATGGAAATCCTGGGTCACCTTGCTGCTCCTTGATGTCTAAAGCCTGCTATTAGTTTTCTGAAAGGAAAACGTGTGTTTTGCTACAGTTTTAAGGATAAAGACAGTGGAACTGGGCAGTGCTGTCATATGCCAGGGAGTTGAGCGCCAAGCCCACGCGGGTCACCAGGGAGGGTCACCACGAGCCAGTCAGGTGGTGGCTGCAGAGATGGTTTTGTTTGCAGCATTTTCACACATATTTATTCAATAAGGCTTTTGTTTTTCTGAAGCTGAGAAACACTATACGGCATTATCCCGATTTTGAAGTGATGGTGCCAAGGGGACTTCAGTAAAAGATTTGAAGGCAATTGAATCTGAAAAGTAAAGCTTTGTGATTGCATAGTTATTTTTGAAGCAATGCTTACATTTAAGATTTATGTACAGAAACAGACTATATCAATAGTAGTGAAGTGGTTTCAGGCCAAGCCTTTTTCAAAGAAACTTATGAACAGAAGGTCATTTCAGTGTTCTTTCTTCTCTTGCAAAGAGACAAACACAAATCCCACCTCACAGTATTTGTATAATATATAATACATTATTATGCTGCTACATTTAGTAAGGGCTTGTACTTCCACAAAAATATCTAGAGCTTTATTCTTGATTATAGTGCACTGACAACTGCAAGTAAAACAATTGTTATCCTCAGAGTTTCAGTGACCTATTAGGAAGATATAAATTGTGACAAGATTTTTTTTCTCTCTATAAACTTCTGAAGCCTCGTCTTACACTCTCTAAACCCTGTCTTAAAAATACATAGTACAGAGACTTTGCTGAATCCTCTGATGATACTATAATATTGAATCATCTTTATATAATTATGCTGGTGAATATAAAGTATCATTGTTTTCAGTATCTCATGAAAGCTGTTTTGACCTTCAGATTAAAGGATCCATATGGATTTCCAAATGAAAAAGTTGGAGCTCCTGTTTTAAAAACTAGAGCTCTGGTTCAGCACACAGACATCAGATGTGCTTCCACTTAAAAAAATGCAATTGTACCAGCGTACACCCTGTCTGAATTTCTCTCCTGGGTAAACTCTTATAAATGAGTGCATCGTGCATAATGAGGATTGGAGGTTAGCTGCTTCCAGTGAATTCCTTTTCAAAGTGCAAGAAAGAAGCAGAGCAGCAAGGAGGAGAAATCCATTGGTATTTCAGCTCTGTAGGATGAAGAGGTTTGCTGCTGGGGGAAGATCAAGAGGAGGCAGTAGGAATATTTTGGGCACTTCTGAAGGAGAGATGGAGACCATCTGGTAGAGAGGATGCTTAAAGGAAGAGTGCCAGGACAGAGATAAAAGTAAAGGGAAAGGAAATAGTGACTGAGTAACATCAAAGAGTGAAGCTGACTATAGAGCAGAAATGAAAAAGTAGCAGTGACCCAACACAGACAAATCACGATACAAATGGTGGCACTGGGCAATGGATCCATATGACTCTGTGAAGGCTCAGGGGAAAAGCTCAGTGTTTTAATTTCAGGAAAGTTTCCAGGAAAGTAGTGTTGACATCTCTGGAAGGCTTATAATTTAAAACTGATGCAGCAAGCAGGGTTCCTGCTGTTTCAGAAATACTGTCCTGGAGTCTAATCCAGATACTGTCACTGTAGCAGAATTTCAAGTGGAGGGAGGCCAAGGAGAATGTTTCCTCGCTCTTCAGCATCAGCATCTTTTCATTTGAATGATTTGAAGGGTATTAGAAGTTTTCGTTGATTTGCCTCCTAAGGCTCATGTCCTGAAGCAATGGTTGGTGTGTGGTCCTTCCCTGTGTTGTGCTGGAGCTGATCTCATGTGGAAAAGGGAGATGCTGGTTTTGCTTTGCTCCCTCTGAAGAAGAATAGCTATTGGCCAGTCCTTTTCTCTTGCCAAAGCCTGGAAAACGTTTCTGTCACTGGAATTCCATTGAGAGGGAAACTATGGCAATCACCATGGTTCCTTTGGGTAAAGCAACACAAAGTTTGCTTATGAGTTTGATATTCCCTTGTGCCTTGGGTCTCCTTAGCACTGCTTCTCACCAGTCCTAAAGGCAGTGAATTGGGGCAGATGACAAGCCTAATTATAAAGGTTGTGCTGTTGTCTCTCTCCACCTTCCTTCTTCCCATCTGCCTTTATGAGGAGACTTTCTGCATCCTAGAGGATCTATGAGGGCAAATACCTTTGTGGATTCAAGATCAAGGCCTGAAATAATCTCTTGGATTTTTTTATTTTCCTGTGTTTTTTTTTTTTTTTTCCCTCTGACAAAACAGGTGTGTTGCTTTTTACTGAAGTCAGTCCAAGGAGACAAAAAGAAGAAAGTACTTCCAGAGAGTGATTAATTCCATCTTAAAACAAGTGTGTAAGACAGGTAGGATAAGTCTCTCTCTGAAAATGCCAATCTGTCACCACTATCTATAGAAGGAGGCTTCACGAGCAGCTTAGAGTAGGTGTTTGACTTTTACACAGTTAAATTTAGTTGAGATGATTGCCACTTTATAAGTCAGTCAAAGTGTTTGTTTATCAATGATTAACCATAATAGATTAAAAAGTTGTGAGAGATAACAAAAGTAAAAATATAATGCCATTGATGGAGATATCACATCATAAGAAATAGCAGCGACAAATGCAGATGGTTAACATTTACATCCCCATTGTTTTTATTTCACTGTTAAATCTTCCCAGATTTTAGATCTCGTTTGATCTGAAGAAGGAAAAATTTGCCTCTGCTTTGTCATAAGCAAAAACTGTTGAAATACTTGTAGGATAAAGAAGTGATTTGTCCTGGAAATATCAATTCTTATATGTGGGATCATTAATCCATAAAATGAATTTGCAAACGTTTATAAGTTTCCTATCGTGTTGTTGGTGTTCTGTTTGTCATGCTTCTGACTGGTCTCTAAATGAAGGTTGCACTCAGAAGGTCCTGCAAGGCCTGTGCTGGCAGGTTGTAGGACTTGGGTTTTCACGTGTCTTGACCCGATGTATACGGTCGGTTACACTGAAAAAAACACGTTAAGAGAATTAATCATATTTCAGGCTTTTACCCAAGGGTTTCATTGCATACAGTGCTTTTACCAGTCACTATCATATTGCAGAAATAAATAGATAGATAAAATAATTTTTCCTACATGAAAATTATTTCTTGAATATAGTCAATTTACAGAGTAGATAAAGCTTGCAAAAAACCCAAAACCCTCCAGTAGATGCTCAGAAGTTTCAGCATATTGGGCCTCTAAGAATTTTAAACAAAGTTGGGGAAAGCATATGGTATATATGGACGGGAAATCCTGTGGTACTTTTGATTTTATAAAGAAAAAAGTAGTTGCTTAAGTTCATAAATCTGTTGTATGTGGTATTCAAATAGAAATATTCATGATTTTAGCTTTCCTCTTTCTTTAAAACATTGCTTTCAAGTACAGATGGTCCTCTACCACAGATTTGGGATCCACATTTGGATTTGGACGTGACATTTATCAGAGTGCAGGAATCTTTGAACCGAGAGTCTGAGGTCAGGCTCTGGTGGAATTAACAGCCTGCTACAAAGACCTGAGTTGAGTCAATCTCCCACATATTTCAAGGCACAGATACAGAAAATGCAAGTATTTGATTTGACCTGATCTAACTTCAAGATATTTAAATTTTAAAATGAAAGACTTCTAATGAAGTGGGGGGGCTGTGATTTTTGTTGTACCTGAAGGATGAAATTGCGTATGGGGGTCCAATTGACTAAGTGCTGTTGGAGATTGTAACAAGAGACAGCAGCTGCCTAAAATGGTTTCCAGCTTAAATACCTGTCCAAGGTCAATATCATCTATGGTAAAATACTGAGATCTCTGAATTATTATCCAGTATTTTTGCCACGATAGGATTGTCTCAGTATAATTCTTGTCTTATTCCTGGAATAGTATATAATACCTTTATAAAACCATACACCTAGGTGCAGAAAGAGACTTAGATCTCAAATGCTCTGAGTTCCTCTTTAGGCTACAAATCCCTCATATTTCTGAAGATTAATGACTTCTAATCTGTTTTTAAATGTTCCATGTGGATAGTGAAGGCGTAACTATCAAAACACTGTAAAATCATAATGTCTGTGTAGCTATAAATTACTGTTTTCAAAATGAGCTGGAGGTCTCCAACTTAATCCTAAGTGCAAGTTCTTAGATGATATAAAATTGCTCCAGAAACAACTAGGAGTAAGTTTTCTGGCTTTTGCCAAAGGGAAGACAATTATGGGTCTGCCCACTGACTCGGTAGCAGTGTCTGTATTGGTGACCCTGAAACTAGTCTTAAACAGTATAGATTAAATATAGTATAGATTTAGACCACGATCATTTCAGATTGGAGATTGATTGAAAGACATGAAGTTTTTGAGCGTTTCTCCAATATGTCTCTTATTTTTCATTTGTCAAGTTCTGAACTACTTTGTATGAGAGAGACTCTGATGGTGAATTTAATTTATAGTAAAGTACTGGTTCCATGACAGATTGTTAAAAAAAAATATTGTTTTGGTTTAGAGTATTTTCCTAAGTCAAATACATACATGGCTTTCCAGAAAACAGGTAAAAGAGCACTTTGAACTCATTATTATTTAAGTTATATACATATGCAATGATTACTTCTAAGGCAAAAAATATGCATGATTTAAAACATCATTTGGATTGTCTTTTGTGGGGCACTGAAAAAAAACTTTGCAAGTGTTATGGGCTCTTTGGGGTTATGCTTAAATAAAAATTTGGAGAAGTGCCTCATTTGAATTTATACTCCCTTTGTGGTCCATCAAAAAGGATTCATCTCCTATTCAAATGACGAGTCAATATGTTAGTCAGATCAAATACCACTAATAAGATGCTAAAAATGCTTCTGAGGAACAGGGGGATTTCTTTAACAAGCCATAAAGTGCTTTTTAATCCATTTCTGACTTGTTAAGTTCTTTGTGATTCTCACAACTGTTCCATCATGACGCAGTTTCAATCCTTTGTGCAGATGGAAAAAATCAAGGTGTAAATCAAGGGCAGCGCATAGATATTGCCTTTCCTCTCCAACGGTTCCCAAAGCCACCATGGTTCTCATTGTACTTTCCTATCTCACATCTATTTAAGACACTAGTGTTGGTGGGTGTTTTGGCTTGATAAAGCTGTAGTTAATGTGATTGCCAAATCATAAGGACTAAGATTTGTTAAGGATTCAAAACAAGATGAAAGAACGAAACTGTGTGCTCTCATTACAATAGAGATAGAAAACTTTGAAGAGGAGAGATCCTGCTGGTATCCTGAGAGAAGGAAAGCTTACTTTACCATTAGTGCTCTCCTCTCTGCTTTTGCAGAGCTATTTGCTGAGTTATCTGTCTGAGAAAAGTGGCCTAATATTGCATTTTTTGCTGCAGACACAGCCTCAGCTGCACAAGGCCCAGGGGCGTAGGAGTTCTCCAGATATATCTTTCTAACAGTGGAAAGAAATGCTGAATAGATGGAGATAATACGAAGAGGCTGATGAAGGGGGTGCTTTTTAACATGTTTTAGTGGTCACATCAGCAAAGCAGAATTCTCTTTTAGCTTAGTTCCAAGTTTAAGGAATGACCCTTAACCTTTTTCTGGTACTCGGGATATTTCCCACTCTGGTGATGTCAGTGGTAAAACCTGTTTTGCTTCTGTTGACGTTTCATACTCATCACTTCAAATTTTTTTGTTTAACTAAATATAACTGAGTTTGGAGATTTGAACTACAATTAGAAACTAAATATTTAATTAAAAAAAAAGAAAAAAGAAAGTAAAAGTGTTTCTGATTAGGGTTGTTTTTCTTCCTGGTTTTGCTCACCTCAGAATAAATCAAAATTCATAATTCACTACTAAGTCTTTGCAGATAACCCTGAAAATGGTACATGAAATCCCCCTTATGGCTTGTTTTATTTGCTGGAAGCACAGTACATCTGATCATGCCTATTATTTCTGATTGATTGAATTTGTAGCTGATGACATAGTATGTTGCATACAAGTTTATCACTAAATTTTGTATGGAGCATGGGACACCAGCCTATAATATGTTTTATTCCATAAAAGTAAATGAGTTCATTCATTAAAATAAGTTTTTCACGATTAGGTCTGTGAATACCAACCATTTGGGATGGAGAAAATAAATAGCAACATTTAATAAATATACAATGCACTAAGAGTGTATTTACTAGTCTTTTGACATTTTATCTGGTTCCTATAAAGAAGTCTTTGGAGCTGGGACAACAACTGGTGCAGGTAAATTTCCTACTTTGTGAAAAGATCTGGTTTTTAGTTTATGGGAAGCAGGCCTGAGCAGATGTGAAAAGTTCAAATAAAGGAAGGCCAGATAAAACGTACTTTTGTGTCTGGAAAATCAAAACAGATGTTATTATTCAACCACAAAAAAATCTATTTGCACTTAAGTAGCATTAGGTGTCTGACCAGTTACGTTTTTATTTTTTTTTTTAGTGAAAACAACAAAATGATTATAAAATTATATAGGCTGATAAAATGTTTTAAAATGTTACCAATAGACTGAATAGTTTGGTCTTCTACCTAATGGGTAAATCCAAAGCAGATCTTACAAACCCAACGGAAATATGAGTAAATCTAGTTTTGAAGGGAGAATCAAGAAAGATACAGACCTTGGAGGAGAAACAAAAGTAAATGGAGTCTCCTCTCTGAACCCTTGATACTTATCAGAGAAATTGTGATTTAAGATGGGTGCATTTTACAACTGTCCATAATCTTTTCTGGAGACTTGCCCATATGGAAAGGTTGATGTTGGCAGAGGATGACAGGTGCTGGAGGTCCTCAGGGCCCTTAACAACAAGCAAACCTTTTCAGAGTGTGAATGTTGGCAAATAGTTCTACTAATTATTTCTGATTAAAAGAAAATGCAAACTAGGTTCAGAAATGTTCACTTAAAAAAACTCCACCAAACCCAAATGGAATAGCACAGGAGAACTGAAATGGGTATTTTTGTCTATAAAACCTGCTCACGTAGGTAACGGAAAGAATCTTTTTCCTGAAAAGATAGTCTGATTGGTAGGGACTTTGTTGGCCTGACATTTTTCTGCTCTTGATACAGAACTTTTCTGCTCTTGATAGCTGGAAGTCAGGGGTAAATTAGGTCATGTTGACTAATTGGAGTTGGTAAAACCTGTCGGTACATTGGGGATTCGCGGACTGTTGTTTCGCTCTTCATCTGGAAATGGAATCTAAGACATTAATACCCCAAAAATTGCAAAAAAGAGGGCAAAGCTGCAGTTCATTTTTCTTGCAATTGTAAGAGTTGCTGCATGAATACTGAGGATTTGCATGTTCAGGAGGATGTTGTGTAACAACAGAAATTTCCCCTGTCTGCACTGTCATTCAGCAATTGATCATTTTTTGCCTTCTTGCTTGTTTTCAACATCATCAGGTCTGATCTCCACTGGCCTCCAAACTTACCTCTAGGCTACCATTTCAAGCCTGCTGCTTTTCCCAAGTTGGAACAGCCCTTCAATGGAGGTGGAGAATTGAGATATCTGGGACACAAGATCTCTCCCCAACCATTCTGCTTTCAAATGTCATCAAATCAGAGAATATGCCGGATTGGAAAGGACCCATAAGGATCAAGTCTAACTCTTTGCCCTGCATAGCACCATCCCCTAGAGTCACTCCATGAGCCTGAGAGGACCATCCAAACAATCCAGGAGCTCTGGCAGCCTTGGTGCTGTGCCCACTGCCCTGGGGCGCCTGGGCAGTGCCCAACCACCCTCTGGGGGAAGAACCTCTTCCTGAGATCCAACCTGACTCTGCCCTGACACAGCTCCAGCCCATTCCCTGGGCTCCTGGCCCTGGTCCCCACAGAGCAGAGCTCAGTCCCTGCCCCTCCTCTGCCCCTCCCCAGCAAGTTGTCCTGCACTGAGGTCTGCCCTCAGTCTCCTCTTCTCCAGCTGAACACACCAAGTGCCCTCAGTTGCTCCTCAAGATTTTCCCCTCAAGGCCCTACCCCATCTTTCTTACCCTCCTTTGGACACTCTCTAATGGCTCCATATCTTTCTTATATTGTGGTGACCAAAGGCACAGGCCACACCTCTTGGAGAGGTGAGTGCTTGGCCATGATCCATACGTTTATTAACCTGTTGTTCTTGGGAAGAGTGCAAAACTGAAAAAACCCACTCAAAACATGATTAAATATTAATTCTAAAGGTGAACACCTGGTTGACTTTCAGGCTCTTAAAGCCAAAAATTAAAAGATTTTTAAAGCTCTGAAATTCCTATTAAAATCTGTGTTTTGCCATCCTAAATCCAATTGCAGTGTGGTGTAATTAAGCCTTCCAAGACAATTGGAGCTTATTTCTAAGAACGCCTTAGATGACCTGCAGACAACTTGCAGCATTTTCAAGGGACTATGTAATTTTAAAACTATGAATACTGGTCATTTCACTCAGGGACCTTAGAAAACTTCTGTAAAAATGAATATTCTTTAAGAAAAAAGTATCTTTTCTAGCAACAAGACACAGCTACTATAGCCTCTTCTCATGTGAACAGCTCCTTGTCAAGGAGATTGTTGTTCGCATGTTCCTGTAAAGGTGGGAAAAACATGACGTGAGAAAAGGAGAAGGGACCTTTTGTCTTTGCCTTCTTTCCTAATGTGAATGATAAGTGTCCTACTGATGCAAAAGGGTCAGAGAAAGCAAAATGTGTAAATAATTTAACGGAGAAAAGGATTGTAAGACAGCAATTCACCAGACTGAGGACAATAGAGTACAAAATGCCATAAAAGATAATAGGCTTATATGAATTGGCATGTGTTAGTGATTATGCAATCATCCATTTCTCACAGATTTCTTTTTATAGGAAACTTTGGAAAATCCCTAAAGAACTGACCGAGTCATTTAACCACAACAGGTTTCTTTTCAACATGGCTGGGAGTGGGCGAGAAAGATTTTCACATTTTTATGCACTGTTGGCTTGTTTTTAGCTGCTGGAAGTTGTGGTGCAGAAGAAGACAGAGGACAGTGACTCAGCCTCATGCCGAGTGGGTCCCCTTGCCACCCGCCATGTGGGACCAAGAGGCAGAGATCCAGATGGGAATGTGACTGGGAGCTTTGAGGTTTGGTCCATGAATGATGTGACAGGCACTGGGGAGGCTGAGGAGAGGGATTTCTGCTCCACAGAGTGTTTCCAGCTCTGGGCTGGATGTGAATCCCTCTGGCTTGCAGCAAGCAGCTGAGCTCTCCTCCGTCACTGGCAAAAGTAGTCATTTGCTTCCTTGCTGTCATAGGCTGTTTGAATACTTGTATTTTTGACAACAGTTTTCCTTCACAACCGGGCTGAGGAAAACAAGACCCTGATCTGCAGTTCTGGGTTTCTTAAGCCTTTTTTCTCCTTTTCTTTTTCAAACAGGTTATTTTCCTTACATTCTTCAGAGCAGCTTCTCGCAGCCTCACAATGTCCCTGCTGCTTCGAGATGTGTCACCAAAGGACTCAGCCCTCACCGGGCTCCAGAGAGGCTCTGACCAAGCCCAGCATCCTCATGTGGGTATCACATATCCCAGACTCTCCTTCTGCTTAAGCATCTTCGATCTGAACTTCTGTTGGGGAGGTGTGGAGGCTGCTCCCCTCTTGCGACTCCTTTCCCTGCTCCTTTGCCATTCTTGGGGCTGCTGTGCTCATGTTGGCAGTACTTCCCTGAGAATGGGGAACCTGCTTGCTGCACTTTCTCATTCTGTATGCTTATCTACAGCTTCATGTCATGAAGAGCTGTCCAATGAATAATTTTAATAGCATGCTTTGCTTTGGAGTTGGACTCGATGATCCTTGTGGGTCCTTTGCAACTCAGGACACTTTACGATTCCATGATTTGCTCTGCTCACCCCTGTGGAACATACATGATGGTGGTGACTCTCATCCTGCAACGACAAGGTGGCTAGGCTTATAGTGTCTCTTGGAGCTTGGCACACCTGTGGCCCCAAAATGTGGCACCTGGATCCGAGTAGGTAAAATGGGTTAGGTGCAAAGTGTTATTCTTGCACCTATATAAGCAGCAGCATGGAAGGGTGAAAGACTGGACTCCAAATCACTTTAAAAGACTGAAAAATAAAACCAATTGGAGGATCTGGATCTCCCTTGTGTTTGTTTTTCAAATCCAGAATTCTGATGTCTGAGAGATGCCATAAATCAAAGCCATTCATCAGGTTAAAGAAATCTCTGACTATGAAATAGGTTATTATGAAAAAAACCTCAAAACTAAAGAAAGCTGCCTGCTAAATCCTGCAAGTGATTAAAAATGGTCATTAAGAACATTTGCAAATATTTATCTTAGCTTAAGTTTAGATGGTCGCAATTTTGATTAGGCCATGATATTTTTTCTTTTAGCTGCATTAAGTCAACTAAGAATAGTAATGTTTTCATTTTAACAATGTTGTCTCCCTTCTCAGTTTCAGTCCTCTCCTGTCATAGTTTGAACTGCAGTGTATGTGCTTGAAAAGAAAAAAATAAGAGGATGAATGTATATAAGAGAGAGTCTGATCAGCCTCTTCTCCAAACACAAATATCCTCACCAAATCCTTCCCCATCTTCAAAATAGCAGCAAACAGCATGAAAGCCAGCTTATCATCCTCTGCAGCAGGGAGGACAAGGCTCCCCTGATGGCTGAAGGTCATCGTTAACTCGGCAAGCATTCACTCAGGAGTTTTGCGTGAGTATGCTTCCCCCACAGTATCTGAGCTGAGCATGGTTACATGAAATGTGTTTAGGAAAAGTAGTCAGCTCCAGTTGGCTCACGGCAGAGCTTCTATAAAGGAAAATTTCTTGACAATCACACAATAAGTTTTAAAAAGTTTTAAAAAGTTGTCATCACTGAAAGTAATGCCATGGCGTTTCTCACCTTGGTTGGATGAGAAACGGCTCATGATTCCAGGTTCTTTGGAATTGGTCACTAAAAATGGTGCTACCTCTGTTCTTATTTTAATTTTATTAGAATTACGGAATGATTTGGGTTGGAAGGGATCTTGAAGACCATCTCAGTCCACGCCCTGCCGTGGCAGGGACACCTTCCTTGCTCCAAGCCCCATCGGACCTGGCCTTGAACCCTTCCAGGAACAGGGCAAACACAGCTTCTTTGGGCAATCTGTGCCTGGGCCTCACCACCCTCACAGTCAAGAATTTACTCCTAATATCTAACCTAAGCGTACCTTCCTTCAGCTTAAAGCTTTTCCCCCTTGCCTTGTCACTCCAGACCCTTGCTCAAAATCCCTCTCCAGCTCTCTTGGAGCTGATTCTGCACTTGAAGGGGCTTTAAGTTTATGTTGGAGCCTTCTTGTCTCCAGGCTACACAGCCTCAACTCTCTAAGCATGTTGCTTCAATCTTTCCTTT
>VXBA01002417.1:1035798-1102766 GCA_013399895.1 Serilophus lunatus | reverse complement strand
AATCTGTGATTCCAGTCTCCCATTGTGGGGATATTGGCTCTGCAAGACCTCCACTGCTTTCAGGTCTTCAGTAGTCTCATGGAGCCAAGCTTGTGATCCCCAGGTTTGACTTTTGCTGTTTCCTGGCTCAGTGAACTACATTTTTCAGAAAAGTTGATATTTCAAACTCTTATTTTAACTGAAGATTCCTTTGACAGGTAACAACAGGATACACATGTGTTAGACTAGGCAAAACTGGCCAAGCAGCTGGATGAAGCACCTTTGCTGCTGAGAGAATATTTAGATCAAATCAAACCGTGATTGATGTTCAAAACATCTGAACTAAAGTGTCACTTCTCCAGTCTGAGCTGTGTCTGGGTTTTGCCCCTTATGGGAGGAGATGCTTCTCTGTTATCCACTGCTGGAAGCATGACTCTCCCTCCTCATAGAAGCTGCTGCACAACAATCTCTGTGCATGCCCTCGCTTGCCAGGATGCCAAGTTTTAAAGGCTTTTTCAGATATTTCTGAAATATTTTTTGCAGTTAGAAAATACAAAAGTGAGGTAAATTCTGAGTTGTCCATCATACAGAACATGAACGCCAGCCAGAATTCCTCTTGCAGCAGTGCACTAACTGAACCAGAGAATATCTGTGATTTTAAAGCAGTGTTAATCTAAAGCAACGAGTTCTGAATAATGTTTATTAACTATATTTTAATGACTTGTCAGTTTTCTAAAACACATGCTGAAGTATTTTAGAAATCACTTAGTAAATGCGGTTTTAATTCTGTTCCCATATTCATGGGCTGCTACTTACTTTTAAAAAAAGGGAGATTAGGAGGTTCAGATTTAGAGCAGCAAATTGCTGTGCTAATCTGCAGGTATTTCTCCTCTTGATACGGCCACTAATGTCTAATCTTAGCAATGCAGGCCCAATCATTGTGCTTTTTCATTAGAGCTGCAACGAACTGTGTGCCAGGGACTTGAACTCTGGTGAGCAAACTGCTCTGAGCTTGAGAGCTTTCATATGAAAATGTACTGTATGAGTCTAAAATGAGCCTGTTAAGTTTGGGCAAAAGATGGGAAGTTCACAGTATGAGCTTTTGTAGGAGCAGTGTGCCTCTGAACCTCTGGGCAGTGTGGTGGTTACAGCTGGCCACAAACAAAGAGTCTGTGCCATGAAAAAATTTCCAGCCTTTTAATTTGTTTCCATTTCTCAGGAGAGAGAAGATAAAACCTTGGGAATTATTTTTTACCCTGCAAAATGTTTTGGAGTATGGCTGTGGAGAGCATCTTCCCTGCTGGATTCTGTCTGCAATGCTGGGAAAGTCTTCAGAGCTGGGATTTGAACCTGGACCTCCCACCAGCCCTGGATGCATAACCATCAGGCTACCGGTGAGTCTGGATTGACTTCCTCTCTCTTCCTTCTGACTATTCAAAATCCCACCCCAGACTTCAAATAAATGACATTTTGTGAGGAACAGCTACATCTTTGTGAAAGATTCAAGGCTGTTACAATTTTTGGGTAAGTGGAGTTTTGCTGAACTCTTGTTGCTGGAGGTTGTGATGGTCATGACTGGTCTGAGACCTCAGTGTTACAAAGTGCCCTTGCAAGGTGACTTACTGTCCCTCTTCTTGAAGCATCTAGGTGACTGGTTTTGGTCCAGAGCTCAGTAATGCGGGATAGTCATTGATGTTTCTTTCCTTATGAGTTGGGGTGTTCCTCTTGAAAGGGAGATATTTGGAAATCCTCACCTAGAGGTGAGAAGTACTTCCAGGTAGTTATTTTCCAGGTGTTCCTGAGTGTGGAAGTCTTGATAACTGCCGGTTCTCCTGTTACTTGAGCTTTGCCTTCCCATATTCCTGATTTTATTTTCCAGTATTTCTCTGCTTCTGTGGCTAAGTGACCAAGCAGGATTCTCCCAACCTGCTTAGAGCTGATCCTTCTCCCCGTGAAAACACCATCTCAGTCTTTCTGGTTTTCCTCTGCCTCTACAGTAATTTTTAAATAATCTTTCTTCTTACTCATTTCAAGTATCCACTAGTTTTGATCCTTACCTAGAAACTTATTATTCAGTTTTTCTGGTCCCAAGATAAGGAGATTAAAGTTATATTTTGAAACTGGTGATCATCTGATCACAGACTTTAGAGACAGTGAAGATCTCGAGGACCCAAATGGTGGTCCAGAATGAAATCAGCCTTGATTTAATACTGTGACCTTCATAAGCCTAATCCTCTGCTTTCTGTTTTTCTGCTTGGACCTATGGCCCACTGTGTAAAGAATTCAGGGTGTGGGGAGTGCTGAAAGAAATCATCATCACTTTCCAGAGCAGACTTCAAAGGTAAACTCACTTTTCCCATTGCTTTTTATCTTCCCTTTATTCCTAGTGCTCACTCTTTTGTTTTTTTTTCATGCGGCAGTTCTAATTTTTTTGCCCACTTTTAATTTCTCTATTAACTTTAATTAGGCTGATGAGCTTGATCACCAGGTGGGTTTTCCCCAAGCTTCCACAGCAATGCTTTCCATCAGCAGCAGGCTTGCAAGGGAATTTTGTTAAGCTGCAGATAGGAGATAGGAGCCTAATGTTATCGGATCCGGCGTGTCTCATTGCTAAGTGTTTTTTATAGATGGTGAATGTGCCAGGAAGTGTTAGATATTTAATTATTTTTAAACAGGCAGGCTCTTGAGCCTGATCAGTGGGGTACCAGAGGGGTGAATGAGAGAAGAGAAATGTGGTGTCAGCCAGGGNGGAAAAGAAAAAAAATTGTATAAAAAAAGTCCCTGGATTCACTTGTGGAGAATCTCAGCAGTTGTGGAGTTCACTGCTAAGAAGGAAGATTGGCACACACCTTTTGGGAATTTTGTGCATGGTTTTCCTGAGCAGGTTCTTACACAGTAAGCTTTTCCTGTCTCAAATGCTAAGTAGTGTAAAATAAGAGATATCAGGGTGATTTACAGTTTCTGTAGCCTTCACTTGGTGATCATTTGCATATTCAGAATCTGCCTTGGGTTTTCTTGTTTTTATTCTTCTTCTTTTAAAACTGTATTTACCTGGAGAAGGACTTAGTTTTGAGTGCACAAAATAAGCATTTTCTCTGCAGTTGACTTTAATCCTACCAAAAGAATTAACATTCAGAGCAGAAAACCTTCTTTGGGTCCTACAGGGCATTAGAACATCTCAGGTACTGCCTGCTGGTTTAATAAAAGGATAGGATTTCCATTTACTTCAGGCAGGCTTAATGTATTGTTCTTGTAGTGAGACAGTCAGAATGAGTCAGGAGCCAAAGAATACACTTTATAGACACAAATAATCGTAAATTCAGAATGTCACCTTTAGGCAGAGGCATTTTTATTATTGTTAGTGGAGCTGCTGAGTAGGTTTGATGTTTTATTCTCTTGAGTACTAAATGTTCCAGAGTACCACAGCCCTATCTTTATCAGGCTCACAAGGAGGGAGCACAGCCAAACTTGCTTCCTATACTTCTCTATGATTGATAGCAGATGGCATGCTTTAAAATAAACCTATCCATTAGCAGTCCTCAGTGTTTTTACTCAAGGCATTTACAACTGTCTCAAACAGAAAACGCATTCGCTCCACAAGCAACTTTCAGTCTGGAACAGCTGTACAGGTGCAAATCTTTCATTAACTCTTCAACCATGGTGAAATAAATGCTGCACTGTATTTTAGTTTTAGTGGAGGAGGTTGTTCTTCAGAGGAGTGGGTTCTGTTCTGCCTTTGCATGTGGCAGAGGTTCATGTTAATAAATTATATTGAAATAGTGGTTGTTTAATATTTTTTTTTCCTAATCCCGGTAAATCTTTAGGATGTTCTATTGCTGTGAGATAAAAGTGGTAGTTTGTAGGTATGTACAAAAAAATTGATTAAAAATACTGTAGGAATTATAAGTCAGGACTGGGATTCCTGTGGGTCAGCAGTCACCTCCTTCCCTGTCCCTGGAGCATCACCTGGAGTGGCAGCACTGGCTATAACCTGATGGAGAAGAGACTGCACATGTCCCCCACCTCTTCCTCATTCAGGGCTAATTTTCTCTCTGGTTTATTGGAGAGATGCAAAGAGACACACACTCACATGCCCACGCACATATACATTTTCAACCTGATTCTGAGCTCGTTGCTGGCAGGATACTCCATAAATAAATTGCTAAAATCTGTCCCTATACTCCATTTGTCTTGCCCAGATTTCTAAGCAATAGTGATAAAGGATATTAAAATTTACCCAGAAGTCCTTCCAACACAACGAAGCACCTCCCCAAACACTAGTACACTACCAGCTAGAGCTTAAAATATTAGTAGCAAATCTTTAATATTAGCATTTAGCATTAATATTAGACAAGATCTTAAAATATTAGAGCCAGATAAAAGAGTATTAACAGGGGTATAGGAGTCATTAAGCAGAATAACCGCCACTGACTAAATGGATGCTGAAACTTTAACATGCAAACCAGTGTAGAAGATAGGAACTTCACAGAGACAAGAGGATCCTTTCATTTAAAAAGAAGTTGGAGAGAGGAAGGTTAGGGATTTGAAAGCTGGTAAATAAAACAACACAGCAGGAAAAGTTATATAGAATGTGCCATCTTGTTAGTGCTGATCATGTCCTATGTTATTTTTCTTAAGCTGAAAAGAGAAAACAAGAAGACAGGCAATATTCTGTCACAAATAAATGGAAATTGGGGCATTTTTTGTATAATCCAAAGTAGCAGGAGAAAAATACAGATGCGCTCTCAGCACTGTAAGTCCATGTAGGGTAAAGGAGGTGCTACAATGATTTAGCATGATGGACTACAACTCACATGTGTTATTTTTTGTGGCACAACAAGCAAAATCGAGAGAATTTGAGCTTGATTCCATCGAGGTGGGATAGTTCTGCCAAAATGGGGAGCAGACCTGTAGCAGGGCAGCTCCTGAGCAGGATCAGGCTCTGAGGTGGCAGCAGGATGAGCCCCCATTACAGCTCGTGTCAGCTCTGCCCCATGAGCACCTGGAGGATTTGGTGCTAAATGAAACAGGGGGAAAAAAACAAGGCCAGCTGTAGACATAAGAAGTTTAAGAGCATCAGTACTTGCTTCCAGCTAATCTCTCTTGATGACTCCTGTAAGCAGCCGAGGCTGGTCGTTCCTGTTAATTATTCAAAGCCCCACACCAGTTTTGTCGCTGAGTGGTGTAAGAGGATGTGCAGTGTCCCCATTTCTCAGTCTGACTGGAGGAAAGGCATGAGACATCACCGAGTTACATCCTGTTTATCATGGGAAAGGTGAGGCTGGGAGGGGCTGCAGCTGACCCCATTCCTCAGCCACAGTGGCACCATGAATCCTCACCTCTTTCTGAAGGGTCTGAAGAGGGGGATGCAGGGCAGGATTCATCAGGTCATAATGTATCTTAAAACTATGACAGTGATGGCTTTTTTTTGAATGATCAGGACTGCGTTCTTGAATGTAGGTTAATAATACAAAAGAAACAGGGTTGCATTTTTTAGTGTTCCATCACAGGAGGAAATAGAGGGAAAATCATTCACCCCTAGATCTACACGATGTCTACCATATCCCAAGGCTGCCCAGGCACCACAGGTTCAAAAGTGTGGATATTTGCTCTATGAGAAAGATAGGAGCAAATTTTTCAGTCAGGCCTGTTGGAATAAGAGAAGGGATAAACTGAAAGATGGTTGAGTTAGAATGGATATAAGAAAGAAGTTTTCTAATGAGGGTGGTCAAACACTAAAGAAGGTTGTCCTGGGAAGTGGTGGCTGCCCTTTCCCTGGGAAGGTTGGATGGTCTTTCCCTGGAAAGGTTTGAGCAGGTCTAGTTAAAGATGTCCCATTATTGGAGGGGATTTGGAAAGATTCCTTCCAACCCAAATTATTCTGATTCTATGATTAAGGCACAGAGTGGAAAACGGATGGCAGTGGGGCATAGATACATGTTCTTTCTGTTGTTTGCTGTCCCAAAGAGATTTCCAAGCCATTTTAGTTCATCACACACTATGACACAAATACTATCAAAATAAATAGAAAAATATTCTCGGAAAAAAATCTATTCAGATTCTCTTCTTGAAATCTGTTATAGATCTGTTCTAGAAACAACTCTTGTCATAGCCTTGGTATTTGGAATGGGTGTCTGTTGTTGCCCAGCCTATATGGATATACAGGTTTCTATTTACATCCTCTTGAATAATTTTTTAGTTTCACTATAGCAAATAGCATTTATTTTATTATATCCTTTGAAATTGCTGATGAGTTCTTTTGTATGATGCTGACTTTCTTTTTTTTTTTTTTTTGGTGTCCAGGAAATCTCCTATCCACACAGACAGTTTCTTAGCCTGAAGTAGAAAGTCAAAATGCTTGTTAGAGATGGCTGCTTTGTCCTCTGCTTTTTAGAACACTAGTGTCGTGGGGGGAGATGTCAGAGTCTATTCCTGATATGATTAGGAGCTTTTTCAGGAAATAAAATTAGCTTCGTGTAAGACATCTTCTACAATATGCAGAATCTGCTGTGTTTGGTTGCCACTGAGCTCACCATGGTTGTTTCAGCAGTCAAGGCACACAAATGCCCCAAAATCTAGATATTGGCACATATGTTCTTCCTGGAAGGCCAGGAAATGTCTCTCTTTTTTTTTTTTTTTTTTGGATGAGAGTCACATTTAAACGTACTCTTAAGCACAGTATTTGCTGAGGGCCAAAGAACACAGTTTATTATGATACCACAGGTTACTGTGAATTATGTAGGGCCTTTATAATAATAGTTTTATTTAGTAGGGGAAAAAGAAAAATCCCTTTATCGCCCCTCCAAACCCTTTATTTATTAATGACCTGGAAGGATGCAATGTTGCTATTAAGAAATGAACAAATTTTGACTGGACACAGTCCAGCACACTGAGAACTGGTGTTGCCTTCTTATAGCTCCTTTTTTTGAATCAAAGAGTAAGTCCCAATTCCATCCCTGAGCTGGTAAATGTTGGAGGGTAGCCAAGAGGGACGGGGAAGGGGAGGGTGGAGAAGGGCTACACTTAATCCCCAGTAGATTTGGCCTTTCTGTGGATAAGATGGATTTTTGATGCTGGTCTCCATGCCATTCGTAGCAGTGTTGCTAGTAGTAAGTATGTGCTTGCACTGAAAAACCCCCTATGCCCTCTGGTTCCTTGCCAAAACTTAACTAAAATAAATCATATTTTGGAAAGATAATTATACAGCTAAATTACAGAAAGGTATTGAAAAAGTGTTGTGTGCTTAGCATTAAATGAATTTAAATTGGCAGCAAGGAACACATACACTGAAAATAAATACAGTAACATGGTAAAGTGGAAGTATTGGAATTTAAACAAAAATGTAGTGCCAAACATTGGGATTGATATTCGGATCCATAGCAGAACTAACACTATGCATCCATTGCACACAATCTTTCACACTTTAAATGTGTTCTGAATGAAATTTGCTGTTTTAACATTTTATTGTGTTTCTTGGATGACTAAAATATTGAGAGAATATAATATTCTCCCCTCTACTGCTTTTCAAAAGGCATAGATAAGTCCCCTCTTCTTTAAGGGGAGAACACTTTGAGGGTGTGGAGTAATAACAGCTAAAAAAGCAGGTATGACCTAAATAGGAGCAAACCATTAAGAGAGGAGAGAAGCAGAGAGGAAAAAAAAAATAAAGAAACAAGCAAAAAACATCAGCTGTAGGAGAAGATTAGAAAAGTTTCCTGATGGATCAGCATCCTTGAGATTAAACATTCCCATATGTAAGTTGACATTTTAAAATGTGAGTCTTATGAAAGATAAGAAGGAAATGGTGAGAAACTCAACCTTAAATATTTTGAAGCATGACTTCCTGTATTATGTGGCAGTTGGCAAAACTTTCCGGGGAGAGATTCACTCCACAAAATCTACGCAGTGCAATGCACGTGTCTGCCTAAAAGTTTCCTCCTGTTGCTCACTATTTGGGTGTTCAAAATCTTCCACACCTTCAGAGGAGCATCTCAGTATCCCTTCAAATGTTGCTTTTAATCTCAAAGACACATGTTTTAGATCAATCGCTCAAAACGGAACAGTTTAGCAGTCAGAAAACACTGTCAGAAAAGATTTGTTGTAAGGAAGATGAAACCGTGAAATAAAATTGAACTTTTATCCCCATTTGGATGGGAGCTGTGCTTGGCTGGGACTCCCAAGGGGATGAAGGCAGTGGCCTATCATGTGTTGAAAAAACAAACAGATGACAGTGCTCTGCAGTAATCGAGCAAATGCTGCTTCTGGGAAATAGTGTGATCACCATTGTTCAGTGCTGCAGCACCTAAAAAAAAGATAATTATTGAAGAAAGGAAGGTGGCCTCATGAATGGGGTGAGGGAAGACAGGACAAGCTGCTGCCAACGGTCTTGAGTTCCTGCTGGCTCTGGAGAGCCCTTGGTTTCCTTGTGGTTGAGGTGCGACATACGCAAGTCTTGGCAGAGCAGCTGGACTTTATTTTCCAGTGTTGTTCAGAGTCAGAAATGATGAACATGCCAGCAGTGGAGGGTGTCAGTATTTCCTGGATGTAAGAGCTCTTCTGATGGTGCATCCTCCTTGTGACGATGCTGAGGCCTTGGAATAGGATGCCCAGAGAAGCTGTGGATGCCCCATCCCTGGAAGTGATCAAGGGCTTGTTGGAAGGGGCTTGGAGAAACTTGGTCTAGTGGAAGGTGTTCCTGCCCATGGAAGGGGGTTGGAATCACATGAGCTTGAAGTTCCCTTCCACCCCAAACTCTTCTTTTGTTTCTGAAAACCTAATGCCTGTCAGTCAGTGTCACTCAAGTTAATAACCATTAGCTTAGTGGATACAGCTGGTAAACCAGAGGTGGCTCTTTCAGGACAATTCCAAAATCCCAGCCCAACTCAGCATCTTTCTGCTAATCTCTAGATATTTTACAACAGAAATATTAAAATATACTCTTTTCCAGAAGGTTTTGTTTTGCTTTACGTCCCATGGTGGCCTGTTCATATGCTGAGCTGGGGCTCTACTTGGCAGCATCTTTTGGTCTAACCAGATTGCAACGTGGTACCTGTTTGGAAATGGCAAATGTTGCTGCCAAGGGCCATTTCTCAGCACCAGTTCCACTCCTTTTTCCTGCTTCTCCATGCTTGGGCAGACCACGTGCTTTTCCCTTGCCTTGTACTTTGCTTTGAGAGGTTTTTGCAGAGCGGCGCCTTTCCCTACTCGCCTCCCTCGGTATCCTCTGTGCTGGATGAGTTTGCATTGTGTGGTGTTTTCCTCTTCATTTATTGCAAACAAATCTGGTCTCTGCCATTTGTTTACTCTTATACTCTGTCTTTATGCCTTGGTATGCATTTTTAATTAGATGCGCTTCAGTTCTTTCCCTGCTTGTTAACACTTTCCTGTGGTAAGTACAGTCTCCACTAGCCCTGTGAGCCTTCTCTGTGTTTAGGAAACTCAGGTTTGCTTCTCCTACTGACGATTATCAACTGATACAGAGCCTTTTTCCCTGACTGGCCTGTCTGCTCAGTGCTTACAGTTTCATCGTGGACTTTGTAGAATGTTCCCCTACATGGCGGGGATAATCCAAGTGCCCTTTTTCTGCTTAGAAATATTCTGCATACAGAGAAATAGTGTTTTGGTTATTTGTCTGGCTTGTTTCCGGGCTTCAGCAGCTCCAGTTTGGATGCCTGACATGGAGAAGTCTTGGACAAAGCCTGCAGTGTGTGCAGATCAACTGCCTGCATTGTGAGAAGTTCTTCTGCACACGCAGAGCGGGTCCCAGGGATCAGGAATGCGCCGAGTTAGCTCTGAATGCGTTGGCCATCAGTCCTGTGAATGGAGGATGGATGTGTCTGGAGGGGAATACTGGAGTCCTAAACACATGACAGCTTTCAAGAACTGCATCTTTCCTGAGTGCCAGTATTGTTAAAGTATAAAATTACTCTTTTTTTTTTCTTTTCGTTTTTTTTTTAATGTGAGCCCATTTGTGCTTCCACTGTTTTCTTCTGCCTCTACATCTGAGTCATGCCATAGGCAAAGGATTTCACCCTTTCTAACTCCTGTCTATGCCATCAGCTTTCTGGAGATGAACTGGCAACTTGGATGGAAAAACTTGACCCCACTCCACCTTTTCCTTTTAGTTTGCCCACCCTGCTGCAACACTTGCCTCACATTGTAGAACGTGTATAGTCTCTGGGATTTCATACTCTATGAGGGACTACGGGGTTAAAAAGTGGCTTAAAATGGCTCTTCCCATCTCAGAAAGTCTTCTCTGACCCAGCTCTCTGGCTGGAGGTGAGGTTGCCAAAGGTCACAATCCACTTCATTGTGCACAGAGATCAATATCTGCTGAAGCCAGAGCCTGGATTCGCTCTCTCTCCCTTGCCAGTGCTGTATTTCACAATGAGAAGCCAAGAAACATTTCTCCTTTCCAACAAGAAGAGGAGGAAAAAAAAAAAAAAAAAGAAAAAAAAGAAGGAAAAAAGTCTTGTCTCCACACTTCCTCCTACCAGGAGGGCATTGTGTTTGGCCTCTGCTCCACTTTTTGTTATAAATTTGCATGGCGTGATGTTTATTTTGGCTTGTGTGGTGGCAGGGCAGTGGCTGGCAGCTGGCTCCTTTGCTGGAGAAGTGGTTGAGTCAGGGTCTTCCTGGCATGTGGAGAGGAGATGCTGGGTCTCTGGGAGGCTTAAGGAGGTGAAGGACCCTCCCCAAGGATGTGTAGTGTAGTCAAGGGCTGCGTGTTGCACTCAAATACCATGAGTTTGGGTCGAGAGCGTGTTGGTGGCAGGAACAGGGAGCTCTGTGCTGAGCCTGCGAAAAAGCATCACTCCATGGAGTAACCTCACACTGGCAGGAAGACGCAGCACTCGGACTAATAGGTCTTTTCCACTTTAATTTCTACTCTAAAATGACTCTTTGTTACTGTTCTGAGACTCGGCGCCAACCGTCACTTACGCCACACACCAGATCTTTCTTTCTTTTCTGCCCTCAGCTTCGCAGAGAAGCCTTTAAAGCAAACAAACACAGAACTGTGAGAAACCGAGGGAAGATATGGACTGGCCCACTCGTTAGTGCTGGAATGTGGAAACTATGAAGACATCTTTTTTTATTACCAATGCTGGAAAGCGCAGTCACTGAGTGGGCTGGAATACAATTTATACTATATGCAGTAGCTAAAAAAAAAACAAAACTGCAAAAATGGGTGTAACCCTGGGCTGTGGTACAACTGGCCTTTCAGCCCCCACTTGAGATCAGGCCATCCCAGGGGGAAACTGTGGTTTGGAATAAGAGCGTGCATTTAATTTCACTCGGAAAACTTATTGGAGTTGGCACTTCAAGAAAGAAGCTGAAGTATATTTTTTGTCATGATTAGTGGCCCCCTCACCACCACGTTTGATTATGTTGGAAGGGGAAAAGTTAAATTCTTATAAAATTATGATTTACAGTCCGTGATTATCCAGGTAGGGTGTTTGGATTGCGCCAGCTTGGTCATGGGACTCCAATCTCATCCTATTTCATTGCTGTGAGAAAATAAAACTAGAATGTAAAAAAGCTGAAAACACATCCTCTGATTGCTCAGGGAATTTTCTTAGTCATACGTTATCTTTCCTAGTAGTTTCAGTTATTTTGTCTCCACTAAACCCCAGAGCAAAACACTGCCCTGACACTTTCCCCTTGATTTTGAGTCCGCAGTGGCCACATTTATTTTTATCTCGTGTCATCTTTTCCCCTATGGTTATGCAAATCCTTGGAATAGGGGGCAAGGGGAAGAGCTAATTTTAAAGCAAGTAAATTCCAGAAGAAGGTTTCTTCAGTTGCTCTCAGCAGGACTATCCTGGGTGCTGCTATAAACATGTGGCTACCTTCAAATAGTACAGGGAGAAGTGCCAAGTGGGGAGGTTGAGTATTTTCTTTGTAGACACATAACTTTGCCCACAGTATTGAAGTTGCTTGCCTCTTAGTTCTGCTAAGCTTCTCTGGAAGTGTAAAGCTGTGTCTTAGGAAGCACACATTAGGGAAATGCATCTCCATATGATCAGCTGCTGGGTAAAACCTCTGTGTGGAAAGAGTTTGGTGTTGTGTGAAGTGTCAGGCCCATGAGAAAGATCTTGGAAAAAATAAGCATCAGCATTTCGTTGCTTCTCCCAGCAATCTTTTGCTGTTTTGGTTAGTATTTTAAAACACTTTATTTTTCTTTCTCATTCTCTCCTAGTAAAATCTATTTTATTTCAAATTTATTTTCCCTGCTCTTCACCTTCCCCAAATACAACAACTTTTCCTTAAACTTGTGTTTAATTTGTAGTAGTAGATACTCAATGGATTCCAAGGCTAAAAATCCATCAGGAGTAACACTGGGATCTGCTTTATGAGCAAACATGAGAGTGTGTGTTTGTTCAAGACCTGTAGAATCATAGAACACAGAATCACTAAGGTTGGAAAAGACCTCCAAGATCATTGAGTCCAAACTTTGACCCATCATCACCTTGTCAACAGACCAGATTCTGAACGCTACATCCAGTTGTTCCCTGAACACCTCCAGGGATGGGGAGCCCACCACCTCCCTGGGCAGCCCCTTCCAACCCTTGACCACCCTTTCAGTGAAGAAATTCTTCCTGATATCCAACCTGAATGTCCCCAGCACAGCTTGAGGTCATTTCCTCTTTCCTATAACTACAGACCATTTTGTATGGTGTACAAAAAACGTTGGAGACATTCAGAGTATATGGCATGTGTAGGAGCCTCCTACCAGTGCTGGGCTTTTATTCAGTATGCTGGATTAGTCAATGCAATTTGTGGTCAATGTCTGGAATCACATTCAGCTCCTGTTTGCTCTTCCTTTGAGTACCATTGCACTGCTCATTACTACAACGAATTAACCACAATCACTAATTTGTGGGGCCCAGAGATTCTGTATCCAGCAACACATGAGCTTCTCCTTGCAGGATGTGTCAAGGGACTGTAAGTGCATCCTTAAATGCTGCTTAAACCAGGATGGGTTTAAACATGCCTTTGGACTTTTCTCTGGTTTGGGGTTAGGGAGATGAAGAAATGAATGTTTATGAAAATAAAGTAATTTAGGTACAAGGTTCCAGGTTTTGAAAACTTGGCCCATAAAATATATGCAGTAAAGGTGCTTGTGGCTATATGAGATAACAAAATTCACAAGTCACTTGGAGTAATCTCCCAAGTTTCTACAGGGGCATATTTTTTTCACATTCATGTTGCCTGATTAGACTGTGTATGAATTTATATGCCAGTATTGGAACCTTATAAACCTACACATTTTAAAATGTCTGACAAAAGCTATAAAGTTTGGAGTAGAAATTCTGTCCCCTCCTTTCATGAAGCACCATATGGATGGCTGACTCTCCTTGGAAAGAACCAAGTACCCCATGTCATCTGAATGGCAAAATAAGTAGAATAATTATTTGCTTCGATAGACGTTTGAATACTCTCAACCTCAGCACTCTTTTTCGCACATTCAGTTCATTTGTGAATCCTCTGGAAGTGAAGTTTTTTGTTCAAACTTCTGGACTCCTTGTGATCTGGCAGGAAAAAAAGACTGCATCGAGCCTCGGACGTAATCAGAAAATGTTGAGTGAGAACGAGGACTGCTGGGAGCAGCATCTTTGTTAAATTCCAGCTACACCAAACTCGTTCCTTGCTGCTCAAGCACTGAGTTCACGGGCCCTATGACTCTGTGTGCAGTCTGAATTGATTTCTAAGCCCAGCTAAGGGAAAGAGTTAAGCTTGTTCTCTCCTTCTCGTTGGCAGAAAGTTTGCAGTTTAAAATTACATACTGACTCTGGTGTAGAGACACAAGAAATTATAGAGCAGACACTGTCCAGGACAACGTATAATTTAAAATGTACTAAAGAATGTATACCACATGGCAAAGTAAGTGAAGTGCTTCTTCAAATATAAGTGTTTTGCATAGAAAGGCTGTAATTATCCACTCCTAGGGAAATGTTTGCATTCATTCTAAATCAATATTTACTATTCATCTCTTGTGTTCAACAAAACAAGGATTTAACATTTTTTTGTTTTAATGAGGTACTAAGACTACAATAATACTACAATGTAATTGTCTTGATACAAAATATTGCTAAATTGTGCTGCTATTTTGGGAACAAACAGTTTTTAAAAGGAGGGGTATCCCTATTTGTGAAATGTTACTGCAGTAACACACAATTCAAACTCAGCCAAGCAGGGAGACTCACCAGTTCCAAAGAGCTGTTAAGCCGTCTCTCTGTTAAGGCCCTTAACTGGGATCATTCGGGTGAGTCCTCTGTCTCTCCCCGAAAGTATCAACCTTTCTATAATGATTCTTTTTCAGCTGGCATCTCAACAACCACAACAACGATGCGATTTCTTTTTCTGGTTTTAAGCTTGGGTGTTTTTTCCCCCTCCCAGCATCTTTCAGGGAGGCAGCAGGAGCTGAGGGCGGGTGGTAATTGGCCTGCAAATGTCTCCACATGCTGGTTCAAACCTCTTGATGCAAATGGAGTTTCCTGAACTGGGGGGTTATTTGTAGAATGATATCACAGCTCTGTCCTTTATCTTTTTCAGGGACCTCACCTGCCTTTAAACAGTTTAATGTGATACTTGGGAAAGGCACAGCAAAGGAAAATTGTCCTAAAATCACATAGAAAAACCCCTGCCTGTGTTGGGGGGGTCGGAATCAGATGATTTTAAAATCCTTTCCAACTCAAAATGTTCTGTGATTCTATGATTTCTGCAGCAGGATTCTGGTGAAATGAGAGCGTATGAGAAGGATCGGAGTCCTTGGGAGGAAAAGCACATTTAATCACAGCCTGTAGCACTGCTATTCTGTGGTTAGGAGGAGAGGATGTCCTTGTACCAAGCGTCCCTCTCTTTGAATTTACCTGGCATGTCTTAAGAAGTAATTCTCAAACTTCTCTAACTTCAAAAAAAACCCCAATGAGCATTTTTGGCACTGCTGTGTTCCATGTGACTCAAATCAGATAACTGGAAACACTTTACTTGGAAAATCTATTAAAATCCCTTTCTTTAATCTCTATTTTTTATTCTTATGCACTGCCCACCACATTTCAGGCTCTGGCCCATCCTTCCAAACATTAAATGCTTCCACTTCTGCTGCTTAAATTCATGTTACAAGCATAGGCTCAAGTGGATTTCAATCTCATACTCAAGCAGATTGTCCTGTATTTTTTTTTTCCAACAAGTCTGAAGTCACTCTTGTCCTCTTAGAAAATCATGCACATAAATAGGGTCAATAGCCTTGAGAGAAGAGCGGTCTCTTTCCCCAGCACATGTTATTGTAACTGGTGTTTTAATTCTCCAGATATCACTCTCAGTGTACTGGGTAACAAAAGGCTGTGTAGTGCCTAATCATTCAGCAGTGATCCAGGGAAAAAGCAGAAGGTTGAGAGCAAGTTCCTAAAGTCTGTAAAATCAATGGGACACTAGAAAGGGAACTGAAGTGTACCAGAAGGGACCTCTTGAGGGTCATTTTAAAAAGCAGAAACTGATTATGAACAGAGCTTTTACCCTAAGAACTGGAGGGGGCCAGCAAAACCATTCTGCTGCACTCCAGTTAAATGTCTAATAGTGGAGACGTTTTCTACACAGCCCATAAAGGATAATGAGGATGCCTTTGATAGCTTTCAAGAAAGTTGTTCTTGTCAGTGTTCACAAAAACATGATCTGAGCGTGCACTCTCAGCACATACAGCCTGTGGTGATCATAGATAGATGGTGAAAAGGAAGATGGCACCCCAAAATTCTGCATTTCACCCCTGAAATGTGCCCTGTGTGAGTAAAATGGCATCAACCTGACAATATGATGCAAACCATAGCAGTGGTGACTATTGGTGTTACCTCCACTGGTTTGGTACTTTAGCTTGCTGTGATGAAGGATGTGAGGAGACATAGCAAAATTGGATGATATTACACAGATTAGACTGGATTCATGTATCTCTTCTTCCAGAATAAATAGATTTTGTCCTAAAACTTATTGAAATCAATTGCCATCACAAGTTAGGATTAGAATCTTATAGCTTTATGGTTAGTTTCTGTGTTAGGAAAGCAACCCAGGGCAGTGGGAATTGGAATGTTTTTTTCTCCTTCTGTCTTGACCCTGGTCCTCTGTGCGATTCTGAGTGAGTCACAGCTTTCTGTGATTCATTTTCCCAAAGAAGAAAATTAGTACGATCCAACTCGCATAACTTACTGGTATACTCTAAGAATGATTTGTATAAAAAAATAAATTAAGATGCCAGTGGGATTGTGTTGTAGAAGTTAAGGGTGCTACTGGTGACTTTAAAATTAGGGAGCTGGTTCATAGGGAGCCAAATCTGCTTTGCTCTTAGACTATAGAGCAGTTCTGTTGGGGAAAAAATATCAGAAACCTTTCTAGTAAATAGTAACTTTGAATTCTTTGTACTTCAGGGGAAACAAACCTTTTCTCCAGAAACAGACATTCACAGGGATGAACTGAATGTGACTCAGTCACATGTGGTAAAGCCAAATTGTGAAACTTTTGTGTCATTGCCTTGTGATTCCAGCTATCTTCAATTAATAGGAAAAAAAAAAATGCAGGAAATTCAGGTGGAAGGAATGCATGGAAATTGAAGTCAAAGAAAAATATTCCTTGTGGCCTTGGCAAAGTGAGTTTTCTAAGCTGAAGTAGCTTTTAAGCAATTAGCATCTGCTGTGTGCAATTACCGAGTGACACGCAGCCCCAGATGGATGGCTCCAGCAGCCAGTGGCCATCTGGATTTCGGTCTTTATCAAGCGTACACTCTGTTCTTGGGTTCACCTGGCCCATGACACAGCCCTACTCTGCACAGTCAACCTTGACTCATTGGTGGGGAAAACAGTGAGACAATTCCTCCAGGTCTCTCAGATCCAGTCATCAGAAAGGTTATGGCTGGAGATGAGCTCTGAATTGATGCACTGCCCTCAGTTTTCCAAAATGAGATAAGTTACTCAGATAAAATCCACCTTTGAGCTGCAAGTGGCTCCATGTGCACCAGTCTCTTTTAGGACATATGGCTTGGGAGCCTCAGCATTTGAAATTACAAAAAGAAAATCAGCTCTTGAAGGGAGAATTTTGTCAACAGGCTTTTTTTATTAAAAAAAAATGCAATTAAGTTTTTCTTAGAAGTGATGAGAGGTATCAGACCCAACCACAGAGGCTAATTCTCTGAAGTAATCTAGCTTTCAAAGTGAAACTACAGTTTAGTTTGTGAAATTCAAAGAATAAAAATCCAAACCAACTGGCAAACAGTTTATGACTACTCTCTATCTAAAAATGGGCCAACCTCATTTAGTCTATTTAAAAATTGTGTACCCATAATGCTTGTATGCCAAGTTGAGCATGATGGAAATGAGAACGGTTGAGGTATAAACCCTTGGAAAAGAGGGTTTATAATGGAAACGGTAATTGACTCTCAACTACCGCATCAAAAATACAATGCTATAATACAAAGCCTCACTCTTGGGATCCCAATTCTGTTTCTAACCTCAGGCTGGCAGACAAACACCTCACCACAAAGCTAACTAATGTTTATAGGTTTGGGGTTTTTTGCTGGTACTTATTTGGTGGTTTTGTTTTGTTTTGTTTTGTTTTGTTTTGTTTTTTATTCCTTGCAAAAGGAATATGGCAAGTGAAGAAAATTTATAGGAGCAAAGCAAAGTTGGCCAACAGTTCAAAAGTTCTCTCTTGTAAGCTTTTGATATTTTTCCCACTCTGGTTCTCTCTCAACTCCTAAGACTAAGAGGAGATATCATGCTTCTCCTTTGGATGGATTCTCTGTTTTGGCTCATGATTTTGTTCATGAAGACTTTATCTCAGTTTTACAAATAATTTAACTGTTCTTTCAAAGGTCAGAAATTTGTCTATCCTGAATAAAGAAGGCAAAAAAGACCGGTATCTTCACATCTGTTGACTTTCCCTTCTCTGCTTGACTCTAATAGAGAGGAAAGGCAAAGCAAATCTTCCACTGATCTTGTTAAAGATGCTTCCCAAAGCTTTTGCCCAGTATGAGCCACAGGGCTAATTTTGCTTCCAATTTTGGTTCCCATGATGTCTTGTAATTTTGGGTTTCACAGAAAGTGCCAGTCCTGGCTGAAATTCTCATTAAAGGTGGTGAAATGGGGAAGATCAGGAAGTTCATCAGGGGAGAGCTAACCTTCGGCCATGTGCGGACTTGAGAAATAAAACTGAATACCTTGAGATCTGCATGCATTTAAAAATGAAAGAATGAGAAATTCTACTGAGGTGATTGTGGTACTTTAAAAACTCTTGCTGTTCTGGGCAGATTTTCAGGTTCATATATTCATAGATATTGAAGAAAAGGACACACAGTAGAAGTATTTTCTGTCCATAAAGAGTCTTCTTTCAGTTATGATTGAAATAAAAAGTAATTGCTTCGGTTTTCTTTTGGTGTCGAAGATGATACAGAGTCATAAGTTTAGAGCTTGTTGAAGCTGCGCTTTCACCTCTGTCAGCTTTGCAATAGATTTAATCATGGTTACAAAGTTACTAGGTGAATACACAGGCAGAGGAGCTCAAGCTTCCATTGATGATCATTATTGGCATTATTCAAACCCAAGAAAATAGGTCATGCCTATTCCATCAGTATAATTCACTTATTCTCAGGCAAGTTTCCCGGTAATGGTCCCATGGGCACTGATTTTTCTTACCTTTAACCACTGAATGCCTTTCATTGCAAACTATCCTGTTGATGTCAGTGTAAAGAGAATTTGGAATTTAGCACAGAATATTATTGTTAAAGCTCTTTTTCCTGGAATAGAGAAAATTTACCTTTACTGGCATCCATATCTTTACTCAAATGCTACCCCATGTGAAAATAATTGGAAAATTTCCAGTGCAAATAATAAATAAAGAGTCCAAGAATTGGCCCTTTATGATGAGTGATTTATGATTTATGCTTTCAACTATACAAACTATGTATTTCTATTTGGAATTGGAAAAACAAGCCAGGAAAAAGCAACAATAGCTTAGCAAAAAAAAAAAAAAAAAAAAAAAAAAAAAAAAAAAAAAAAAAAAAAAAAAAAAAAAAAGTGTATACAGTCCTGGAATGCTAGTACAGTCTTTGGCAAAGGATCAAATAGTGATAAGGTTCAACTCTATAAGGATATTAACATTTTTAAAGCAATCAGTATTAAATAAATCTGAGAATGTATGTTTAAATTATAAAAAAATACAGCATGAATATGCATTTCGTACTTAGCTGCTCCCTGTTGTTTTGGGCACTTGTCCTGCTTTAGCACAATTTTTGAGGAGGAAAATCCTGACTGGAGCACACGTTACATTTCAAGTCCTATTTTAGGTGGTTTGCAACCCTGGATTTCCCTATTTTTCTTATCATTTTTCTTTGATTTGCTTTTTTAAGAGTATTATCCAACTCAGCTTGGCACAGTTCAAGTGCACAACGGCAACCTTTTCCATGACCCAAAAGTCAGTGCCACTCTGTGGGTTGGCAGTTTGCAAATAAAACATATCCTTAATGAAGTGTGGAAGCTCCTGTTCTTTTCCTTCCTCAGGAGACGTGCCTTAATCTCTGGCTCAGAGCCTTGTCAAATGCTGCAGTAAAGAACTGGCAAGCTCAATGCTGCTAATGGATTGAAACCTCCACCAGGTTGTTCATTTCTAGAGGGTTTTTTTTCCTCTTTTTTTTTTTTTTTTTTTTTTTTTTCCCCCCCCTAAATACTGCAGCAACTAAAGCATCACTCCAGTCCTCAGTTTTCTGTAATGATTGGTTGGGGACTTCAGTGACAGCTCTACAGTACACGTAAGAGAAATTTAAATTATGCCACTAAAACGTACCAAGGATTTGGTTGCTTATGTAGGTCAATTATTAAGGGAAAAAATAAGATTAAAACCAGGGGGCTGTTCTGCATATTTGAAGTTGTTTCCGAATATATAAAACTGTGGTATTTATGCTTATAACTTGTGACAGGTTCTCTAAGTCACAGGCATTTTGTCTGTCTTTCTCCTTTTTCTTTCCATTTTTTTTAAATTTTTTTTTTTTTTTTAGGATATGTTTGACTAATATTGAGATAAGGGCAGCTCTCACTAGTTCTGGCATAAATTGAGAAACCCATTTCTTTCAAAATTTGGATCTTATTTTCTTTTTTATTCATCATACAGGTATGTTGTGTGATCTCAAATTATCTTTTCTAAAACTGGTGGCTTTTATACAGCTGAAGAAAATAATATCTCAACATTTTCCTCTTCACTGGGTCATTTTGAGGGGGGTCCAAGTGACCTGGTGAGGGTGCAAAATGCAAAGCACATTTTCAGTGGGGTTTGCAACAACCTGTGTTGCAACATATCATTGACCAGAGTTTGAGAACTTTTATATCAGGAAAAAAAAAGGGAGAAAGCAATTATCCAATCCCTCGTGCTGGGGGCAGGAATTTATAGTGCTCTTTTGGTCTCTGTTAACCTGGTTCTGTCCATGTCAATAACACTGAGACATCCAGGGAGGAGGAAAAACTGTGGAGTGCTGGGCAGATGGGTGCTAAATATTATCAGATGTATGTGAGGTAGCACTGTGCATCCTGTATCGTTGTGCCTGTTTGACACACAGGCACTACTTGGGGAAAGTAGGTTCCCCTCCGTTCTGCTGGTGGATGGAGGAGATGAAAAGGGAGGTTTTTGTGTTGCTGCCTGTTTAGATTGATGATGTAGCATGTTACTGGCAGGACCTTGGTGAGGTTTATCTACTGAGCAGATGGGAAGTCAGGTCCTTCCAGCAATGCTTTTGCAAATCATAGTCATTAAGTTTGGAAAAGCCCTCTGAGATCATTGAGTCCAACTGTTTCCCAGCACAGCCAAGCCCACCACTCACTCATGTCCCCAAGTGCCACACACCTTTTAAATCCCTCCAGGGATGGGGACTCCACCACTGTTCTGGTCACCTGTTCCAGTGTCCACAAGGATTGATTGTTCCATCTATGCTGATTTTCTCCATAAGTTTCCCGTGCATCAATGGGAACTGTTGAAATACTGGAATAACTATTCTTCTTGAACTAATTTCCATCAGCAAGGAATTTATATAACCTGTGATGGCCTCATTTCTCATTATTTCTGACCCTCTAAAGCATTTCTTTAAGGAAAGTGTGTGAACAGAGTCCATCTGTGCATCACTGCACATAGATGGTCTAGAACCTCTGGAGCACCTTAGTACCTGCCTGTACTGCAAGTTGCTCTGAAGTATTTCTGAGCTGTCTGCTCGAAGAAGTGGTCTGCAATTTGAAAAGACAAGTTTGATTTAGGAAGAGAAATAGGAGATATGTGTGTGTGTATATATATATATATGTGTATATGTTGAAGCTATGAAGTGTGGTGTCAGTTCAGTGAGTTTCTGGAGGGATGAAAAAAGTAGTGTTTGACTATCTTTTCTTAGAAGACTGAATTTTGTGTTCAGCAATTGTAGTTCTAGAATGCCTTGAAAGAAGACTGGAAGGCCATCAGAGTCCTAGGGAGGAAAAGGAAATTTGTGGAGGAGATCAGAGGCTGTAGAAGAGCTGAAGTTCTGAGACAGAAACAGTGGGAGCTGTCTGGAGTGGGAAAGTGCGGAAAACAGTATGAGTGGAGAGATTAAACCCTGTTTGTTAAAGTTGTGCAAGGATGGACTGAAGAATTTAACATGAGATGAGAGGGGAGAACTTGAGATGCTGGAATGTGGCTGCACTGTTTAGCTGCTGGATTTTGATGAATGACTCTGAACTTTGAAGTGCAATCTGTGGATCACGTAGCAGTGAAGGGAATCCTCATGGAGTTATTCTCCTCTGCCTGCACAAACCTTCATTAGTGGTAAAGGCCCAAAGTGGCTAAGACATGTATTAATGTAAGGCCTCCAGTTGTAAATCAATATTTGAGATAAATGGTTTTAACTGTTCATTATGGAAACTTCATTCTGAGAATAATTATAAGTCTAAAAGTGAAAGTGAGATTTAAGTCCTGTGTTGATCTGCAGAGATTTGGCAAGCAGCACACATACTTAATCAGTCACACGGTGGCTTCCGTGCTTAAGAAGGAGCTTGCAGCTTGTTTGTTCTGAGAAATACAGTATATTCATTCATCATGTTTATTCAAATGAGGGTATTTGAGGAGCAATGACAATCTCATTCTGCAGAATTATCCGCTGTGGTTTAAGGAATGCACCTGCCCATGTGAAAATCAGGGAATGTGGTGATGGCATGTTTGAAAAGTGTTCAGCAGCCCCATGTTACCCTGTGAAAAACAACAGAGCACAAGCTCCCGGGACTACCTGGACCAGAGCAACCAGATTTGTAACTTTACATTTCTTCTTTGTCTCCTTAATCTTACTTTCATGTCACCAAATGTGAACTTTTGTTGTTAGTGATGGAAATTTGGGTTGAAACAGAGCTACACTAGGAAGCCCCAAACTAATTGCTGCAGTTACTTTAAATATTCTTTCTTTTTTTTTTTTTTTTTCTCGAGGAAAGGCAAAGATTTATTATTATCTCTGCTTTTGCAGATGACTTAAGAGTTGCATAAATCTCTTTCTTACTGAAGTACCTTATTTTCTTAAGGTACTTTACCTCATATAAAGCATGATTACTGGCTGAGTAGCACATGCACTGTCTGTAGGAAGAGTTATTGGGTTTTTTTTCTCTGTTCTTACATAGGTCCCATTACCAGTTTCTCCTCCTCCTCAGAATTAAAAAAAAATAATTAGAAATAACAGTAACAATCTTGCTGGTTTTCTCCCTTCCAAGTAGGTAGAAGGAAATTACTTGATTAGATTATAGGGTTTGTATATGTGTTTAAAGAATTTATTGTGAGAAATCTATATTAGAGGCAAAAAGATTAATGGTAATTAATGTTCTCACATTTAATAACAAAAGAATTATTAGTAAGTACCTACTTACTGTAAAGGGTTTCCTTGACATTTCTTCCTAAAAATAAAAATTTTGAGCATGCCACATAAATTTTTTGGGAAAGAAGAAAGAGAAAGATTAAGCAAGGAAACATCTCACTGTAATTTAAACCATTATTTTTCTGACAGCTTTTTATCTCCTGTCTGGAAGAAATAAACATATTAAATTTTTTATTAAAATAGTTAGGCTTTGTGAGAGCACTTTTTTTTCCCAGTGCAATAATAAATATTTATTTCTGCCAGAAACAAAGAAGTTTGTCTACAAGGCTTTTACTGATGCTTAGCCAGAGGTAGGAGTCTCTTAACCTCATAAATACAGCTCTTATGCACTTGCTTTCTCTTCCTCAGTGCAAATTTTGATGTATAAGTAACATTCCTAGAGAGACTGGGTCATCCACTGGTATTGATCAGCTGCCTTCCTGTCCTCCTTGGATTGTTGTTTATGAATGATGAAGTGCACTATATCAATTAAAGAACAACTCCAAATCACAGAGTTAAACCACAGCCACAGTAAATTTCCAAATAAATAACACAGGCTTACAGCAAAGATCTTCAGACATACGGGCTGGACAGTGGATGTGGCCAGAGAAGGAGTTTAATGTGACCTAGAGATCTCTTGCAAAATCCTCCTTCTGTTGCTTCTGCTCTGCCTATCCCCTGTTGTGTTCCATTGGCATGGCTTTAAATATCACCTCCTACCCGTCAGCGCCGCAGGGGCAGCGTGTCTGGATGGAATGGTTGGACACTGGTGTTAGGCACTCACATCAGAAAGGGGATTGTATCCATTTGGGAAAAAGCTCTTGGCCAAAATGTCCAGTACAGAGTGAAATTCCATCCTTTCGAAGGGAAAAAAAAAAAAAAAAAAAAGAATTGCATAAAAAGAAAAATATTGTCAGATGTCCATGTACTATTAGAACGGAAAAATTTATACTGAATTCTGCTCTTACTGTTTTGGTAGATCTGTATGTGCTCTGCCTGTGATCTGGATGTGGCTGGGGTTTCTATGCCTGTGCTTCTGGCAAATGTGGTCAGTATTTAACCCAGACTGTATTTTTGTGCTTGCCATCTGCTTAATTCTGAATGTCAGATCCACAACTGGCCTGCTAGTTATTGCTATTCAGCTATTTTGAACTGAGCTTAGTGCAGCAGATAGGAAAGGATGTACTGGTTGTGTGAAAATGTCAGCTGAGCTGCATCTCCTCCCAAAAGCTAAACCCAAATCTTTGTGAAAATAAGAAGGGGGAACGAAACTACACGCATGTTTTCTCCAACTTTGTGCCACCTTGGCTTTGTTGTCACTAGAAGAAAAAAGGAAATACAATGCTAAAGGCTGGGCTTCTGAGAATTTTCCATCTGGTTGGAATGCCAACTCAATGAATGCTCCACACTAAACCCTTACTAAATAATTTTCAGTAAGATTTTATGTTTTCAGGTGTGGAAAAACCTCAATATGTGACTTAGCTGGAAATGTTTAACTAATGTGGGCTATTAGTTCTCACTCCTGACTCACCCTTCCAGCCTTTTTTAACATGGTCAGGCTACTCAGATTCTTGTTTGAATATGTTTGCAGCATCTAAAAAAAAATAATTAGAAGTGTTTTTGACAGCTCACTACAACTTAGAAATTTAGATGGAATGCAGGAATACTGGGAAAACTCCTCCAATTTATTTCATGTAAGAGAAATGACTTAACACTCACAGTTATTTGTACACTTCATAGGTCTGGTTCAGACTTATAGTTTCAGTGTCTCAGCCAAGTGTCAGCATCTTTACAACGAGCACACTGACAAGTGGATGAGACAAGCAAGTGGGCTGGAGAAGGCATCTGCTTCCAATCTTCTGATGTACCTTGAGGACCTAGGTCTGGAGGTAGGAGAACTGCTGCAGGCCAGGAGGGAGAGCACAGAAAGGGTATTTTTTGTGTGCCTGAAACCTGCGTTGTATTGGAGGGTAAATGGGGTGGGATTTGCCTATCTCCTGGGGCAGCATGGAGTCAGAGGTGGTTTGTGGCTCCAGAAATTCCTTCAGGTCAAAAAATGGTGATATTCTTTTGGGAGAAGATGTGGGAAAGGGGCTTGCAATGGTGTGATCGACATTTCTCCTAGGCTGCAGCACATTTGCAAGATGTGGCCTTCAGTGCAGGAGGCTGAAGTCGAGAAATGCTGTGGTAGGGTTAGAAAGAGGTTTTTCCTTAGTTCCATTGGATGATTTGCCCAAGTGCCTCTTTTGAAAAAGGTGGTGCAGGTGATCCAACTGTCTGAAAGGTAGCTCTGCCTGCTAGACCAGCACTGGAAGAGTGTAGGTGGACACCCTTTGCTGAGGATTTTTGTTTCCTCGCCCCCACACAATCCTTCTGCTCAGAAATGGTAAAATACAGTAGGTATATAGATGAATAAATCTGTATCACACAGAGCCTGTGTGCTACCCAAAAGCACTTATCCAAACCCTATCTGCCAGAGATTAAAATGTGAAGGTATATGTGATTGTAATCCATTTATTGTTTATGAATTCACAATCCTCTTGGATGTCCCTGGGTGCCAGATTTTGCTTATGGATCTCTGAACTAGCTGAAGGAAATGTAAAATCAAATGTAGACAGACAGCTCCCTCTCGAATACACATCCACAGAGGCTCAGGAACACTTGTTATGCTAGCGAGGGTGTGGAATAAATTATGCTCAGGAAATTTGCTCTAGATCCACCTATTTTAGAGGAGAGGCTTTGTGTGCCACGTTAAAGCCCCTCCTCGGGGAGCGGCTGTCACAGCAGCGCAGACAGGTGGATCTGGAGATGCTTGGGCTTGGAGCGTGGCAGAGGACCAGCAGATCAATATTTAATGCAAAGGCTGTTGCAGCCCCTCACATGCATAATTTATTCCTGCTTTTGGGTACAGCTGGACCTGAATCGAGCCATGCTTCCAGGCTGCAGGGGTGTTAGAAGTGGGTCCAAGCCTTTCAGATGGTCCTCACCTTCAAAATGGGGGCAATTCCAAAGCCTGTGTTCAACTCCTTCCCTCCTTTCTCCTTTGCCCAACACAGAAACAAACCCTTTGGGGAGGTCTTTGAAATTTGTGTCAAATAACACTGACTTTCTCTAGTTGAGGGCACAGAACACTGTTTGTATAGAGCAGAATTAGGGCCCCAGAAAGAATTAAGCATTTTGGAGTTTAATTAAGTGTGCTAACAACACATGAGCAAAGTCAGTCTCATAAAAGAGAACTTTATTGTACAAATTGACACAAAATAAAAGTCCTCTGGGATTAAATAATAAAAAAAAATCTGAGAAGAAACACACTTTGGTGAGTAACCTGGCCACCCTGGCTTGTTTCAGGGAGCAAATATCTCTGCTTGGGAATTTTTTATTCCCTGACAAACGATTAAACACCAGTGATACGATAGCCCGCAATGCCAGCGTAACAAGGTATGAGCAAGAGGGATTTCCTTTTGACTAGTTAAGAAATAAGCTTACTAATTCCCAAATTTATTATAAGATTAGCCTTTAATACCTGATAATCACCTTCGTCAAGGAAAATTTCTTCTTTTCAAAAGGCAAATGAAATTTATAGATGGGTCTTGAGCCAGGCCTGTGGGTGGTAGACAATATGCAGGGGAGGTCCAGCCTTTCTCTTTGAGCAAGGGAAACAGAAACAAGACAGGCATGGAAAAATATCAGGTGCCTTATGATTATTAATCTCTTTCCAGAAAACAAGTTTGATTGCTGTCAGACTGTCCATTAATTTTGATGGAGGTACTTTTAAGATCTTATGTTTGTATTTTAGTGGGGCTATTACAGCTAAATATGCAAGTAAAAATGTTTTCTCATAATGTGTACAGACAAGTATTCTCATTTCAAAGGTGGTGTTGTCATATAGACATCAGAACATCAGTATTTGCTAGAGTCTTGTTATTATCTGCTTTGCAATAGCCCATCTGGTCCTGAACTAAGAAAGGGCTTCCAATGTGTTACACTCTTGCAAACATCTGGTGCAAAGAAGGTCTTTCTGCTCAAGGACTTTCCGCTCAAACTAATGAAAAAGGCAAAGTGTGGGAGAGAAAAAAAGAAAAGGGAGGAGGAGGGGAGAAGAAAACTTTCTACGGACCCACAACCTTTTGCTAACAGATGGAAGTCTGTCTCCTCACTCCCATCCTAGTCCCAGTGCCAGCAGAGGATATTGTGTAACCATTGAGCACAAGTACATACCTGAGTCACTTATGCAACATTATTATGAACAGGTATAAGAGTAGCACAAGCCTTTCTGTATGTCAGAAATGATTGTAAAGACAAATAACAACATAAATATCTGCTCTGTTGCTGTTATCAGCTTTCAGTTTCCAAGGCTATAGGCACATGGCAAGTTTTTATGCATGGATGATGAATTTGGAACAAAATTCTCTCCTCTGGGTATGGGGCATCACATCAGTTTGCTTGTTCTTATGTTACTCTGTAGAAGTTAGGTGAAACAAGGATTTAAGACTCAGCACTTGTGGAAATGAGCAGCAAAAAAACATTAGACTGTGAGATGTAGAATTACTAAAGATTTGTTGCCTGTGGATTTGCATCCTTCATCTCCCTACCAGGTTCTGATACCTTTACCTTCTTGCACTACCTCCAGTTCACTCCATAGAGCCTCCAGTGTCTCAGTTTCCCTTGAGTTGTTATTTGCATGAGAGACTTGTAGCTCTAAAGACCCAAACTTGTGTCTCTTGGCCAAGGCCAGGTCAGCAGAAATGTTACTGTAGAGCTTCACAGAAATGTTTAGATTGGAAAAGACCTCTGAGATGGTCAAGCTCAATCATTTCCCCAGCACTGCCAAGCTCACCACTAATGCATGGGATGTGTCCCCAGCTGACACATCCACACATCTTTTAATCCCTCCTGGAATAGTGACTCCACCACTGCCCTGAGCAGCCTGTGCCAGGCCTGGACAGCCCTTTTGGTGGAGAGCTTTTCCCTAATATCCAACCTAAACCTCCCCTAATGCTACAGTTTTTCCCACAGGAGAGGCACTCCTTCCAATCCCCTACCTATCTCCAGCTGCCAATATCTGCAGAAGTTACAGGGATTTAATTATCTGCAGGGCTTTTACCTCTCTATTGAATCAGATTGGAATAAGCCAATGAATTGGCAAATGGTTAAGGAAGAATAGGTCTGGCAGACAGAGGCAATGTAAGAGTTGCCCAAAAAAACCCTGAACTCAGAAAAGTGTGGGATTTTGAAAAGTTTAACACCATTTGGACTGTAACAAAAATTGTCTGGTTATAAAGTGAAAGAGTATAAATGAAGGAATTAAATAGAGAAAAAACTAAGGTCAGAGGTCCCTCTTCTCCTTGGATGACATGGAGAAAGAGATGAGAAGTTTCCATGATCGTTAATATAGCCTTCTCAAAATGAGGTAGTAGTTTTAAAGTCCAAGCATTAGACAAAAGCTTGTTTATTTAATTTATTAAAGAGATCTCAGGCTCAGGGTTCCCATTCCTTCACTTTCTGTAGCTTCTACACACTGGAACAGGACATACAAGTGGGAGGGAAAATCTGCCCCAGGGCCTTGGAGTATAGAGCAGCAAATGCTGAAGGTCCTTGTAGGGCTGGGATCAGCTTTGTTTCCTTCTGGAGAAGCCACAGACAAAAAGCTCTGTAGAAATTCACACTTTGTTACACCACGGAACACAGAGAAGCAAATGGTTTCTCCTGTATTTAAGGTGGCAATTTCAGGGCAAAATGTGAGTGTTCTTGCACAGAGATACAGGCAAGAGGCCTTTGGAAATTACTCAACAAACTTATAGAGCTTCCTGAACTTGAGCCAGGCAAAAATACTAGGACCTGACCCAAAAGGAAATATTTTATAGCTTGAATGCCTTTTACCAATCAATTTTTTTTCCTCCTTGGAAATGCTTCTTTCCTCTTGTGGCTGAGTTGAAAAGATTGAAGTATGATAATGAAGTAGTGAAAGAGTCATGTTTGGCCAGGTGATAACTGAGCATTTTGGGTATTTTGGTGTTGGCTTTCAAACAAACGTGGGTTTGTGGATGTGTGTTATACCTCCAGTTATGCATGTAATGCAACCTCTTTTTCTCTTTTTGTGCTATTCCTCTGTTTATACATAGATTTAGGATGGCAGTGAGAAGCTAAATGACAGTCCTATTACCCACAGGCACACAGTGATTGCTGGATCAAAGACTGGCAGTCAAGGTGAGAGCTGATTTCTCAACATAATAATTTTAAAACTCCCTAAGATTAACTCTTAATAATAGGAGTATTTCAGTTTAAATTTGTACTTTTCCCATAGTGGATGCCTCCATCCATCTTGCATGCATGCACAAGGTTGGAAGAAGTAGGAGATCTACAGCTCCACAACACTTTTCTTCCAGCTCCCAGGTTGGAACAAGTATTCACTCAAACCATTTCTGTCTGTGATTGTACCTGCATTATTTATTAGCCAACTGATGTAACTGTCCCTTTTTTCAACCCAGCTTTAGTGACTGTGTATCCAGGGTCAATTCACTTGCCTCCCTGCAAGCTGTGCAGAGTGAGGAGAGGCAGGGATTTTCCTTGCCTGTTCCTCGACTGGCTCTCAGAACACTTCCAATTCAGCTTTTAGGGGCTTGCATGGATTTTTAGGCATTAGTGTGTAAAAATGTAAGTATTCCTTGCAAAGAAGCAGATGCATGAGATGCAGAGCATCACAGCAAATGGGCTGCACTGTGCAGAGGGGGATCATCACAGAACTGGTAGTTCAAAATCAATCCGTGTCATATTACAGTATTAATATATAAAACCAATTGATGAGGAACACAGTGCAGAAAACTGCAAGACAAGCTGCTTGTAAGCCCTGTGCTTCCACAACAGCCCCTATACTCTGACAATGGAGCTAATTTTCTTTTTCTAATAGCATTTCCTAATAATTAGCTAGATCTAATTTAGATTTGCATTTCATCTTTTCAAAGCTATCTTATTACAAATGTTTGAGGATCCTTGCCCTTAAAACATGATATTATCCTGACAACCTGGGACTGCTGCTGGAGAAAAAAAAATGCCTGAAAGGGTTTCAGGAAGTTACAAAACTCCTTTACATGGCCTGTTGGATCTGTGTATGATTTCCAACATTACACAAAATAAATACCAGGAGACTGGTGTGGTTTATACAAGAGTTTATAGAGAAAAAAATCCACCCACCAGCTCCCTTGCTGAGGATTACAACCAGGACTGTGCTGCCAAGTTCTCTGTTTAGGTAAAGCATGAGAAAATCTGCCATTTTTTGAGAGTCACAAAAGGGGTGCTAGAGGGGGGCAGTGAGAAGCTGACAGCTCTCACTGCTTAAAAGGCAGCTGTTCCTTCTCAGGTACTATTATTAATAAACCCTAAGGTAATGTTTGCTCTGAAATATGTCTAATTGAAATAATTTACCCTAACCCTTAGAGAATTATGAAACTGTTTTCATCATGTTCACACACAGCAAAATAATTATGAGATGCCATATGGAAAAGACATCATGTGGTATATGTATTTCTGAATGTATACTTTTTGAAATGGTTCCCACAGATAAATCATACAGCTAATTTACAAAGAGGAGGTGGATAGTAGTTCTTAAGTATGCAGTTTAAGTTTAAAATGGTTTCAGGCTGGGTAAATTTACAGTGGTGATGACATGCAGTAATTGCACTGATCACAGGATGTATATCACAGGAGATGTCGATAATGCCATTAAGTTGCACTGCACAAAGTGAAGCAAGAAAATTCTGCTGGTGACTCTCTGCTATTGTTATAAGCAACCCTCTAAAGCCTCTGCAGGTCCTGTGTGGTCCTGAGCCCATTTTGTAGCTAATATTTAACTGACTGAGGCGCTGTAGGTGCTCCTCCATCATTTTTGAGTCTTTGAGATGTTCCTGGTTTGCTCCTGGAAACCTCTGAGTGGACACCTAATAAAGGGAATGCTCTCCTAAATACATAGATTAATACTTAGTACTCATAAATAAATAAATGTATTTTTAACATAGCCCACAAGAGAAAATTTACCTTGCTATTATACTCCGTTTGTCTCTTGAAGGTTTTCCAAAAGGTTTTATTCCTAATCTGCAGTCGCCAGAATTATTGTGTCCATGTATGATGGGTCTCTATGATTTTATTTAAGTAGGTTTAGTCACATCCATACATAGGTTTGGTAGCAGAAGAATTCCATAGTCCATTTCATGGGGCTTTATCCAGGAATAATTGTGGTAGCTGATGAGACATCCAAGGTTCACTTCCTGGTAGTTAAGAAGTTTTGAAGGTACTTTTTGAATAAGGAACCCTTATTAACATTTCTAGAAATCTGGCTAGAGATCAGGCTTTCTTGTCAGACTTCTGGTAGTTCTTCTTTCCAGATGGATGGAAGTAAAATAAGAGGATAGCTTATTACACCCTTGCTGTATCATGTCCAATTGGAAACCAGAAGTGAAGAAGATGCAGAGATACTTCATTCTGTCCAGTCCACTCTTTATTTCGAAGGATTCTTCTTCAAAAAAAGTATAATCTCTAATTTGAGCAATTCAGATTTGCCTATATTTGTCTGAATTAGCTCACTAGTCACTCCTGCAATTATTTCTGTGCTAATTAGTGCGATCTTTGAAAGATGTGGGATGCACAAACTAATTCACCCCCAGTTCTATTTTGCTATAGGCCTGTGATGTTTATCCCCCAGTAATGACACCATTACCCTGCATTACCGCTCTAGGTAGTGTATTTGTCAACAGCCAGTAGCTGATGAGCACAAGGAAAATATTTACCCAAGTTCTGTGCCATGGCATTACCCCAGTAATGCCATTTCAGGAAGATCACACTGTATTCCTGAGATTCGTGCTGCAGAAACCAAAAAAGCTTTGACATTTCTGTGCGTGTAACACCATCTTCAAATAACCACCTTTTAGAGACAGTAATTACAGTAATTCTGGTTTTAAAGGACAAATAAAAAGTAAAAGAGAAGGGGAAAAGTGATATCTCCACAAATATCTGAAGGTGGGAGTTTTCCAATACCTTCCCTGTGTGCAGAGAGCTAGGGACATCCATATTTGATGTCTGCCTAATCTTCCCAGGAGTAACTACATGAGCCAATATTTACTCACTCTGTGCAGATACAGTATCTGAATGCTGCTGCTGCATTAACATGCAAGTCTTTAAACCGAGCTTTTCTGCCTCATCTCTGGGAACTGCCTGCACAGGAGAGGTAGCCTTGTGCCGTCCTCCTCTCTGTCATTCCTGCTTTTGGATGAGGAATGTGATGATCTTTCTCTGTTTCTAATGTTGTACAGAGGAAAAGGCATGTTCCCCTTTTAGCAACTTCCAGTCATTTGTTTTTATGCTCACTGAAGGTGTATCGTGGTTGGTGTTATTAAAGTGCCCTAAACCAAAAGTCACATTTTTTTCCCGGTGCCTTACAGTAGATTATTATTTCACTACAGAATCCGAAAGCATGAAATAGAGATTTATGATACTCTTGTGTTTTCCACTTCAGTTCATGTAATGTAGAGAAGGTAAAGTGTCTCTAGCTGCACAGTATCCCTTTTTTTCCTCGCTGGAGCAGTGTGTACTGCACGATTAAAGGATAGTGAGAAGGTCACTGACCAAACTTTATCTTCCACACAGTTTCCCACAGAATGTATTCCTCCTAGGGAACATTTTCTCAGCTCAGGTTATTTCCAGAAATGTTCTCAAACCATAAGAACAGTCCTTGCAGTAAAACATTTCATTCCCACTTTTTATCCTTTATCTTGCAGCGCAGTGTTGACAGCATTTATGTTTCTTCTATTGACTGGGCCAAGAACAACAGGATTAATGAGGTTGTCTCTTCATGAGTGCATTATATTTTTTTCTTCTGACCTTTCATACATGGGAATCTTCTGCCTGCAATATTTCTTAAGGAAGGAAAACCCCTTCTTGCCAAAGCTGGTTTTGATGGGGGCCATCTGGGTGGGAGCCTGGGTTCCTGCACACCTCGGGTGCCATGTGGGCAATCCCCCACACCTCTTATCCACCTGAGGGCTGGAAGGAAGCTGGGGGAAAGATAAAGAGGGAATGTCTTTATTTCCTCCATTTTTTTAAAAAGATTTGTCTTGGGGGTGATATGGGATATTTTAAGGACTTTCTCAAACTGTTAAATTCTGGTTATAAATCTTGCACAGCTGCCTCTGGACTGTGATACTGCAGGAACTGCTCAGGGCTCGAGTGTACAAGTGGACACTGCCCTGCTACTTTAGTTATTTATTTATTGTTTCCAAAGAACTGCATGTGTTTAGACTGCACAAACAGGGGAAGGAGGAGTCGCTGGAATTGTAGCCTTCCCCAGACCACTCTTGCACTTTATCTTTCCTATTCCTGATTATTTTTGACAGTGGGCAACTGGAACACGATCAAGATAGGATCATTTCTAAGTGCAGCAGGACAGGGAACGTGAGGAATTTTCCCAAGGATGGGAGCACAAATATCTTTAAACATAACAAATACTTTTGCACATATGACATCTTCTAGCCAACATCCTCAAAATGCATCAATTAGATAAGCTAGACATAATGAAATTTTTGCATAAGATCGTTAGGGATGGCTTATTCCCATTTTTCATCTGGGGAAATAGAGGGACACAGAGTTGGAAAAACTCCCACTAGCCCAAAATTTATCCACATAGGCAGGTCTCAAAGATGGTAATTTCCCTTTTAAGTTGTTTATTTGCCCTTTTGGTGGAGAAAGAGGCACCACAAATTTGTGCATTTGCGTTTTGCATCTTAAGGGGCAGAAAACTCCTTTGTGGAAGTAAAGAGGGTTTAATGTCAGCTTTTTGACCTGCTCCTTCCATCCAGCCCATGACAAACCGTAATGAAATTTGCCTGTTTTTTTGAGGAGGAGAGAAGTAGAAGAGGTTCTATAGATGTGTACATAGAGAGGGGTGTATATATCTAGATATACATAAAAATATATATATATATACACACACACATAAAATTTATGTAAGTGTATGGATACATAAAGACATAAATAAAATTTAAAAATTACTATAAAAATGTGCAAACACTTGCAGACTATATTTTCCATAGGTGTATAGTTCTGCTGGAAACGAAAAATTCCCTTGCCCTGTAGAAAAATCACTTCTTACCTGCAGATTGAGGGAAAATACAGCATCTAAAGGCTTTGCCTTGCTGAGCACTCCAGTGCTGGCTTTAATTCATGTCCAGGGTGCACAGGGCCAGCATGCAGGCTGGGATCCAGCAGGGCCAAAGCTCAAGCTCTGGGTTTAGGCTTTAAGCAAGCTTGAGACCTCTGTGTGTGGATTCCAGTCATCCTGGGACTGTGAGACTGAGCTGAACTAGACGTGTGGACACAGCCAAACTCATCCATGTCAGCCCTAGGAAGGGAGCAGAAACAAGTATTCTTGGCTGCTTTCTTTAATGATTTAAATAATCCCACATACTAAGGACGAGATGCTTTTGCAATGGTTTAAAGTTGAAATAAGTGATAAGAGAAGCTAAGAAATTTCTGAGCAACTCTTCAAAGTAATGTTTCGTAAGATTTTTGAAAAAGTTTTTCTAGAAAATAATGCAAATGTAATAAAAATGTAATTCAACTGTGTATTGTCCTCACAGGAGACAGTTTCTAATTTTTAAGCATAACACCTCTTAAATTTGGGGTTCCTGGGTTTCAGAGCTTTTCAGTTTGTCGCTTGAACCTCTTAGGTGTCTCATTTGAGATTTCTATTGCAGCTGAATTTAAGTAACAAGAGAGAGCACTTCATGAATCCGTCTGTATTTGTCAGCATTTAGGGCAGTTAAACAGAACTATGACTGAGAAATTCTTGTATTCTACTTTTCTCTTATAATAATGTATGTACAGGCCTAAATCTGCTGTTTTACTGTTGTTTAGCAGGAATTACATGGGTAAAGCTAAAGAACATGCAGTTGCTTTCTGTTCCTTTAAGCAGTTGAGCTCCCTGTCATACATTACCAAGATATCCTCATAACGCCCCAAGTGAAAATAATTTTTGGGTTGTAACCCTCAAGACTTTCAGATTTTAAAATCCTGACAGTTCAGGATTAAAAAAACCCACCCATGTATCTGTCAGTGAACGGTGAATACATGTTTGTGTAGTTTGCCTTATTTGCATTTGTTGGTAATTAATTAAAAAAACATGAGTTTAATTAAACCTGGAGTTAGGGGATTCATTAAAATAAAAACAAAAAGCATTTCAGTTAAAAATGTAAAATAATGTGTTCAGCTGAGTTTGCTGGTGCAGCTTAAGGATTTGCAGGGAAATGCCAGGAGTAGTAAAACTTCAGGGACTATCACACTGCACACAGTTAGAGAAGAGTTACTGAACAAGGAGAGTCTTTGTCAGCGGAAAAATTTCACCTTGCAGATGCTCAAATTGGAAGAATAACTTTTGCTCTCAGTTTCTTTCTGCTCTGAGTCTATGGGTCTGTGGCTATGAAAAAATGACACCCATAGAAGTCCAAAGGAAAGGATTACAGCATAGCTGGATGTAAGGTTATTAAAATAGAAGTTAAAGGGAAAAAGAAATATTTAAAGGCTTTAAGGGAAGAGACATCACTCGTGTAATACTCAACACTGAAGTATATTTACCTGTTTCTGCTATCACAAAAAGTTATTTCTCTTTTTGTTTTCTTTTAGCCACAGCTCACTGCCTTTAGCATTTTTAATTCGAGAACCATGGCAGAGGCTTGGTTTTTAAGGAAAGATATGTTATTAGGATGTTGAAAATAAGAACAGAAAAAAAAAACAAAACACAAAAGAACCTCAATTGATAATTATATTTCTATTAAGTATTTTTCTCTTCTCTCTTTGATTCTGCCTTTTTTACAGGACTGGGCTCATCCCTCCAGCAGAAAAGTACCAAGAGCTGAAATTTTTTTTTTTTTTTTTTTTTTTTTTTTTTCTGTGTTATGAAGATTCTCACGTAGAACAGAAGTGGAACCTCTGCACTCTCTCAGACTGGGGGGTTTTAGTGCAGATCTCCCAAAACAGCTCTCACTCCCACACATGTCAGGCTCATTGCCTTCATGGACTTACACTTGCCACTGTGCACCAGCCCTGGCAGCTTGGGAATAACACAGAAGGGAATCTCACTTCCACTTCTGTGCTCTTGGGGTGGGAGAGCAGCTGAAAAATGACTGACTTTGATCAAGTGGCTCAAAATTAAGAGTTTCTACTTTATTCTTCCCCCAAAGTATTTAATTTGGGGAGAAAACAATTATAATAATGGAATTTAATACTCACTAAAAAATTCCTAGTTGTATTCATTAGACTCGTTCCTGCAAAATTAATTTAAAACACCTCAGTGATGAATATGAAATGCATACAAATCAATCTATATTAATTTGCCTAAAAGTGTGTTTCTACAGTGGCTTGGCATTCACCTGCAGGATGTTGGTGGACAACTTGGTCACGTGCAAAGGACTAGATTTAAAAGATAAAAACCCCACAACAGAAAAGTATTTTGCTTTTTTGAGATGAGAAACCATCTGTGGGTGCCCATTTCCTGTGGAGGATCCCACTTGAAGAAAACACCTGCACCCACTGTGGTGCCAGGGAAGGTGAATCTCGCTCAGGGAGCAGATGCTCCACAGCTGAAGCCTTTCAAAGGAGACACCTTTAGAGCTCCTGCCCTCATGGGATAACTGAATTTTCCATAAATACTCTTTAAAGGGAGCATTGTCTGCTTAAAGAAAACGCGAAAGGAAAACGAAGTGGGTTTTTGTGTGTGGGTAAAGTAAATACAGTTAGAAATACATGACTTGTTAAAAGCTTTTTGAGGACCCCACACTCACAAAATCTTTTAGGTCATGTGTTTGCTTTCTGAAACATTTGGGAAGTAACAAGTGCCAAGGGACTGTATGCACTCCATCTGGAATTAGCAGAATCCTCTTTGTTCAATTGTTCCTAAATTTGGAGCCAGCTGACTTGCTTAAAAGTATTTTGATTTGCTTTTAAATAAATACAGGGAATAAACATAGCCCAGGACCAGGAAAGGTGTGTTATTAGTCCTCTCCCTGACTCCTTGAGCCATTTAATTCTTAAAGGGACATTTGCCAGTTCTGATGTTTGCTGTTGGTTTTTGTTAGCAGTTTGTTTGGAGTGGTCCATCCTTTTTGCTTCCTTTCCGTAAATAGTACCAAAGAAATCGGAGCTGGAAAAAGAACTGTTTGATCACTGAGTCCACTCTTCTGCCAACAGTCTTGTCCTGACAGATTTTTTTTTTCTATTTCTTTCTCCAGGTTAAATTTGGAATTAAGTTTAAAGGCTTGTAGGTCTGAAGAGAGGTACAAGAGCAAGTAGAGATTTCACTCTTTTCTGCCTTCCTTCCAAGACAAATATTTTCATCTCCACCATCCCTACAGAAGGAAATGGCATGTCAAAAGATCAAGTAGATGCTTGCTCTTTGCAGGTGTTGTAGGTTACTACCTCATCCCTGTAAAAAATTAATTTTTGCTTGGGGAAAGCAAAAAAGGAAGAGAAAAGCAGAACTTCTCTTATCTTCCCTGATGTCCTATAACATGTAAGCATGTAAGACCAAAACACCTGCTTGTCCTGCGGGGATGTGAAAAGAAACTATTTCCTGGAAGGCCCTTAAAAACTTTTTTAGAGAAAGCATCTTGTGAAACAAACAAAAAAACTCTTCAAATGTGTTGGAGAAAACGCTTTAAAGAATTGAAAACTCAAACTAGAATCACTCAAAACTGCACCAAATTCATGAAACAGAGTTCAGCTGGAGGAATATCTGACATTGAAAATGTTTTCAATGAAAAGGTTGTAAATCAGAGCTCAGGAAAGTTGTCCCACGTTGTTACATTTGGCATATGAAGAACTAGTAAGAGGTGCAGATCTGCAGATTTGGGATCCCAGCCTAAGATATTCAGCCTGTATATGTTGGTTTGCTTCCATGGATTGGAATGGAATGATGCCTATTTACTATGCTGGGGATGGATGATCCTTCTCTCCAGCGGCCGTGGAGAAGGCTTAGGGAGACTCGCTTTCCTAAGCCAGAGCTGGCCTTTGTGAACTGTGTCTTACCAAGCATTACAGAGCAGGATCAAGGTCTTTATCTAGTTCACGGTTACTCAGAATTTCCTTTCATCCAACATTTGTTCAAAATATAAGCAAACATTTTATTTCTGCTTCAAGCTTTCCCGTGAGTGGAAGCAGTACAGCACGAGCAGATACATATTTTCTCTGTCTCTACAAGGTCTTTTTATTTGGTCTAGATACACATCTGTAAGTGTTTTACCAACTCATGTGTTCATATATACTGTAAGCCAGAGGAGCTTAGTTTTTACTTCTTGCATTGCATTGCAATCATTCTGTTTCACAGGGGGCTTCTTACGTGTTGTGTTTCAGCAGCCTAAGGCCTTCCTGAAGTCATTCTTCTGTTCTTTCCTAACAAGAAGGAACCAAAACTATAGCCAAAGATTAGCATGGGACACTCAAAACCTAACCATAATGTCTTCTTCCTCTTTTCTTGTTTCAGACAATCCTTATTTGAGGATCAAACCTGTGTTTCCTGCATGCTTGGAGAAGGTCTATGAGTGTGATGAGGTATCAGCATCACTCAGCAGGACTTGTTGAGGAGTAAGTGCCTGGACTTGGCCCATCACAGCACTGATTCATCCTTTTTAGGTCTAAACCTGTGAGTATAAGTTCAGAAGCTGCATCAAAACTTTATGAAGACCCGGTTGTGTGCACACACCTTAGATTAGGACACTTCTGATTTGTTAGGTTAATGACTGGGCTCGATGAACTCAGAGGTTGTTTCTAACTCTATAATTCTAATTCTTAAAGCAAATGAGCTCTCAGCTTTAAGGAATGTAGTGTTATGGGTTGCTGGCTGTAATTAATGTATTTAATTATGTATATACTACTCCTGTGTATTTATGTTAGGAAATATTTAGTAGAATCTGGTGATTTGAAAAGGGAAGCACCTTCTAGTACCTAAAGGGACTTCAAGAGAGATCTAGAGTGACTTTGGACAAAGATCTGGAGGGACAGAAAAAGAGGGAATGGCTTCAAAGGGACAGAGGGAAGGGTTGGATTGGATAATGGGATGAAGTTCTTCCCTATGAGAATGACAAGGCCATGGCACAGGGGAGATGTGGCTGCCCCATCCCTGAAAGTGTCCAAGGCTGGGTTGGATAGGGTTTGGAGCAACCTGAGATAATGGAAATTGTCCCTGCCCATGGCAGCAGGGTTGGAACTCTAGATGGTCTTCCTAGTCCCTTCCAACCCAAAGCATTATGGAATTGTAAGAAAACACAGTAATTTTTTTTCTTCACTGCTTACAACCTGACTAAATATACTTGCTAAGAAAAACGTTGATCATTGTAATAATTTTCTCATAATGTCACCTCTTCAAGGATTCTTGAATGAAAAGACAAAATATTCATTCTTGTTCCATAGACATTAGTTAAAACCTTGCCAGTAACATCTACAGGAAGACAAAACCCCAGCTGCTATATAAATGAGAGACCATTGATTTCTTTTTGTTTCTGGTTATTATTTATAAATTCTGAACACACAACTTTCATATGAGATTAAACTTCTCTGCAACTTGTAAATCTTTTTGACAATGCATATGTTCATACTTTGCATTTTGTCATCTCTTTTAAGGAGACCACAGGGCTCTCTATCATTTAATTTATCAAAGTTTCTGATAGGTGGGCAAAATCTTAGTAAAAGATGATGAAACACAGAGAGTGAACAAAGATATTGAATGATAGATGAAACAAATGTAAATTTTACAACCAAGTAAGAGATTATCAAAGTTTCACTCTCATTAGCTGTGGTTTCCTCCAAGGGGTTGAAGGCAAGTGGTTGTGGCAGGTCAGGTTATCATGTTGTGCTATGGTTAGAACTCTGGACTGGTTCTGTGCTGTTGTTTGTTGAGATGACTAAGTTGTCATTTTTAATTAGATTTATGCTCTTCTCAAAGGCTAATTACTTTACTATTTATCAAGAATACTTGATTGGTAATGACAAGGGTGCCATGGTTACGTTTTTTTAGAGAATTCCCCAACCTGCACCATAATAGGATTTTCTGTTCCCCCTGGATTCTTTGTGCAGTAAAGCCTTCAATAAAAATAATGGCAAAGAAAAATACAAATTTACTGTAAATATCGGTTGAAAAAAGTACCTCTCAATTTTTTTTTGGCAGGAAGGCCACTGCTAATATATTTACTCAGTGTAAAAAGCCATTATGGTTAGTTTACCTCCCTGTCAGTGACACTAGTGCTGCTCTATTACCTTTGCTGAAGTTACCTCGGGCAAACTGAGTTAGAGACCTTCCTTTTTTTCCCTCTTATTTGTCTATAGCTGTGCATCTCCCCTGGTCGTCATGGAAATCTAGACTGGCTGAACAGAATACTTATTTCCAAGTGTACATGTTGCACAATCAGACATTGACTTTCAGGGAGTGATTACTCCCTGTTTACCAATATTGGATGAACAGCCCTTGAGATAAACATGAGAGGTGCAGTCACAGGTGAAATCTCTCTTTTATTTAACCACCTGAATGGTGCTGTAATATATTCTTGTTTGAAACAGCAGCAGCCCAAAAGGTGAAGGCTCCCTCGAGGGGGAAGACAGCAGGGGAACATAAACACTTCTTAGACATTTTTTAGAAATACAGTTATACCCAGAGAATCTCTACTTTTCTCCTGTTCTGCAATGCATAAATACACATCAGATGTGTGGTAAACCAAATTCTCTCAGGAGCTTGTCGTGGAAGAGGAAAAGACACAATGATTTAGAGTTTACATCTGCAGCTCTACAGCTGCTTCAGTACCTGCTGCTGGAGGAGAATTCCCTGCATCAACAGGGAACTAGAGCTGTTCCTGAAGCAGAAGCCTAAGGGAACTAATGCTGTTCTTAACCTGTTGGAGAGAAGAGCCATCATGCAGCTGGAAGAGGAGAGGGTTGTTCCTTCTACCAGATGTCCCATCCGGCATCACCTCCGCCGCCACTTTGCAAGTGGAAGGGGACACCCTGATGACGGCAACTCTTGTCACATTCTCCAGAACCTACTGAAGGCAGGATTAGACAAGGTATCTTCCTCAACTGAAGGGAAGGTCAGCTTGACAGGACACTGACATGGCACATCTGTGTGCTCAAGCTCACAGGAGGAGCTCCTGAAGTGTGTCTTGTGTGAAGGCTGGTTGGAATCTCTTCAGCTGTAGGAGTCACATGTGGGACATCTCTTTACCAAGGCAGTGAGAAATGTGAGGATGTTCTGGAGTGAAGCTTCACACAACTCCTGTGTTTTGATGTTCATAGATGGAGAATGTAGCTGCTCTGGTCTCTATGGCACTGCACAGTGATTCCTTGCAGACTGTGTGTAAAAAACGCCTTCTTAGTAAGTATCTCATCTCTTTAATGAGCTAAACACACATCTACAGCTTCAGTAATTACAATAAATTTTCATTGCTTCTTCATTGGAGAGTGAGGAGAGACAGCTAAGGTAGGCTGGCAATCACTGGGACTCTGGGAAGCAGTTTTTCAGCTCCCTGCTTCCTCTTACACACAGAATTAACAAGGTAGGAAAAGACCTTAGAGATCATCAAGTCCAACATTTACCTGACTTAACAACCTAACCAAAACCAATTTATCATCTAAATCATCTAAATCTAAATCATGTCACTAAGCTCATCAACCTATCCTTAAACACATTCAGGGACAGTGACTCCACCACCTCCCTAGGAAGCCCATTCTAATGGGAAATCACCCTATGAAAAAGTTCCTCCTGATATCCAACCTAAACCTCCCCTGACGCCGCCTAAGACTGTGTCCTCTCGTTCTGTCACTGGGAGCCTGAGAGAAGAGGCTGACCCCCACCTGGCCACAACCTCCCTTAAGGCAGTTGAAGAGAGCAATAAGGTCACCCCTGAGCCTCCTCTTCTCCAGGGTGAACAGCCCCAGCTCCCTCAGCTGCTCCTCATAGGGCTTGTGCTCCAGCCCCTTCACCATCCTTGTTGTCCTTCTCTGGAAACATTCCAGTAAATCAACATCTTTCTCTTCTGGCAGGAAAAGAGACAGGACTGGATCCTAAAGGTATCAAATGCCTAAATCCTGTGGAATTCAATGTAAGTGAGTGGCTCAATGCTGTGAGGATCTGGATTTAATCTCTGTATATTTCAACTCTTCATCTGTCCTAAAAGCATAGTATGTCTTCCCTGCTCACAATAAAGTATATTAATAAATATGTTATGGAAAACAAGGTGCTCAGCTATTGTTATCTCTAAATATATACATAAAAATTATCTAAGCAAGACATGTTTACTTTTTTGATGTTTTGATTATGTCATAATTTTCAATTTTAGAGAGAAGTGCTTGTTGATGAATTGATCATGGTATTCTCCGTCTGGAATCAGAGCACAGTTCCCTCACCAGGAGTTCACTAACAGCAAGGACCAACAAGAAGGTAAGGACTCAGCTCAACTTTTAGAAATCAGACTAATAATATTTTCTCCATGCAAAACTGAGCCTTGCAAACTTTCAGCATCTCTGCTTTCTATGTGGTGCCTTGCTTCCAGTATAAATAAATGATCCCACATTCCGTCATGATAACATATGCTCATGCAGAGCTCAAAATTAGAAGGAATATGAAGTGTTCTATTAATTGCATGAATGTTGATTGTTAAAATCATGTGCTAATTGGTAATATCTGTGTGCAGTAGGTTCCTGCAATATGTGTTAGATTACATTAACTGTGCTCGTGACTCAGATATCAGCATTACGCCTTTCATGGGAGGATTTTTTTTGAAACTTTGTGTAATTAGGTTCTATAGATTATCAGTGGAGAAAAATTAGTGAAAGGCTGTGTAAAGGGCATGTGAAGTCAGAGGCATGAGGAATACTGAGCTTTAAAGATTCATCTGCTCCTCTTTCTCATGGTGTGCTTTTCCTCACATCCTCTCCAAAGTAATTCTCACCGTGTTTGTGTTTAGGTAATTCCCAGGGACTCGAGCATGAGCTCTTTGTCACTGCCATCGTGATTACAATATACATTTGAGAGTTACCATCTTTTTTGGGTGGACTTTCTCACTTTTCCTTTCTGCCTTTCCCAGGCTTTGATCCAAGAAGCATTCAGGTACATTACAGATAAATTAGATTATCGCTGTACTCACCTATCAGTGGGGCAGTTGAGCATAGTTAACAACATGACTCTCCTGTACCAGATGTGCTTCCTCTCCATTCCTAATCTCTGGGGAAAAATTCATATGGATCTGTTTTGTTCACTGATGTTTTAATTTTATTGAGTGCCATGAGTATTTATTAAAGTAGGCAAGGTAGAGGCAACTGGAGCTTGGAGCTAAATATGGTAGGTTATGAGTGTTTTTAAGAAATATAATGGTTGTTCCCCCTCTCTGTGTGACTTAACATAGCTTTGCAGTGGTGAGGGAGTTAGAGATGAGCCTGGAATAAAGGCATGGGGATGCAATCTGCAGTACCTAATACATATTATATTCTGTGGACATTCTTCTTATGGGAAAAAAATATTAATGCATTCATATTTGCACACAAGGAACATACTGGCCTTTCTGCACCTACACTGAGAGCACCCATTTTGATCCCAGCAACTGCTGGAACAACATATCCTCATCCTCGTCCTCAGCCATTGCAGCAAATGTACTCAGCCTGGGGAATGCTGAAATGACCCTGTTCACCCTGGAGGAGCCCCAGTTTGAGATCCTTTTAAATATTTTATTGTGGTGGAATGTACTTCCTGATTTAGGCATGAGGGCTGGCCTCTGGACTCACCCAAATCTGGGACTTTTCATCAGGAACTGTAGTGATAGGATAAAGAGTGATGGGTTCAAACTGAAAGAAGAGAAATTTAGGTTAGATGGATGGAAGAAATTTTTGGCTGTGAAGATGGTGAGCTCATCCCTGGCACACGTTGCCAGTTGTGGGTGCCCCATTTCTGAAAATGTCTAATGTCAGGTTGGATGGGGTCTGGAGCAACATGAGATAGTGGAAGATGTCCCTGATCATGGCAGGGGGACTGGAATGAGATGAGCTTTAATGTCCCTCCCATTCCAAACCATTCTACACGTTGAAGAGACTCTTAAAAGCCAATGATAGTCACCCCTTGAACAAATGATTTGAGATTTTGAGGCCAGTAGTGTAACATGCATGGATACTGTGCCCACTGCAGAGTGGGTGGTGGGAAGGGAGGGAAGAGACCACCTGAGTCCTGTATGAGCCATAACCCATCAGATATTTTTTGATGAATGTTGAGTTTAAATTGTGTATCAGTTCTTTGAATTAGCCCTTTTCTTACAGTGATGAAATTTTGAGGGTCTAAGATAATTGAGGGAGGATCAAAACCACTTGTACTTACCCTGCTAAGGGTCTTGCTGGAGTCCTGGCCTGGTTAATTCTTAATGTTTGGGAGACATACCCTTAACTCATGCAAGTTTTTATATTTTAAAGAGGAAGAGTGAAAAAAAATTATTTAGATAAAGGCTGGACAGATTTTTATGGTAAGAAAAAAAATTGTGAACGCTTTAAATGTTTCATGGGTTACATTGAGAAAAATATTTAGAAGGAAACTTCTAACTAGCATAATTTTAATTCATTTTACAGTGGACCAACTTGGTAATGATGCAATGAATTAAAACAGGCTGTCTGAGAGGAAAAATGGATGCAGTTTTGGTAAAGAGAGCATTTGCAGAAGTGTTAGAAGTCTTGAGTCTTCTCAAGGCTATTACTCTAATATCTGTTGATTTACTGGTTTTGAAACAAGCAAACCTCATGGGTTCATGAGCTTTATGTTAAGGCACACTTCATCAGTTGTCCTGAGAAATGCAACAGATTTCAGAGGAAATCAGTTTTAGCCTCCATCCAAAATGTTGACACTGAATCAAACAGAGCATGAACTATATTCACAGTTTTAATTAAAAGAAAAACTGACAAATTACCAACATTCTAGTGTTCAGAAGATGGTTATCTGTTATAGAAATATGTTTTCTAATGCACATGCTCTCATACATGAAATAGTTTCTAGATTTATTTTATTATAATTGTAAACTATGGCACAAACACTTAATCTTACCTACTTAAATAATGTTTTCCAATTTCTTAGCAACCCTTATTCCTTCCCCCACCTCCGACTCACAAAGCGATGCATTGAAGAGGATGAACAAATTTAGTAGATGAGATGACCCTGGAAATATGTGAAAATTTGAACAAATAAAAATAAAAATTAACCAGAAGGAAATTGCTTACTAATTTTTAAGATACAAAAGTTAATCTAAAACGACTACCAGTCTCCTAAAGGTTAACTGTCAAATTAAATAATATGGACATCCAGTGGTCACTGGCTACCTGGGGGAATGAACTGTTAAATTACTTACTTCAGTGAACATTATTTACAAAGAGATTAGATCCTCTGCCTCTGTGGAAACTTTGCATATTCCAGGGAAGCTTTTGTTCCCCCTCCCCCCCATACCTACGAGGACCCAGCCACTGGATTGAACATCTGGGGTACGTAGTATATGTTTCCAAGGAGGTAAAAGCAGAGTGGGTAACAGGGCAAGTTGTTGTGCTATGGGGAATAATAAAACTGAGTTTGCTCTAATTTCCTCTGGACTGCTAAAATTTAGCCAAATATTTGGAGAACAACTTTTCACACGGGCATGGAGTGATAGGACAAGGGGGAATGGTTTTAAACTGACAACAGGCAGGTTTAGATTAGATGGTAGAAAGATGTTCTTCCCTGTGAGGGCAGGGAGGCCCTGGCATGGGTTGCCCAGAGAAGCTGTGGCTGCCCCATCCCTGGAAGTGTCCAAAATCAGATGGGGTTTGGAGCAACCTGGGATAGTGGAAGTTGTCTCTGCCCATGGCAGGAGGTTTGAACGAGATGCTGTCTAAAGTTCCTTCCAACCCAAACCATTCTGGGATTCGCTGAACTGGCAAACCCCCTCCATCTGCCCATTGTGTCGGTGAGGGGCAGAGGAGAAGCTCAGATCCATCTGCCAGGCAGCATTCTGCAGCTCTGGGCTCTGCTCTGGGCAGAGGCAGGAGAGCTCTGGTGCACCCAGAACTGAAAGACGTCAGTAATTTTAATGAAGCCAAAGGGACTCCAGTACAATGCTGAATACATTACTGCAGACTGTTCCTTTCCCATTATTCCTTTTTCCATTGTTTTTAGCTGTCGGGAGTTGGCAGCCTGGGAGGAGATGTCACTTCGTGGCTTGCTGTCCTCGAGAGCCACACCAGGGAGGTGGTTGAGGTCCGTGGAGGGGCTGTGATGGTCCCAAACAGCCTGATGTCCATCCCTGTAGTTAGGCAGGGATGTTGGTGAGGAAGACAGGCAGATTCAGACAGCAAGAACAAGGGGCTGCAGGCCAGTTGGCTCGTTGATGCTCCACGTGTGCTGGTGGTGGGAGAGGAGAGATGTCTGGCAGCAGAAACACCTTTCCAGTGCTGCTCTCACCAGACTACAGAGCTGCATCTTCTAGAGGTGCCCCAGAAACAGTCTTGGACTCCAGTAGAGCCACCCCAGGGCCTGCAGGGCCAGACCTGGTCCCAGGGGTCACTCTTGGCTTTTCCCATTACTGTGTTGTGTGTGCAGTCCATGTGAGCATGCTGCTTGTTCCTACTTGGCTCTGCAGTGCATTTCTCAGGCCATTTTAAAAGGTTTTTTGCTACCTATGAGGCCACTGGAGTAGCAGAAATGATCTCTCCCCTCCCTTTAAGAGCTATGTTTTCCTGCTGTTAATCCACACCATAAAAAAACCTTAAATATATACTGTGAAAAATGTTATGCCTACTTAAGCAAGATAGTTGCCTGTAATAGTGTGCCATAAAGCAATCTGAAATGTTTATTGTCTGTTCCCTAACTGCAGTTTTATTTCTTTTTAGCAGTTTTTGTGTCTACAGGATTTTCTTCACTATGAAAGATTCAAAAGAAGTTTTGCCTTTTCCCTGCAAACAGAGTGATTATTTGTCCAGCAATTCCTCCTGCCTGTGCAGATATGTACAAGAATTTTTTACAAAACTTCCAGTTTCCTAAACTTTTTCCAGAAAAAACCCCTCATCATTTAAATCAATAGCAAGCTTTGATATGATAAACTCTAAAGGGCAGACAGACTTCCAAAGGAGCAGATAATGTTAAACAAGATGTCTTTTGTAAAGGCTGAAATGGGAAATCAGGAAAAGCAAAGGAAAGAAAAAAAAAAAGCCAAGGTTAGGGGGTGGTAAAGATGTTGCTGCTGGATCTAACTCCTGAGACACAATGTGTATTTCATTGCCACGAATAAACTGTATCCAGGGAACAAGCAAATGAAAAAGTGAGGACAGGAGATATCTTATTTTTGTTGTTTGTTTCCAAAGAGTCCACCCCCACATAGGTCACTTGGAATTCATTTGTCTACATCCTGGACTGCACGTAGGGGAAAAGAAAAAAATGCCTGGGATCTGAGAAAGAGGAATGCGATAGGGCATGGGAATCACAGCGTCACGGTGGTCACCAGAGCATAGTTTGGCTCGTCTTAAAACAAGCAAGCACCGTTGGACCTCTGTAATACCAGCAAATCAGCCGTGCTATCGGGCTACCTATCAGAGCCTGAATGCCTGAGAAAAAGTGTGTGGGATTTCAGCCGGAGCCCGAGGCGTTGGAGGGCTCTCGGAGCTGCTGCTTTCCTCTTGACATCCAGTACTACTCGGTGACCTCGGCAACAATCCAGTGTACTGTTACAGTTCATTTCAATAATTAAACAGTTCAGGGATGGCAGAGCTTTCTTGTTGTCAATAGAAAATCGGGGCTGCAGTTTGCTGCCTTTTTTTTTTTTTTTTCTTTCTCCCTTCCCCTTTCCCTCTGCTGAAATCCGAAGTGTTTGTTTTTAATTATATTAGCTCGAGACAATTAATTTCACAATCTGAACAAAAAGAAAAAATAAAAAAATTAAGTTTTGCGAGAAGAACTGGCAACTGGTAAATGCAATTATTATTGTAGCACATTTTCAAAGGGGGAGATCCCAGCTCCAACAAAGTCAGATGTATAAAATTTCAGTCATAGAATATAGTCTCAAACAGCACATTTACTCTGCAAAAGATGGGAACTGCTCTCCCATCTGGAGCTCTGTTCTGTTCATGCCACGTGGACCCATTTGATACCGATCTGAAAAAGCACCAGCCGGCAAAATAGACCCCTGCTCATGAGCTTCTCCAAGGAAGTGGCTGATGTGCCCCTTTAAACTTGCCTGACGGTAGAGATGATTAATACCAGCCCCTTTTTAAGTGCAGCCTCTCAACAACAACTTAAAAAACCCTTCTCTGTGCAAACGGCAGCATTTACATTTCTGCTGTTGGAGCAAAAATGAAAATAATTCAACTTTATGTCTTGCAAAATCTCCTACAATTAAAAAGCTATTTTTTTGAGGCGCTGGCTGTGCCCCTTTCATTGCCCATCTGGCTGCCTCCCAGCTGCTCCCTGGCTGACTCTGTGCTCTGTTCCCGGGAGCTGCCACTCGCTGCTGTCGCCGGCCCTTTCCCTCAGTGTTGGGCTGCAGGATGGCGAGGCCATAGCCTGGCCTCACTTACACTGATTTACTTTTATGGGATTCAGTCAAAATGTTATGGATTTTTACCGCTGAGGCGAACAACAAAATTTAACTCTTCGGGCCAGGAGTGCTGGAAGCGCTTCAGGTCTGTAGGGAATGTTTTCTGCCAGCCACGGTGACAGCCCCTTTGCTGATACACAGCCAGTTCCTACTGTCACACTTCTATTGCTTTGTCCACGCTTGTTTTTCACGCCTCACAGAGTTTTTACCTTTTTCCATTTCCTACCAGTGTCATTGACATAAGAATATTAAGCCAAAATATACTGAGACGTTGCTTCTTTGAGACCTGTAGCTGACATCCTTATTCCCAGTACTTCATTTCCCAAATAGCTTAATCCTTTCAGTGGGGTGGCTGCAGAGGGAAGACTGGACGCACAAAAGGGCTCTGACATAGTTATGCTTAAACTGTAGGCCTGGTAGATTACTGGAGCTTGAGAGAGGAGTTAAAGGGTCTTTGCCCAGTGTAAGGAGAAAGTTGGACCTTATGGATGGGGGAAGCACAGCTCCAAGAATCTAACCAGGAAAAAAACTTTGGTTCGACAGCTGAAACATCTGAGGTGTCTGCTCCTTGGTTCTGTAATGGGTATCCATTTCCTGGTGCTTATCCCCAGGCAGGATGCTCAGGAGCTGCCCTGCTTCCATGCAGCATCTTCACCGAGTAAGTACCATTCCAGCCCATGGGAAACCCAGCTCCAATGTCACGATTTTCCGGGCACTACAGAGCCCTTGTTTGAAACCAGCTAAAGAGAAGCATTTGCTTTACTTGGGTAAGTCAAATCCTTGTTTAAGCAACTCAAGGCACAGGCCAAAATCAGACTTCATAGAATCACAGAATGATTTGGGTTGGAAAGGATCTTAAAACTCACCCCTTGATCCCCTGTCATAGGCAGGGTGACCTTCCACTAGACCGGGTGTCTCTAAGCCCTGTCCAACATGGCCTTGACATACCAGTGGCTCTGGTGGGATGGGGGTTGTGGTAATGTCTTTTTCCACCCCTTTTTGAAGCTGTTAAAGTATTTTTCATTAAAATAGTTAGCACAAAGTCATCTATGGACTCCAGGCATTAAGTAACAGCTGTATGAGGATTATTTTCTGTGTTAAAGGTCTAAAGCAGGAGTTAAATACAAATCTGGATTTAAGGCACTAGGCTGCAAGTCAGGTTATGAGCTTGACCTTTGCAGTTCACACCTCCAAGTATGAGAAACTTCTCACCTCTTAATGGTTGGACTGGATAATCTTAGAGGCCTTTTCCAACCTCAGTGAATCTATGACCTACCAAGACAGCCTTAGATGGAAGAGCAGGTAAAAATATTCCCTGTGCACCCAAATCTGTAGAGTGGAGAAGCAGCTGTTAGAGGTACAGCCACTTGTGATGGAGCTGCTCTTGCTTTCCAGGACAGCTCCTCAGAATCTTGTTGAGCTGTGTTATCTATACCAACATCAGAGAGACCAGCCTTGCCCTTTGCCTATGTTGCTGGTTCCTCTGCTTCTACTTTTTTTGGTGGGAGGTAGAGAGGAGAAAACCTTGCAAAGCTGAAATGAAATATTAAACCTCATTCTTTCCAGGTAAACTCATGCCAAATCTTGCAACGATGTTGGCAGGCTCCCAAAGTTGCAAAATAATGAAGAAAACATTGAGTTTAGGACTTTGTGCCCATTTTAGCAACATTCCTAGTAAGTGCAATTAAAGCTGCCACTGATTTGACCTCAAGAAACAGAGCAAATACAGAGATATAGTGGAGAGCTAAAGAATAAGTGAGAAAGGAGTTTGAAGTATCACCTTATATCTGCAATCTTGTTCTTTGAAAATAGAATAAATAAATTCATTATTATTTAAGGACTTCTAGTGTGCACAACCATAGTAGGTCTAGTCTGTCAGGACCAGCATGGGCTGTGGTGATTATGGTTAAAAGTAGCTTTGAGCACCTCTTGGGGCTTATTTGGCCCATGGATATGTTACTTAACACTTGCTGATGTAGCTTTTGCAGACATCTGGACCACCTGGGAGGGTACCTTCCCAGGCCTGGCACATAGTTGGCCCAGAGGTGCCTTCCCACAAGGGAGATCCAATCCTTGTCTGCAGGATGAGACAGTAAAACAGGATAGAGATGCATAAAGGTAGTTTAAGGCTATTTATGTCTTGCTTCTTCTTGCTATTACCATTATTGATAAACTCTGTAATAGGGAGAGGTCTCTTAGTGTGAAATAACTTTTATTGTTCTTTGCTCTCCACTGTCCTATTTTTGGAAGAAATTATTCATGACAGATGCAACTTTCCTGACCCCAAAAGTAGTGAAAATATAACATATTGCCACATTTTATGAAATATTAAATATGGAATTCCCATGCCCTAACCCTATTCTAGCTCTAATAGATTGAAATCAAAGGTTTTCAGCTCTAATCCTGAAGGATATTGCACAATAAGGTAGAAAATCTCAGAGAAGCTAAGAAGCAGTAAGATCCTTGGAGTCACTGAGGTGGCCTCATGAAGGCCTCTAGAAGACTGATTTCAATGATTTATTATTCAAATTCCTTCTCATCTATAAGGCAAAGGAAGAAACTTCCTTTGTTCTCCCCACAATTTTTTTTTTTTTTTTTACTTCAAAATCAAATACAAGAAACATAGAAGCCCCTGGTGGTGCCAGCTGGAATTCTGCTGGTACCTCCATGGGTGACACAGGCTGTCACATGCTTTTTCCTGGAACAGCTCTTTAATTCAGTTTATAAGAATGACCTGAGCTGCCTGAACATCTGTTAGAAACTGCAGCTGAGAAAAAAAAATCACATCATGGACTAGGAGACTTGAACCTACTGCCATTGGTTTCAGTGGTGGGGTCTCATACCCACTGAACTCTGATTGTCCCCTCAAAATAGACTGGGAAACCAGAATTTTATCCTTAGGTGGTTGTTGGTTTTGGAGCCAGGAATTGCAATGCTAATGACATGATTGCAGCACTGAAAAGTGATCTAAAGTAATAAAACAGAGGATATTTACCTTGAGGATGGTCGTGTTTTGTTGTGTATTTAAGAGAAATGACATGCTTGGCTAAGATACTTTTAACACATGGTTGTTTTTTTTTTTTCGATTGGGGTTTTTATTTCTTTTAAATATATAAAGGTTTCCAAGCAGAGTGACTCATAAGAGCAAGGCTCCAATTCCTGTTTCGTTAACTGACTCGGTAGATATGAACCGAGCTGCTGGGAAGACAAAAGCTGCAATAAACACATTACTACTTATTAACCAGCAACTTTATTTTTGTGATGCTACAGATTTATTAATATCTTCTTTTTTTTCCCCCCTATGTTTCTGGTTTTGATACATTTTTTGACAGTGAGCAGGAGTTGGTTATTGTTTGATTGCTGATGGCTGAGCGAAGTATTTAGCAGTGATAAGGGAAACTGGCTGAGTAGAGACATGAAAATAAGGGTGGAACAGAGCTTCTGATCTGCAGGTGTCTCTACCTGCTGGGACCCTTCAATTAATCCCTTTTGGAAACTAACCTAGTTATATCTTGAGATAAGTTATGTTTTCTGATTCCATTCCTGCAGTGAGGAGGCACCACAGCCTCAGCTCTCTGTTGCTGGAAGAACTTCTCCTACTTTGCATTGCAAATGTATGTATGATTAATTTAAACCCACTTGCTTTTTCTTTTTCCTACTCTTTTCAGTTTTCCTTTTAGCTGGAATAATGTTTTCTCCTCCCTGCATTTTGCAGACTGATAGTTTCCCTAATATTGAACCTGTTTTCCTGGAGCTTCAGCTAAACTGAAGCTCTAGTTCAGTAAAGCTTCACCTTACACTGTATTTCAGAGCAGGCTCTACCAACCCTCTACCAAGGTATTTCCATTTCATTCTGGGAATAATTCACCCTGAGATCACGCTGCCCTTTTGACAAGGTTACATTAATGGCTAAAAATTATCAGCTAATAAACTCAGATATATGCTGTCCTTGTTGCCTCCTTTTGTGTTGGGTAGAATGAAATTTAACAAGTTTACGGCAAAGCACAGTTCACAGTTTTCTTAATGTTTCATGTATCTCTGGCTTTTCTACTTCTGTCTGGAATGAGGGGCAAGAAATTCTTTCCTCTGAGACTAATCTTGGAGTCTCTCTTCAGATCAAATGTTCACCCAGGATGAAGGGATTTTAGCCAGAAATGGAAGCAGCAAAGGTCTCTGCTCCTCTCTTTTAGATGCCAAACCCTCTGTCAGTTGCAGAGGGACAGCAAATTAATTTTTCATCCGCCATCGATAAAAACGTAAGAGACACATTTTTTGTTCTTTAGGTGGAAGAAACCATGTGAGAGGATAATAGGGCCTGGAGGAGAGAATGCAGAATTTCATTTAGGATAAATCTGGTAAACACAAAACAGGAAATGGAATTTAATGAGGTACTTTTATCTTTTTATTATGCTTTTCAGATTCCAGAGCTTCAGATAAGAGTGTGTTTTGTTATTTTCGACAGACAAAATCAAAAAATGTCTTCTAATCCATGCTCACGTTGGCAGAGTCCTGCCTAAATTCCTCTTTTGCACAATTTAGCCTGAGTTAACACGTGGGCTGCATAAACACCCTTCACTCAACAGCAGGGTTCGGTACGTTTGATCATTGACTTCCCAAGAGTTAGAACTACTAATTCTACAAAGAAATTAATTGAGGGTGAATATACATCTTCAAGAGAAAACAGTGAAACAAAAAGCAGAAATCATAGTGAAACAAAAATGGCATTCAAATTACAGTGAGTATCCAAGGCAGAGGAAAAGAGCCTAGACCCAAGTGTTAGTAGATGTAATTCAGTTAAAGAATGCCTGACTATGACCTGGACAGGCTTTTTGAAGCTGTAATGAAGTCTTTCCAGAAAAGCCATTTCCCTGGTGCTGTCCTGGTAACTCTTTCCTGGCACAATTTCCCAGAATTGTGGTACTAATAATAACCAAGGATGTCCATGGGGGACGCTGGCACTGGTTAATATGAGTCTGAGCTCTGCTTGTCCTATGTAGAGGAAAAAAAAGGCTTAATTTTGTTCAAAATACAAATCAAAAAGCCCCTATAGGCTATACCTTGAGATCAGGTGAGTTTGGAAAGGCTTGGATGCTCATCAGTTATGTGTGAGAAGCCTACAAGAAAGGAGAGAGACATTTTATACAAGCTTGCAGTGAAAGGACAAGGGGGAATGCAAGAGTTGTGGGGCACTGGAATAGTTTACCCAGAGAAGTTATGGATTCCCCATCCCTGGAAGTGTTCAGGGCCAAATTGGCTGAAGCTCTCAGCAATCTGGTCTAGTGGAAAGTGTCCCTGACCATATCAGAGAGGTTGGAAACAGATGATCTTTAAGGTCCCTTCCAAACATGGCCATTCTATGATCATCTTTTCAAGTATTACTTTCTCTTTGAAAAGTAAATGTAATTATGTGAGAAGAGGGAAGATTAATGCCCAAAATATTTCTTTGTTACCTTGTGCTAGTTTTATTTTGTGTTACTTCATTGGGCATCCTGGACTTGAGATGACCATCCCTTCCCTAACATTTAGCACACTCGAAAGGAGCAGTGGTAGGACCAGCACTGCAATACTGACCAAAATAATTAATAATGCAGGACCAGTATTCCTTTGTTATCACTTAGGTCCTTTTTTAATTGATATTTGAGCAGAACAATGTTATTCAGCACTGAATAAATGGACTCACATATTACCACTGTCAAGTATTTACTCTCAGCTCACCTTCAACCCGTCACTGATAATGGAAACACAAAATATCCCCTCGATGTGCTCTTACTTTGCCATGTTAGTTAATATTCTGTTGCTGCATGAAAAACGGTTCATGGTAAAGAGTCTTAATACCTTTGGTTGTCAGTGTGGTTTTTGGGCAGGACATATTGTTACTTTTCCTCATGGGTGTTTTGGTAGTCAGGATGTTACAGCGTGTGTTATGAACTGGAGCTGCCCTGGCAAGTCACTTCTAGCACATTCAGATGTCAGCAGCTTAATACTGAGTTGGTTAAATCTCACTTTCAGGCCTTGTAATTTGCTATTTACTGTTTTGCTTTTAATGCCTAATTACCTGCTAAAAATCTCTACAGGAATCTAGTCAATGCCTTCAGAGTTACTTTAAACACCCTTAGGAAAGTTGGGTGCTCACCACTATCTTAATAAATAATTCCAGGAGAAGGGAAGAGCTTCTGCTGTCACACTGAGTCCCACCTTCCATGGCATTGGAAACAAGTGGCTTCCATGACATGCAGGCTGTGCTCTGGAGACAAGACACCCACAGTTATGAAAGATGTCTTATTTAATATTAATTAAATTAATTTGGGGGTTAATGGTATCTCATCTTCCTCCTAAAAGGTGGATCCAGCTCTGTATTCTAAATCACAGACTTAAGGGATGTATTTGAATTCTAGCACCCTGCTAATTCCTACTAACCTTCAGAAAGTTTTGTCCCATTTTATTTAACAAAGAAACCAAATCCCAAAGCACAGCTAGAAACCACTAGAAAAACATGATTTATGCTGGATATGAGAGAAAATTATCTTATCCTCTCTGATATTCAATCTTTGAATCTAGAAAATTTTGGCTGACTCATGAGAGTCCCAGGATGACAGTAGATGTTGATAGATACATTAAGAAGAGCTAAGCAATGTTTTATACCAACACAGAGGCAGGGGAGATGTGTGTATTAGTTACTGGTAAAATTACTGAGAGGGCTGCAATAAAGTTTAGTAAACTTTTTACCTTCCCTAATCACGGGCTTACCTGGGTCAAAAGCATTAGTCATGGATATTCATTGCAAACGGCAAGCTCATAAAAGACGGCATATGGCAGCACCGAATTTCTTGCTATATAAAGTTAAATTCATAGTAATAACATCTGTGCAGAATTTAGAGCCCCACCAATTAAAGTGAGGTCAATGTACTAAGTCAAAGATTGATGGTATTCTGCAAATCTTAAACGACAAGTTAAATAGGTATAAAATAAACAAAAAACTTTATTTCTTATTAAAGACCAGACAAGCGGGGTGAGAATGCTAAGTGCTCAGTAATAAGGGCCAAGAGGAGTAGCATTATGCTGGGGGTTGTGTTACTGGGTTGGAATTCAGCAGCAAGGAGTGCTACATGGGGCAGTCTCTTGCCTGCCTTTTACTGTTGATATAATACAAGTAACAAATAAACGTTGCTGGGCAGGACCCTGAACCCCCAACCAGTAAAACTGGTGCTACAGAGATGGTGAAAGAAGAAGGAGAAGCCATGTGAGGAGCAGCTGAGGGCTCTTGGGCTGTTCAGGCTGGAGGAGACTGAGGGGAGTCCTCATTGCAGCTACGACTTCTTCCCAAGGGGCAGTGGAGAGGCAAACGCTGATCTCTCCTCTGTGGTCACCAGTGACAGGACCCAAGGGAATGGTCTGAATTTGTGTCATGGGAAATCTGGATTGGATATTAGAAAAATGTTCTTCCCCCAGAGAGTGATTGGGCACTGGGACAGGCTCCCCAGGGAGTCACAGCCTAAAGGCTGCCAGGGTTCAAGCAATATTTGGACAATACTCTCAGGCACAGCATGGGATTGTTGGGATGTCAAGAGTTGGATTTTGATTATCCTTGTGGGTACCTTGCAACTCAGAATATTCTATGATTCCATTCCCTGCTCAGACTGGCTGCTTAAGGTTTTTTTAAGGGAGAAAAGGAATCAGATGATGAGTAAATCAATTGGGGCAACTCCACCATGGAGCTCTTCTTTGAGTCAGTTTGTTTGTCATGTCTGCACTTGAAATCTAAGAAGTTCTTGTCAATGAAGGCAAAAATATTGGTGAAAACTGTTTCAAACGGTGGAGTTCAGCAGGTACTCACACAAAGTAAAATTTAAAGGTTTTAAGCCTTTTGATAGGAATTGAAAGCTGAAACTATCACCTCATCTGAAGCCTGTGTAGCTTCTGTCCTTCTGGTGGTTTGTGACTCACAGGTCACCATCTAGAGGGGATTCAACTACTCTGTGAGGTGTAACTGTAATAGACCAAAAAGAGACCTACAGTTCTTTCAGAGCAGGGATCATATAATCCTAGAATGGTTTGGGTTGAAAGGAACCTTAATTATTGTCTCATTCCACCTCCTGCCATGGGCAGGAGCACCTTCCACTAGACCAGATGCTCCAAACCCCACCCAGCCTGGCCTTGGACACTTCCAGGGATGAGGCAGCCACAGCTATGGGTATCACAGAGATATTACCTTTTGCTTTTCTACCTGCTCATGCTGTCTCAGTTCACAGCTGGAGTTTCTGCTCATGGTTTTCCTCAGTGCTGCACAAGAATTTCTGAAGCAACTTTTCCAGCTCTGCACTGGGAATAGGAATAAATGGGAGAATGGTTTTTTCTCAGTTGTGAAGTTGTAGAGAAGGAAACTGTGCTTTTTTTCCCATAAAGGGAGGAAAACATGCAAATGAAATGTGAAACAGAAATTCTTCTGAAAACGGTAAGGAACATCATCACCAAAAAATAGGGCCATGAAGGGAAACCCAAATCCAGGGCACAAGTGAGAGCAATCACAGAAAGCTGATGACTAAGGCCACGACATTGACGGAAAAAGGTGATATTTCAATGGGATTAATCAGTGGGAAATAGACCTACTTTGTTGTTGTTGTTGTTTTGAAAGGTTTCTTAATTCTATGGAGATAATTTGGAATAGGATGGATGAAGAAAGTTATTATGTATATGTAATTTCAAAAACCTGCTACATCACCATTTCTCAACAGCCAAATCCTGCTCCTGTGTGTGTCCAGTGCATCATGTTAACCATATTGCACATGTACTCATGATTCAGTCATGGAGTTTTCTGTTTCCAGAGCAGGAAAAGGTCTGGAGTACCTTGTTGGAAGGAAAAGCTGGGCAAGGAAAATATATTCTACTGACCAAAAAATGAACCCATGTGTGAACAATGGAAGTGCTGTACTGACTATCTTTAAATCAGTGTATTTATCAGTGTCATTTCTTACTGAAGGTTATCCTGGCAAGTTCTTTGTTATCATAAAGAAAACTCATGGTTGGCAGCTCTGTGCAGTGGTCATTCATTAAAAATGAGAATTTAGTATCTTCTGGCATTGTATCTATCACCAGCAAAATTCCAGAAGAACCTTATATATAAACTAGCGATATTGAATCAAAATTTGGAACAATAAGTGCATTTCTTAGTTTCAGAGATGAGCCTGATCTATTTTTTTTCTTCCTATAAAGAATAACAATGTCTTATTTAGAAGAACCTGCAATACTTCTGGCCTGCACTCAGTAGCCTGTAAATCTCAAACACTCGGTTTTGCTAAGCAAGGACAGAGACAGCTTTTAGCTTGGGAATCATCCAGGGAAAAGTAGGTATGCCGTGGAAGTATGCAGGAAAGGCAATAGGTGATGGTGTTCTTTTGACTGCATTTCCCAGCCAAGGTTGTATCATATTTCTTGGATACTAAGGAACTTGGAACTGAGGAATTATCTGATGGATTTACAATTTGGAAATGTTTTACCTCAAAAGTTCTGGTGTGCCAAGAGTGAGTAGTTACAAGGAAATGTCTTCATTTTTAGAAAGATTCTGGTGGAAGTGGGAAGGCTCAGTGTCTGGAGAGCTCAGTCACCCGTGCTGGTCGCTACCAGGGGCTTCCCCATGGCAATGGCCCCAAATCCTGCCAACATTTGTGTTCACCCCCTCCAAGAAGGAGCTCCTGCCTACAGAGATCCTCATATTACTAATCCTTACAGCAATTTAGGTGGGAGAATTGCCCCAGATCCAGAGAAGAAGGTAGGCCTGGAAGCTGTTAAGTAAACTGGAATCTCATCTGATGCCCCTTGTGCTGTCCCCATTGCTCTTGTTAGTCATGGCTTGTGAGAGGTGTCTCTTTGGTGACACCATGGGCTGCTGCTCTCACACCTCAGAGAATGACTTGCAGTGCACGGTCCTTACTCTATTTTATTTCTAAATAAGGATTTTAAGCCTTTGATATTTTAGGACAAATTTTGAAAAACGATCAGTTCTGATTCACAGTGAAAAAGATTTCCAACCAACCAAAAAAAAAAATCTCAACAACTTTCAAAACAACAAACTAAGTGGAAAAAAAAAAAAAGGGGGGGGGGGATTTCAGCCAGCTACAGTTGTAATTCCTAGGACTTTGCATATTTATGTTCAGTAAAGAGGCAATAACCTTTGGAAAAATAGGAGTGTTTCCTGTTTAGGTGTAGAAACAACAGTTTCCTCAATTTCTTCCTACTGCCATGCAGTTTCCATGTAAGTTATTAGTTGCACCTTATTTCTGTCCCAAACAGAAAGGTGTTTCAGTGACTGGTAAAACCTGTGCTATGCTTGTGTGCTGAGTTTTAATTAGTTATTATTCATAAGGGTGCTCTAGTGGAGATCGAGTTTGGTTGAGGGGGGTAGAGATGTATTCAAGGTGCTGTTGAAGCAGCAAATTCTAATAGTAAAATTCTAATTCTAGAAACGTCATATGGAGGCACTAGGACTCAATTTCATTTCTTTTCAAAGGTGTTTGACAACCACATACCAGGAGCTGAGATGAGTCTGGCCAGCACCACACATGATCAGAAATAGAAATCCTGACTTTAGCCAGAAGTGACTGGAAGAGTTTTGGCTGCAGGTTATACAAAAAGGTTTTTGCACTCACAGGTTCGTGATAGAAAAATTTTCCAAGGCAAACAAAGTGCCCCACCTCAAAAATGCTGAGAGTTTTGAGTTTGGTTTATTTTTATTGTTGTTTCTTTGTTATTTTTGAAAAAAAAAAAAAAAGGAAATAAGAATTTCCAGATTATTAGTAATATGACTATAATAAAATAATTATATAATTCTATGCATAACTTAATATACAATATAATTTTATTTATACATAAGATTGCTTCATGCATACATAATATTGTTTTGTACACATATAATATTATTTTATACATACATGAATATAACCACGTTGCAGTGCCCTGCTCAGGAGATGTGTTCCTGCTTCCACACCACTCAAAATGAATTCAACCTGTGTGGCCCTGAGCAGAATGGCAGAGAAGCATATTTTTTTATTGCTGATTCCAACTCTCATAAATTCTTAACTTGCTTAGAATTCGCCAGATTAAATGAAAAGTTACTATAATTAAGGATTTATTAAAACATGGGTCCTTGACCCAATAGAATATAATAACTCATTTGTTTCAAATAAGACCTATTTAATTGTTCCATGATTGGCCTAAGCAGCCCGTGCACTGCAGAGTCACGTGTGTTCTCCAAATCCACTTGCAAAATGCTCTGTGAAATTTTTGATCCTCAAATCACCATATAGGCAGAAACCTCTAAAACAAAAATGTGTCCTTTTAATTAAAAATTCTAGTGCTGAAAGCTCTTATTACTCTGCACTACAATGCAAAGACTATAAGGTTCTATTCTGACTTTTTGTGAACAACCTTCCCACTCCATATCTACAAAAACAATAGTTATTGATTTACAGTCTTATAAAAGAAGACTGCAAAATCTTATACCATGGAATTGTAAATAGATATTTTAAAAAGATATGAAAATTGTACCCAAATCGAGCCTATATAAGGCTGGAGTCAGCAGAGAGCCATTTTTCAGGGGCACATAAACTGCAGAAAATATTTTCTATTGAAAATGCAAAGAAATGTGAAACTATGCACTGCCACAAACAATGCAGCCATAATTAAGGAATTACCCATTCCTCCTCCCCATCTTTGAAATAATTCTTGTCTTTTTTTAATTGGTTGGCTATAGAAAGCATATTACTATATTTGGATCCTGCTTCCCTACTATAAGAATAGTCCTACAAGGAATTCCCAGTAAAAAAGTGTTGCAGTTCTACAGTATATTAAAAAAAAATACCATAAGAAAGTGTTATCCAATGGGCAGATGTTAACTTAAAGTGCACATTGTTTGGAAAAGGAGTTAATTAACAACTTATTAATTGGATAGAAAGTCTGAAACTGTTGTACTTCTAGCAAATACATAATTTTCTTCAAGTATTATTAAAGCGTTTTTGTTGTACCTATTAAAGATTCTTGTCTCTAAGTTAATTTCATTATGCTAATAAGCTATCATCGTTACAGAACCTAAGCTTTGATCCATGTTAATTGTCGTGATCTTCAAAGACAAAGTCACCACTTACTTTAAATGAATTTTACATCTTTTTAAAGAATCACACGGAAATTAGGGGAAGTAATTAATTTTTTATTATGTGTCTCAATATTTTTAAGGGAGGAAGTCAATGGTATTGGCTAGAATTCATTTTAACATTTAACTAGGGAAAACAGCATGAGGCAAAAAAATGTTCAGATGCAAAAGATTAAAGAAAATTTGAAACTGGGACCTAATTTGTCTTGATAAACTTTGGTGTTTAATATGCTTCTTTTGTTCTCAGTGTGAAACTGCAGGGTTTTGATTTGTAAAAACTTTTTGAAGAATTAATTCTTTCTAATTTTTATTCCTTTCTTTGCTTTCCTTGTACTCGAAGACAGTGGAGTTGACCTTCAAACCATAACACTTTTAAATATCTGTGAATATACAAGGTTAAATCTATTAGTGGTCTGAGATTAGCTGTTCTACACTTGCAAAGTGTGTACCTTCTGCAGCAAATTTTATCTTTTAGGGAATGATAACAAGCTTACATCCACCCTATGAGTTCTCAGCAAATAATAGAATCTGTGTTATAAGTGATGTATTCCTCTTCCCTTTAAGTGTTGGTTATTTTAACCATTTGATGTTATACAAAGCTCAGTTCAAGGAGGCATTTTTCTCTTTGAGATCAGGACCCGAATGTTTGTATCATCACCATTGCTATGATTGACAATTTGCAGTTCTCCTTTAGCATTTTCAGAACTTACTTGTAAAAAACAGTGCAAATAATTTTGCAACAGAAAAAAAAATAATAAATAAAAAGAAGGGTTTTGCTCTCTTTTCCTGGCCACTCAGTCATATTTCAAAAATAGAGGGATCCAGTGAGAAATTGTGCCTTCCTAAAAGGCAACAGACAAAAGCAATTTAAAGAGTAACAGTGATTGAAATCAAAAGCCAGATTTACCTACTTCCTTCTCCCTAGTTAGCAGAGTGTGAGTATTCTAAATGCAAGTAAACTTCAAGTTTGAGCTGCAGCTCTGCAGTCGGATTTCTGCAGCAGACAGGTGGTGAGCTCATCGCCAGGATTTTTCAGCATTAATGCTCTACTCATTTAGACTAACACCAGGCTTGAGTGACCCTCATCTGGATTTAACCTCTGCCCTGTCAATCCACAGACATACTTTCTGATCTCAAGATCAGTTTTGCTAGGGTTTTGGGGTTTTTTTGTGTTTTATTTTATATTTTAAGCATAGATGACTTTAATCATTAAGCAGCTTTCACAACTGGAACATATACAAGTGCTGCTCAGTGCTCTTTGATTTGTAATCTAAGGTTCCACCCAAATAATCCCCAGTGTCTGAGTGAATTGAGCTGAAGTCCAAATTCTTTGATTGAGAGTGTAGTGATGATTTGGCACAGGATTGCACTGCTTTCCACTTTTTTTGTAGCAGGATTGTTAGGGTGCAAAACATTCAGTGTGCAAAACAGCACTGGCTGTACTATACAAGGCCAGGGAGCTGGATTTTAATGATCCTTGTGGGTCCTTTCCAACTCAGAATATTCTGTGAAAAAGGAGTACAAGTGTGAGGGTATATTATTTGTAGTATTAGAATTAAAATTTTTGGTAGTAGTATTTTGGTTGGACTCGATGACCTTAGAGGCCTTTTTTGACCCAAATTATTCTGTGATTTTCATATCTGGGCATTCATTTTACAGCCAGCAAGGGAATTTTTTGAGGAAACAAGCTTTTGTTTGCTTGTGATATTTTTGATTGTTTTTAGATGTCAAATTTTTTTTAAGTTCAGATATAAAGCATTTGTTCTTCAGTTTTTATGGGCTTTTGAAAAGAACTGAGGTTATAGTGGGTATAGGGCATGGCATGAAGGCATAGTCTGCCCAGTTGTATAGAGAAGCAAGAGTTTCCTCACCACTTTGGTAAATCTAAGGAATGTAGTGACTCCAGAAGTGCCCTCCCCTTGCCTGAGCAATTGAAAGGTGCAACTCTCCCTATCACATCTTTTCTTAATAATTAATAACACCCCATAAATGTTTATGCAAATAGACGTTTTAAAAGGACTCATCCTAGCAGCACTGTGCTTGTCAAGTGAGTCATTTTTTCACCTGGCAGGATGATGTTGTAAGGCTCACTTGTCTCGACTAATCCTGGCTAAAATGCAAAATTCTGTTTTGTAAGAAAATTTCTGGCCAGCTCTAATCTTAACCTCTTGCATGTCTGGAGCTTCTAAACCGATGTCACAGTTGTAATAGCTTTGAAAACCCATATGTTTGTAAACTAAATAAACCTTGATATTCAAAGGAGATGAAGACAAGAATTACATCTCTTGGCAGTGGTGCTCTTGAGCTCCGTTTCAGCTCGTGTTGGCTTCTCTCTTTTATGCCCGTGTACCACGCCAAATCTTCCTTATCTATGCAAACATATTAACACTGGCTGTTTGCTAAGTCTGTGATGCATCAGACTCTTATCTCCAGTTCTGACCCTAATGTTACATAATAACTTCCAAACGGTGTTTCTTGATAGTTCACTGGGACCGCCTTCGCTTTCTCAACTCTTCCCTGAGAGTGACTCTCCTGCCCACTGACTACATCAGCTCCTGGCTGCTCCCAGCCAGCTAAGGCAGAGAGGCTGCCAAATAGCTTCCTGCTCAAAGATCTCTGTATCCTTTCTGTGTCACAGGCCATAACCCTGCAGCTCCAGTGTTTTTCCCAGGTAATTTTCCCCATTATATTAAACTTAGATGGTTTGGCTTTACTGATATAACCCCAGATCTTTCCAGTTGCCCCAAACCTCTGCTCATCCTATTTAATATCTTTTTAAAACAAATGTATATTATATTAACATATGAAAAAAATTCTGCACTAAACATAATAAGAGCATCACCCCTAATACCATATACAAATACTGAAAAATATTTGCAATGTTGCCTACTAGGACTATTAATGCAGGAAAAAGAAAATAAATATTTGTCATCAGTTCTAGCTGGCCAAGAGTCTTCCTTTAGGAATAGCATAACATATTCCTTTACAGTATATAATTGCCTTAATTATTTTTTGGCCTATCCACAGAAGCTTAGTTCCATCTCTCTCCCCATAGTGTCCAAAGAATATGCAAATTCTGTTCATTCCAGCTCTGAAAAAAAGCCTAAAAAAAAAATCTCCTTTAGCTATTTAGGAAAGGCTCAGAAAACTTCCCTAAGTGTGGTTGTTTAGCACGCCAAGAACTTTCTTCTTAATGGAAGATGTCCCCAGGCTATTTGCTATTGTTCTGAGGTCTTCCCCTCACCCAGTCTGGCTTCTCGGCATTCCTAGGACAGCTCTGTTCCTCCTGCCTCCCAAAAAGTCAGCATCCCCCATCCCATCTATGGTCTGGAGCCTGCAAACATGGAAAACTGAGTCAGGCTCTTAAACTTTCCAGGCTCGGTCATGAAGCCAAAAGCATGAAACGTAGGAGCTTTCTGTCCTCTTTACATTAAAGTTGCAAGTTGTAGCACTAGGGGATCCAAGAGCTTGTACCGCTTCTCACGGATGTGTCTGCTTAACAATCTCCAAGAAATCTCAGGAAAGCCAAAGGGTGGAGGACTTTGGGAGGCTAAATCTCCCAAAACTTCTGTTTCCAGCCCACTCTTTGTCTGATATAGCTGAAAAGAACTCCAGAAGCCCTGGACATCTCAGGAAATGAGCCTATGCGGTATTTAGGATTGGTCTCTACTCTACTGCAAAATGTTCATACTGCAACTTCTCAGATCTTTCACTTTTTTCCTCCCTGGCTATTAAAAATTCTGCTTTTAATGCAAACCAGAGCTGGAATTCTGTGACCACCCTATGAGTACAGTGTTCTCTTACTCAGTTATAGGAAATCATCCCCTTTAAACAAGATACTGAGGATGTGCTCCAAAACAGGATTTCCACTGTTCCACAACCTGCCTATATTATGCTCCAAAATAAAACCAAAAATAACCCAATTTTACAACATGTGAATGAGAAAATAGAAGTTAAAGGGAGTCAAAGAGCAGCTTCTGATGCTCAGTGGAGGTGATTCTTATGTTGGACAGATTCATGCATAATTTCTAGCATCTACATCTTACAAATTTTCATATTCAAAACTGTGGCTGCATAACCAGCTAAGAGGATATTACCCATTACTTGTATCTCAGAGAAGTGAACAGTGGTCTGAGAGAAGCCCTTCAATTTTCCTGTTTTCCAGAGCAGTTGCTTATGAAAACGAAGCTTGACTTGAGACTTGCTGTGGGAATGTTATTTGAGCACTGGTGAAGTGCCAGAATGTGTTGGGAAGAAGCAGTTTCCAGAAAAATATCGCCCTGATTAAAACCTGATTTTACTGAGTTTTCTCTATGCAAAGGGTTACCAGAATAGTAAGGCAATGTTATTAGTCAGATTTTCCTTCACTAACTTGATCATTACCAGTGATACTTTTGTTGCTGTTTTTTGAACGATTGTTGTTGCAACAAGTCATCGATGAGCTGCTTAGGTGCTGCTTGCCTCTAGTCTCGCTTCTCGTGTGATATATGTCTTGTTGATGCCTGTCCTTGTTTGGCAATTTTTCCACACTACCCTTTTAGTCTTTATAATAAATTTAATTGGATATATGAGGGAAAGATGGAAAGAAAGTCATAATGCCAACGGGTTTTTTGCTCCCTGTGTTACGTTCTTCATGAAGCCATCCTTGTGACTATCAACAGAAAACAGCCTGTCTGATGGTAAAGGACAAAATTAAACCAGCAAACAGCAGAGGACAACAGAGAAGGATATTTTGATAATGAAGGAATTATATATAATTTTTTCTTATAAAGCCATTTGTAAAGGTCATATGTTTGGGTTGGTTCTTTTCAAAAGATAATAAACACTGTGGGCAAACCATATTTGATTCTGGCTTAGTAAGATCTTCAAAAATGGCCATGGCTACATTACCACTGTCTAAATATTGGACTGAACAAGCATCCACCACAGGATTTCTGTGAAACATGCCTTCTTTTTTTCCCCCCTCTTAGCCAGGGATGCGGTTAAAACACCCTACTGTATTCTGCAAGTGCTGTCCTACTCTTGGTAGGAGATCATAAGATGTTGGGGTTAACTGTCAGATGCTTTACTCTTCTAAAGACCTTTGCCTTTTAACTAAATGCTTGCTTATCTTTCTAATTTAACATAGTCCCACATTCTTTTTGTAGTAATTTTGGACTATCTGATAACATATAATGGAAAACATGTTTATGTCTTCCACTAGTTCTTGTTGCATATTTCAAATGCTTAGAACAACAATTTTCAGAAGCTTTCATTAAGGTTAATTTAAAAACTACATTAAATACAAACAGATTTTCTCACAAACAAAATGCAATGTGTACTTAACAGACTTCTGTATGTTATATTTGATAAACTACCTCATATAAATGCAAATTCTGACTTTCTGCCAGAACAAGGTGGTACAGAAAATATTTCTATTAAACAAATAATGCTGGGAGAGCAAACTTCAAGTTACAGTATGTTATACTGAGAAAGAAGATTTTTTTTCACTCAGGTCAGATATATGTTTGTGTTATTTCTTCCGAGTACTTTGCTGCTTCTGCACTAAAGGTGATGCAGTACAGCTCTATATAAAAGGAAGGTACGTGTATATATAGGATAAATAATTGAGTTTTAATCTTTTTTTTTTTTTTAATGTTGTATATGGTAATTGCTGACTCCTTTGCTTTACAGAACAGTGGCACAGGAAGATGCCATGCTATGAGTTGATCTCCAAACCTGAGCCAGAAGGGTTGAGAGAAGGAGGAGCAACCCTCACACCTGGAATCATTAGCTATGATCTGAAAATGGAGCTTCCTCTGCCTTTTGCTGGGTGCCAACTCATCTCACCGCCGATGGATAACGTTCATTTGGAAAAGGAGTGTGAAAACTAAAGCTGCCAGAAGCGACTCTAAAGAGCATTTGATGGAAACAAATTGAGTCACCACCAATGTGGGTGACATTGTTGGTGGAATCTGGGACACCCGCGTGAGCCATTGTTCGCTGCACCTCGTCTGGTTTATGTAGCTCGCTGAGTTGAAAGCTGGATCGGCACTAACCTTGTGATTCTGGGGGGATTCATGCAATGTGGTTTCAATTGTCCACGGGTGTTTTCAGCTCGTACAGCGAGCTGCCAGTAATGATCAGTCCTACTGGTCTCCCACATTCGTGGTGGTGTCTCAGCTCACCCTGATGGAGCTGTGGTGGAGACTGTTTCCTGATGTGGCCACTTTTAGAGGGATGCTGCTCTGCAAGTCTGCTTGGAGAGGGGTTTTGTTCACTCTTCCCTTTTTTTTCCCCGATAGCAGCCACTGCACAGAAGTTTTCCCTGAACAAATTTTGCTGTGGAAAAGGGCTTTTTTTTTTTTTT
>VXBA01002417.1:985435-1035775 GCA_013399895.1 Serilophus lunatus | reverse complement strand
TTTTTTTTTTTTTTTTTTTTTTCTTTTCATCTGGATCCTGTCCTGACTTTGTCTGAAGCTGCCTTTTGGTGTTTTTGTGGGAGTACCCGAGGTTGTGACTTACTCTCTTGAGCTCTTCTCATTTGAATGTTTTACAGAGTGAAGCTTGTGCTGGTTTTATCACCTATTTCTATCCTACTTGTGTACACAGCTTTTGTCTGTGACTGTTTTTCTGGGGACATGGGGTAGATGAGACCTACTGAAATGGAGAACGATCACTTCAACCACCACCAAATTGCAGCTATGCTTGAGGCAAATTACAACAGCTTTCTGACAGTGTCACCATGCTATCTTTGTGACAGAGATGGAGATAATGAGAATTAATTAATCAGTCTTTGATTAGAAAAAAAGAGGAGGGGGAAATCCTTCTGCTGTAATTCCACTACAAAATACATGAAACTGGTGAGGTTTTTGTTTGATGTTACTTCTCAAATATTGGGCAGAGGTTTGTAATACAGTGTTCAGGGTTGCACGGCTGCTGGCTTAGTTACCCCTTCAAAACCATCTCTGATGGGCCAAAGGGGTGAGAGGTCCTCACTTTATAGATAAATATATATTGAACACAAACATCACGAGGCTGATGCAAATGCTTTTATTCTCACAGTGCAAAAACTCCCTCTTATTCAAAGGTCTTGCAAGTCCCAGGTACAATCTCATTGACTAGAGGCAACTATGCCTCTTTGCAGGAATGAGGGCGAAATTCTGTCTTGCTCTCTTTAGACTGATGGCTAAATCGTAGAAATTGGTCTCTTATGATAAAACATGAACTACATGGTGCCAGTGTCTGACTGGAATTGCAATTATCTAAATAGATTCATTTGTATCCCTTTCATAGCAGCTTTTCTTTGGGCACAAGTTTTTTCTGAGGGGCATGGGAAGAACAAAATTAATCTTATAAGGAAGAAGGGGGTTACACTGAAATCGATAGTTACAGAATGAACTGGGTAAATGACTTTTTCTTAATTCTTTCTCTTCTCAGAACATGAAGTTTTGATGGGTACACAAATCCTGTGGCTGACAAAAAGCTGATATTGTAGGAAATATTTCTTCTCAGCTGTGTTGAGCTAGTCTAGATTTTTGGGTTTGGGGAAAATTGAGAGTGTAAAAAATCTCAGTGTTGGATGTGGAAAAGAAACCTGTTCTGGCTATTAAATATGAGCAAGTAAAAGGATAGTAATGCATTTTTATTAACTGTTATGACTTTTAGAAAGAGTTACTTGGATTTCCCGGAGAATTTTTAAATATGAGCCAAATAGATGATTTTAAGCTTGGACATAAATAATGTGCAAATATAAGAGGGTTGTATTATTTTAGAGGAACAGAGCATTGTACTGCACGGGCACAATAAGTAGGTCTGTCACCTTGCTGAAATTTGTGATGCAATCACAGTGACTGGATTGATTTTCAAATCCAGGCCAACTTCCTTTCCCTTTTTGTCCCTTCAGGGCACAGAGGTCTCAGATTTTCGCTTTTGGAAAGAAAAGCAATTCTCTAATTTCTTCTCCCCACCAAACCTTCACCTTAACTTAAACTGTTCCTCAGCTGTATTTAGAAGATACAACCCAAAAGATGCTGCAGCACCAAGGCAGTTGTTCCCAGCCTGGCCATAGCACTTTTTTGGAATGGCAATGGTAAAACCTTCTCTCATGCAGTTCATGAAATTAATTGTGCCAAGAGCATCTATAAAAGCTGCAGCATCCCTTTAAAGATCTCATAATGTCACCATTTTTCAGTGGGTATCTTCTCTAAAGGCAAATAATCACTTTTCCCATTAATGATCTGCAAATGATTGGACTGAAACTTTTTCCTTCATTTACGTTTCAGCAAGGGTTAGGGGCAGAACATTTCAAGTGTATGGGGACGGTATACATGTGAATCATGTGGTGTTTCTTCCTGCTGCAAATGTTGAAGGCAATAGAGTATCTGAGAAAAATTTTTCTTCTGTATCCTGAGGACCATTGCTGCTTTTACTTACCCCCTTTGCTCATGACTCCGTAAATTTTTACAAGGCATAGTGAAAGGACAAGGGGAAATGGGTTTAAACTAAGGGAGGGGAGACTTAGAGTTGATGTCAGGGAGAAATTCTTCACTCAGAGGGTGGTGAGACCCTGACACAGGTTGCCCAGAGAAGCTGTGGCTGCCCCCTCCCTGGATGGGCCAGGGTGGATGAGGCTTGGGAGCAACCTGGGGTAGTGGAAGATGTCCCATGGCAGGGGAGTTGGAATGAGATGATCTTTAATGTCCTTTTCAACTCAAACCATCCTAGGATTCTAGATTTCTATGATACTATGAAATTTGGTTGGTCCTCTAAAGATGTTTGGTCTCCTACTGGCTTGTTAAACTCCTCTTTGCTAGACATAAACCCTGGTAGAACCAGCACCTGATTTATATTAGGTTCAGTGAATAATTTATACACCAAAACTATTGTCAGCACTGGTCCATCCTCTAAGTTGCATTAACTATGTTAATTTAGAGGTTCTTTGGATATGTGCTGCTTTGATGAGGAAAGAAATATTTCTTCTTTATGTTAATGTAAGGCAAAAGTTGCCAACTGAGTTGCTTTGCATCAAGTGATATCAGATGGATTTCATTATGCTGCAGATAATGTTTGTGGCCTCAAAATTTTGGCAAAGGAGGCGATGAAGAACTGATAAGACAAATACAGGTAATGGAGTGAAAGTTTGCCTTTGCAAGCCTAAGTAAATCATTTAATGCTGTTCTTTCAGCTAAATTTTGTCGTAGTCCATCTAACTTGTGGACTCTCAGAATCACAGAAACTTAAATTATAGATATGTATAGGTTTATGTCAATTACCAGCCTGACCAATAGCATGTTTAGCTTCATATATTGTGTATTAAACCATTCTAGGACAGATGCTTTCCTGAGTGGAATCCAGATGTAGCAGCAACACCTGACTTATCCCTCACTCTTAATGGCAAGTACTTGGAGTAACATCTGAGAGACCCACAACATACCTGTAGGCCTTGTTAACTCCAGCCTTTCCCACCTTCCTTCAGATGTCCCTCCTTCTTTATATGTCATGCCTTTAGCATTTTGAAGCTTTTCTCCTGGATTTCTTGTTAACATAGGAATTTCAAACCATGGCTCCTAAATTACAGGAACTTAATTTCCAAGCATTTCCTTTGTGCTGTTTACTTGCAAGTACCAGGTCATGGCTGTTGCAAATTCCTTTCTCCTCATTTCCAAGGGGTAATCGAAATCAGTCTTGAAAACTGCAGGTTATTTTATCAGGATGTCAGATGTTTCTCTCCCATTTGTCATTAGCCTCCACCAATTAGCAGCAAGCTCCTGTGTCAGACACAGCTTGGGTCCATCCAGGATTGTTCTGGAGAGCCTTCAGCATCTTGAGGAGCAAGGGCCAAGTTTAGAGTGTATCTCTTGCCTTATGCGACGTGATAGCAACTTTCAAAAGTTGAGAACATTGGTGACGTTTCAATGCATTTAATTATTTTTGGGTTCTTTATTTCACTATAAAGCTTTACTTTTAATATATTCTGGCCTGTCCAGTAATTTCATTTGCGTATGAGTTCTGATCTCAAACCAAAGTTTAAATTTACTGGTTTTTTTTTTCTGTTAAAAAATAAGATTCTGCTTTTTATTGCCCAGTTCTTAAAAAAATTACTTGTGTGTACTCCTTGCTACAATTTAGGGTATTTATGAATGGTTCTACATAAAAGGAATGAAAATAACTAATTATAATAATACCACTAAATGCCATGGCTGGCTAGAAAGAGGAAATCCCTTTCCATTACATCTTTTCTGCTTTTAGAAAAGAAATGAATCTAACTCTTGGAAGAAAATTGAAAACCACAACATTTTTTCATATGAATGGATTTCAAAAAATATCATATTTTTAGAAATTCCCGATTCAAGTTGCCGATAAAAATTAAATTGATTAAAAAAATTTAACCAATTAATGAGAACGCTGTATTTTAATAACAAAAAAAGAAAACTCTTCAGGCTAACTACTAGTTTCCTTTTCATGGAAAGGATCATTTCTATTAGAAAATTTCTAATATGGTCTGCTAACTAGGGTACCTGGTACACCCAGCTGGCCTAAGGTGAGATCAGCTCTGAGTGTGGAGCAGCATTTTCCCAACACATTGTTTCAGGTCATACATAGAAGAGCTATCAGTGTCTTTCAGAAACTATTCCAGTGCATGGCCCAGACATCCTGACACATGCTACTTTCAAGAAACCCATGTGGCAATGCAGCTCCTTTTTTATTTTCTTCCACATCCCTAGTTATTCCTTTTTTCTGTTCTCATGTTCAATCTTAAACAGCGTATTTCCACCCGATGGGCTAGAACTTGCTTGAATCAATCCTTTCTCTTTCCTAAATGTACTTCTGTAAATCCTCATAGAAGATGCCACATGCTGCATTTCAATTTACTAAATTTCACACAGTGTATAGTCCAAGAACAACTTTTTCATAAGGAATTGATCTGCTACAAATAGACAAATACATATGAGAAAATGCACATGTATATACACATAGAAATAAAATGCATGTAAAAATATTTATATGTATACACATATTTATGAAAAAGACCATGTTTATAGAAAAAGAAATATATAACATAAATATTAATTAATTTTAGATGTAATATTTTTGGATCAGACTTGGGACATAATACTATCAGAGTGGAGGGAGAATTTGTAGATTAGACTTTTCATGATAGGTAAATTGAAGGAAAGTGCAAAACAGGAAACTAGGTTAATGATTCTTGGAATTTGTCCTTATCCACTGAAATAAAAATACTATTTTGAGTTACACTTTTTGCACCTTCATTTAGTTAAGACTTACTGGAGTCCAGCAATAATGGGTTTTACAAAGACACTTTTTTGCAGAGTTAAGCAAATATACTGTTAATTATAGAAAATAATATTCCAAGCTCAATAAACACAAGTACAACATATTATTTAGTCACATAAATTCTTTTTAGCATACTACTTTGATTCAACAGATAAAAATAATTCAGAATTAACTTGCTAGACTCAGCCCCTAAATGCACGCACAGTTTCCATGGAAGGCAGCATGTTGTAGGGCAGAATTTAGTCTGTGTGTTTAATTCATCTTAATCACTATTATTAATTCATAAGTACTGTTTCCAGAAATGTATTCAGTTAGTTTTACATTAGTCAAAATCAATTGTATGTGATTTATTTTGATCATTCAAGATTACAATTTTGATGTATTTGCTCTCATCCTGTATGTCAAGCCAGGCAAAGAGGAAATGCTCTGCCAAAGAAGAGTCACCTCCTATCTATCTATCGATTTAATCTTAATTTCCCTTTATCAGGAATTCATGTATTCTTCGTAACAATCCTGGATCTAGTAGATTTTCACAGTGAGATGATGCTGTGGATAATGGCATATCATCGAGATGGCCTGGAAGCACAACATGGTGATTGCACCAGACTGGTGGCCACAGGTGGCACAGGTTCTCTAGTAGCTGGACATAAATGTAGGACACCTGACCCAAAATCTGGGTCAGGACCACCGCTCATCAAACCTGGTTCAGAATTGGTTGGATCATACTTTATCCAAACTAGCAGCTTTCTGGAGATCGATTTCAAATAAAGTGTTTAGGTTCTTCTGGACTCGCACCAAGTTCTGTGCTGAAAGAAACATGATATACTTGTGCAGACTGGGGGTTTCGGGCATCCTATTGGTGCTTCCAACATAGAAATTCACTTGGGAGAAGTTTTTGATGACTCCAGTGATTTCAGAGTGAGCAGAGGGTGTCAAGCGCTTCTCCAATGCAAAAGGGCAATACATGCTTGAAGGGAGATATCCCCTGCCTTTGGCACGGTTGTAAGGCTCTGCCTGTCAATTTGCCTTCTGGATTAGGTTTGTGGAGTTCTCCAATTTGCCAAACCCAGCCCCAGATATCCACCTTGGAGCAGCAGCCCATGTCACGGTGCTGGCAAGCGTTTGGGTTGGAGCTGAGCACAGGCAGGAGAGCTGGATGTAGCCTGGGATCTTAGACCAAGACTATACGCTGTAAGGTACATCCCTTTCACTTGGAAACTGCCAGAGACAGCTTCGACTGAACCTTCTCCCCACACAAGGGGAGGGCTTGAATCGTGGAATCACTGAATTATTAGCTTGTAAGGGCCCTTAAAAATAATCTACTTCCAATCCCACTGCCATGGTCAGGGAATCTTCCACTACAAAGCATCCAGCTTGCAGGAACAGTGACTATAACCATGTCTTACTTTTACAGGCAGCTTTGCTGGAGGTTTTCATTGGAATAACTTGAAGAATTGGGCCCTCAGTTTACAAATGTAAGTGGCGACTTCAGGTCAGCACAGTGAATAAGGGTTTTGTTTGGCTGCTTTTCTTTATCATTACACTGAGCCCCACTCATGCTGTGTCTCCAGTTTGCACTCACTTGTGCTTGTTGCCAGATGGAAACACCACTAACGAATAACCCTGGATGTTAAAGTCCATTCATATTCAAAACGTGATTATATGTCTTCTAGAGACACTCATCAGCTTCCTGACATCTTTGTCTTTCTCCCAGTCTTTCAAGTCAAGTATTATCATTGTGAAAAAAAACCAACAACCCACTCCTGTTTTGCCTCGGCATCTCCAGCCAGAGGCAACTCTCTATGATAGAAGGAAAATTCCTGGTGGTTAAACCTGGGATCCAGTCGAGAGGAACTTCCCTCGTTTTGCACAGGGCTGTTGTGCACTGAATTTGGTTAAGCTGGATTCATAAAGCTTTAGTGGAATTAAAACAGCATGCTCCGTAGCAAGATGTCTCCACTTCCTGTGCCTTAATGTTAAATCCTATAGTATTGTGGATCTTAAAGATGATTGAGTTATTTTTAAACCATTGGATGTCTTCCAGTCACTCTATTTCACACTGGATTAATTATGTAAGAATACTGACTTGTTCGTCACTAATGTTACAACTTTTAAAAACAACATGCTGTTTAAATTCAAGCTTGGCAACTCCTGCCTGAATCCCCTCAAATTTATGGCACCACACCCATAGCATAATAAAATCTTTAGTGGTCCTTTGTCTTTTAGCTTGCCTTCTATTTTTTCTCAAGGGTGTTTTATGCTGGAAGATGCATACAAAAGTTGTCCAGATGTTATTTGTATCAGAGCAGGGATTTCAGCCCAGCTATCTGTGGTTGCAAATGTTTATTTTAATGGGTTATTGTGCAATCCTTGCTGTGTGGACCTCAGTGGCCTTATATGTATGTTCTCTGCGATGCCAGCACATTGCTTTTGGAGATATTATTGTAGTCCAATAGCACTGTAACTGGTCACTGGGGGGAGCAAAAAAATGTAACACCTGTAGGAGCACAGGCGCTGTTTTGGCCAAGCTGGGTGCGAAGCGGCGGAGGCGGCGGCGCTGGTGGGTGGGAGCAGGGCTGAGACAAAGAGCTCAGCTTGGTCACCACGGTATGTGCCGGGGAGTTTATTTTACCCTAACTGTTGCAACAAACAGAAGGGTGGGTTTGTCAGATGTGCTTTGGAGTCTTATAAAACTTTAACCGATGTTTCCTTGATAGGGGAGTAAATTGTTTATCTCGTAACTGAAACCACGCCATGTGTACACCAATTAGGACCGTGGATCTCAGCTCATTAAAATAAGATTTAAGATATAAGTTTCATTATGTGCTGTGAAGAATAGGAACAGTTGCTGGAGGAAAATATCTGTAAAGTTCAGAGCCTTCCATCGAGCCTGTTAACTGAGACAGGCAGTGTGTCTGTCTGCTGGCTTTTTTATACCTGTGTGGGTCATGCTGTGACAGAGGTTTTTCATGGCAAAGAGTTTAAAGCTAGATTTGTATGCTCAAAGTGCCCAGACTTACATTTCCAAGAAATGTGAGCAAGCAGGACAGTGGTAATTAATAACAATGACACTCATTTGCACATGCAAAGAATCAAGACCATTTAACCTTTAGGAGAAAACAACTATTCTATTTCAATGTTGTTTTATGTATTAACAGTCACATATTATTTTGATGTGCTTAATTAATATAAATAAGCTTAAGCCATTATACTGTCATTTAAACCCACATAATTTCCTTTTTGTAGGAATTTGTGTGTAATTTACGTTGTTGTGTTCAGCTCCCAGCGTTCCAAAATCATGCTTAAAATAATTAGATTTAAAAAACACAATTGGAATTGTTCTTTGTCTTTTTATTTTTCAGCCATAAACCTCACATTTTGAACTTCTCCATAAATGAGGACCAAGAGCTGGTTTTAAGAAGCAGAAGCCGATGTTTTGAAGAACCATATTATTCCTGGAGCTTGTGCTTTAGCGAGGTGGTCCTAGTGAAATGGGTGCCATCAGCAACACAGACCTTGTTTGTAACTCTGCCCAAACTCACTTCTTTTCAACACTGCTCAGTTTCACAGGGCTTTTCCATAAGGAAGTTAGTCCAAATAACTCTTATTCTCAAGTTGGAGGTATCATATCAATCCTGAGTGGCATCAATCCCACCATAGATATGGCGTAATTTGTAACCAGGGAAAGCAGTTGACAGATGGCCTTTTATTAATCTGGGGCTTGGATGGATGTTGAATATTTTTGTTAATGAGATTGTGGAGTCGGAATAATCTGGGATGTGGTATTTCTTGTGAGACCCCTACATTACCTGTGCGTGATGCATCTCCTGCAGTGAGTCCTTCCTAATGCGAGTCCGCAGAACAAAAGGGACAAATATTTAACCTTGGAGATCCTCCATGCCTTGGAGATTCTGGGTATAATAAGAAACAAATTCTTTCTGCGGGGCTGGGTCAATTCACATCCATGAGATCCAGCTCTCCTTCGGCAGCAGAATGGGAGCTGCAGACCCCAGTGCTCCGTGGTTGCTCCATCTGTGGATCGTGGTGCTTGAAACCCTCCAGGAAAGCCTGGGAAAAAGCAAACCCCCATCTCAGGTCTTGGCAGGCGGCTCAGAAATCAATTGCTTCTCATTTATGTTCTGTAGAAAGTAAGTGTATTTGTAAATCTGAAAGCAGCTGCTGATGCTCAGCAGTAAACCGATTTTGTTTTACAAAACCTTTGCTGTTTGGTCTTAAACTAGTGAAGTTCTGCATGGATCCAGCACTCCTCTCCACATTGCAGGGAAGATTTTGTCTAGCTGCCTCTGTGACATATGGTAATGCTTAGTGTGTGCTGTATGGCCTGGAGCCATACCACTGCAGCCTGTATGCTCCTCAGATCTCCCAGGCTAAGGGAATCAGGATGAGACAGTGTTTGAATGCAAGGGACCTCCTAGAAAAAGTCAGAGTGCAGCGTATTGTGCCAGCACGAGGACAGGATGTTCCTCCCTTAGGGGTGAAGCGTTTCCCCACACGGGGCTAAGGTGACTGTACTCTCCCAGCATTAGCCTTCTGGATGACTCAGATTATAAAAGACGACTAATGCACCGTAAAAGATCTCACAGCTCTTAGCCATGGGAAAACAGCAAACAGTCCTACTTCCCAAGGTAACCCAGAGGAAGCGGTGGCGGGGAGGAAAGCACTGTGAGACCTTTTCTCATCTTATTTTTGGAGGGAGGATGTTCCCATTACCACCTTCCTTTTCAGGGTGCAGCTAACCCTGCTGAAAAATCTTGGCTTGTTTCTCACACAGGCTGCTTCCAGCCTGCCTGAGAAGTGGGAGAGGTCCAACAGCATCCCCAGTGCAGCTTGGTGGGCATGGAAACCCATCCATGTCTGTGCGTTAGGGTGGGAGAGGAGGGAAGGAGCGTGGCTTGCGGTGAGGCTTTGCAGCCTCTTTTTGGTGGTGTTATTAATTTGTTCTGGGACGTTGGGAGACTCGTTTAACCTCTCTTTGTCTCAGATTCAAACCTCTACAAGCAGTTATTATAACATTTGGCTGCATTATGGCATTGTTGAAAGGCTTAATTAAATTAAGTGTTCTGAGATCTTTGAATGAAAGGTGCTATCCAAGTGAAAGCCTGTTGATGATGATGACTCTAAATTATGAGGCCAAGTCCTTCACAAGTTTTACTTAATCCTTGGTTAGACAAAGTTATTTTTAAATACTGTTTGATGTGCATTAAAATTGTATCTGCTCCACAGTGGAAGTGATTTTGCAATGGAGGGTTTTGATGGCAGAAACCAACCACAAATCATTCACATGCAGGCAAAATTGCTGGTCACCAGCAATTTCTAGTTGCTGCTTGGTGTTTTGGTTTGGTTTTTTTAATATATTTATTTGAAGACCTTTATTGGGAAAAATGGCCAGGACATTTAGTTATTTCAGGAGAAATCCTGTCTCTGGTGGGAAATTAAAAGGAAATACTTGATGAAAGTTTGTAGATGTCGTAGCCAAAAGATGCATAAGCAGATGTGTTCTTTCTTCAAACCTGTGAGTACATCCCTGGGAGGACAGCATGCAAAGTTTATTGGGACCTTCACTAGGTGGTATTTTGCCAACAGTAAGAAGGCAAAATTGCAAAAGTTATTTTTTAATTTGTATTCTTTTGCACTTTAAGCAAAGAGTCCTATTCTTTGGCAAGAGGGTTGTATCCATAAAACTCTTGTCCTTATTTACTAAGCTCCTCTTCAGCTGTTTCTTTAGCTCACCTTTCCCTCTGCCAGAATCCCTGACATATTTATCCTCAACACTTTTTCTCCTAGACATTAGAAAAAAATTCTAGTCATTAGGAAAAAATTCTTCACGGAAAGAGTGACTGGCCATTGGAATGGGCTGCCCAGGGCAGGGGTGGTCATCCCTGGAAGTGTTTAAAAAAAGACTGGATGTGGCACTTAGTGTCATGGTTTAGTTGATGAGGTGGTGTTGGGTCATAGGTTGGACTTGATGATCTCAAAGGCTTTTTCCAACCGAGTTAATTCTGTGATACTGTGATTTGATGAATTTAAAAGAAACAGTTTTTCTAACTTTTTTTTTTTGGAGGGGGGAAGCTTCATCCCCCAATATTACCCTGTAACTCCAACAGGTCACTTCCTCTCTCTCTCTCTGTTGGCATCTTGAGAAGGCTATGAATCCTTCCTAGCCTTTCTCAACAGTTTGTTCTCTTTTTCCAGAGTTTTCCTCTATTGTACAAACCTTACCTTTTCAAATTCACCATAAATACAAGGGTGAATCATAGAATTGTTAAGACCTCTAAGATCCTTAAGTTCAAGACTTTATGAGGATATTTTAGATGGGCCAATTTTTTTGGTGGATACCATAGGCATAGAAACACATCTAATTTGGGAGTCTGGGCTCCTTAAAGGCCTGCTTTACAGCCTATTATATAAAAATATGATACTTTCAATAGACAGAAAGGATGGTATTTTGGTTAAAGCCTTCAGGAGATCAGGCTTCAGCTCCTAGCTTAGCACGCTTCCTGTGTGGTTTTGGGAAAGACACTTTGTGCCATAATTCCCCATCTGCAAACTAAAGATGATATTACATCCTGTTTCTCACCTTCTCCCTGCAAGCTCTGTAAAGCTGCAGAGCCTGTAAGCACTGAGGAGCAAATAAAGTCACTTTTTTATGCAGCACTTTCCATGAGTGTTTCACTCTTGGCCGAAGACTAATGACTATTGTAGTGTTAATAATAAATAATAATTGTAATCATACATAATACTTTCAGTCTTACTTGCACTTAAGGTTTATTCTTCCAGACTTTCTGAAAGTTTACCTTGGGACCAGCCTGAGCAAGGAATAATCATATCAAACTATGCTAAATAAGGTGGATTTCTTTTCTCATATACTTATATCTCTGTATTTACTGAAGGAGAATGAACAGTAGACTTAAGACCATCAAACTCATCTCACCTTTGTGATATTTAAACTAATTAGTCTCAGAGATGAAAAACACATTGCTCAGATTCCAGATAATCTTAAACAAAACACTTCATGCTGATTTTATTCTGCTTCTCTCTGTGCAAAGATTAAACAAAACCCACAGTTGGTTTCATCTGCGAGGCTCCAAAAAAAAATCATGTCACAGAAAGAGAAGGGGGAAAAATAAATCCAAGGCTAGGTTTGCAGTGCTCTGAGTTTGCTCATCCTTAGTTTATCTTCTGCAAATGAGCATGTATAAAACAGTCCACCTACTGTTCTAGTTGCTACGATATAATGCAGTTCCACTGAATGATCCTGTTAACCTAACCTTCAATTTGCTGGGATTTGAACTCTGAATTACAGCTTACTAACATAGTTTAACAGCTGGTACAAGGGCTTCTTTTGAATTTTTAATCACATGAATTAAAGATTGCTGGAGATGCTTTTCAGACCTCCACTAGCAGTGATCCAATGTACAGAAAGACAAGTATAGGTAGCCCCACGAGGATTAAGAGCACAAAGGTACTATGGCTTGTGAAGCTATGCTGCACTCTTTGCTTGCCAAATTAGGAGAACTAGTGCAAATTATTCATGTGAAGATAAATTCACATTATGGCTCCAAACAGATTTAAAGCCCCCTTTTTAGCTTGCATTTTTCTGCACAGTGTGCATCTCACAGAGCACAGGTTTTGAAGATAAACCTTAGTTTAGCAAAATGTTTCTTCTGTTCCGTGTATAAAGGGGACACAGACACACACACATGTAAGCAAGAGAGAGAAAGAAATATATAGAGAGTGATTGGAACTGATATCTGGAATGCAATGAAAACAAACATGACTGTCTGTGGATGTTTTGGGGTGGATGTAATCATTTGTTGCTGTTGTACAGTGTGCGGAATGCATGTGTTTAGATTCTGCACTCTTTGTGTCTCCCATTATTTATTACAAGAAGAGCTTTCTTATTGAGGATATTTCTTAGGGAAAGAGGGGGAAAAAAAGGAAAGAGGGGGAAAAAAAAGATGAAAATGGAGTTCAACTGGGAGCTTCTGTACCCCAACACGCCAGCTGATGAGTGGTGTGAGAACATGGGAGAACAGACCCTGCCTCCCAAGTTCACTACCCCTGCAAGCCTGAGGATCAGCAGAATAAAGTGGATGGAGTTGTCTAAACAAAGTAAGTAGGGGGAGGAAAAAAGAAAAAAGAACTAAAACAAAATTAGGGCAGCAGGAACAAGAAAGCATGTTGCTTCTTAATTATGCTGTGTTCTCTCTCTAATGGATTGGCCTCCCCACACGCTCTAAGTAAAGCAACTGGCATGTGGCATCCTCTGCAGCGAGAGGAGCAGTGGCAAGTGTACAGCTGTTCGTGCTGACACACAGGTGTTTGATTTTTGGATCTGTTAGCTAGACAGATTTTTAAGGGTGTACAGGGGAATCATCTGCAGTTGTTGCACAGAAAGTGAGTTGTCCAAGAATAGCGGAGTTAATTATTATGTAAATCCCACTCCGAAGCCAAGGCTAGGGGCTGAAGTCGAAACTGTGTCCCCCTCACAGCTCCCTGCCAGCTCTGGGTCACTGTCTGATTTCTTGTCATTAAGTGCTGTGTGTGAGCTGGCAGCGATGGGCAACCATGAGAGCGACAAGGAGGGAAGGTCAAGTGCTGATGAGAGACAGCAGCAAGGGGTCTCTGGGAAGAGGGAAGTGGCCATGCTGAGTCATGGAAGAGGTGATGCTGAAGCCACAGAGATGCTTTTCCCAGTCCTGGGAGAAAGCTTTAAGAGCAGTAGGTGGGGAGAAAGTTCAGGCAGAGCTTTGGCAGCTGATTGTTCTTTTATGAACAGTACTGAGAGCTCGTGTTGCACTAATAGAGTGAACAACACCATGGCTTCAGGCAGCGTGTGCCTGGGGTAAAGTGCAATTGAGTGAAAATGGGGAATATCATCTTATCCTGCCAAATTCACGCTATGGATGGGCAGTGATTCACCCTATTCCCTTTGCAATCCTCTTCATCCAACAGTGCCTCAGTTTCCCCAGCTAACAAGTTATTTCCTCAAATGACAATGTTGTGGAAATATAGGGCAGGGTGCTATATTTTCTGTAAACTACTAATATATGTAAGTCTTCATATTTGTAATGATCCATTCAGAGGTATCAAATGAAGCAGAGGTATCAAGAGTGCCTGGAGGGACGTGACCAACAAGGCATGCTGGATGGGGCTTTGAGCAACAAGGCCTAGTGAAAGGTGTCCCTGCCTGTTAGGGGAGTTTGGAAGAAGATGATCTTTAAGTTCCCTTCCAACCATTCTGTGACCTTAACATGGAAATTTTTAGGAGCTGCAGGGGACAGGCCAGTTTCTTTTTCCCATTCCTGTGGGGCTTCTGGAGTTGATCAGATGGCTGCTGGTGACTTTGTTCTCCACCTACGCCCAACAGCTCAAAGGTAAAAGCTGATTTAACTTCTTATTTGTTGGATCTGGGATACAATTTCACTTTGGTGGAAACAAAATTTTGTTTTATGTGCTCTAAGACTCCTGGGTTTTGGACTTGCGTTGGTAGCCCTGCTAGGTGTCTGTGCTCTCTGCCTGATGCTTCTGTTGTGGTGGGCTCTGACCTCTCCAGGTTGCTTCACCCTGGTGATGGCTGAGCATTGCTTTGATGGGCAGCACCAGAAGAGCAGCAGGAGCAGCATGACCAGCATTAACACTCTCTTGTAATTCAGATTTGAGTGATGAAACCGAAGAATGCAGAGCAGCTGGGAGTGGGTCTCAGAGCGCTGATAGTGGGCAAGCTGGGGAGTATCACATTTCCCTCCTGGGAATGGGCATTTTTTTTCTCCCAGAGTTAAGCCTTTTGTTTTGTTTGTGTATGCTGCTCTTAGTTTTGCTCTTTTCCCTGTAGCTGACAATGGGAAATAAATCAAATTCATCTCTTGTTGCTTGCAGTTTCCCAGGGAGGAGGAGAGGAGGAACACCTCAGCCTGTTCTCCCGTGACTCCCAGCCTTGCTCGCAGATTTCCAAATCCCGCTCGCTCACAGCCCAGCATCACTGCACAGCTCCCGAGGTCGGGATATTACCATCCATCACAGCAGCTCTGGTTCCAGCACTTGCTAAATGCCTGAATTTCCCGCTGGCTCAATGAACAGTTTTCAGCTTGTGGTACATTATATAGCTACTGGGTGAATGGGGCTGAGCATTCCTGTTTGGCTCTGAGCGCCACGTTCACCTGAGCTCGCTGGCAGGATGAATAGTTCACCACAGTTCTAGTGCTAACCCCCTTTGTGAACTAGCAGTGAGCCATGTACCTTATTACAAAGGCCGACAGCTCCCTGGAAACTTAAATCCACTCTTTTTCCTCTCTCTACCATAGGGAGCTATAAAAGAAAAGGACTTGGTTGGTAGGCATGTAATATAACAAAAACCCTCTGTTGTGGCAAGATCCAGACTCCCCAGTAACAATGAGGATTATGCTCTCGCACCGAAAATGCAGTTGCTAGTTTTAACTGCAGTACCTTATTACAGATTCCTACAGAGTACATTTATGTCAGGGGCTCGGATGTTTAACTTAAATCAAGACTGGGTAAAAAAAGAGAGCTCAGAAACTTCTGGTTTTTGTTTGTTTTATTTTTTCATATGGAGGGAAAAGATGCAGCTTGATATGCTGTTTTGGTGCTACCTTCCCCCAAACCAATTCTCAGAGAGCTTTAAATAGCCTGACACTGGCACCAGGCAGGAGCTGGCAGTAGAATGGATTTTTTTCATCTGATGGCTCGCCAAGGTTGTTTTCAAGAAGAAGTAGAAGAAGAAGGGAAAAGAAAAAACCCAAAAAATCCTTTTGCATGCCAGTCATTCATTGCCTGCCAGTTCCCATGGTTCTCCTATGGATGTTAGCCACAGAACTATTCAAAGTACAGTAAACACTGAGGAAAGTGAAAAGAAACTCATGAAGCAGAGAACAGAAGGAAAAAGAGTTGGATATGGGATACATGGTAGTAAGAGTCACTTAGGGATTATTTTAGGATGTACCACAAATGGTTCCCTCACTGCCAGCAGAAGCTGGACCTGCACACTATTGGGAGCACCTCACTCCTGCTGGATGGGGAAACTAAATGATGACACAGCAACACATTGTGGGGACAGGGGGGAAGCAGTAACAGTTTCTGGGTATCAAAGATGGAAAAGAAGGGTCTCTGTCATTTAGTCACACTTAGGAACCTGAGTATGTATAGTCCTTTGCATGGACTGGAGGTCCCAGGGTACTTGTGCTGTCACTCTGCTCTTCTTTTCTGCTCTTTCAGCCCCTTGAGTGAAGTAAGAGGGTTTTTTAGTTTTGTTGGGGTTTTTGTTTGGTTGGTTGTTTGCTTGGTTTTTGGTGTCTGTTTTTTTGTTGTTGTTTTGTTTTTTGTTGTCGTTTTTGTTGGTTGGGTGGGGTTTGTTTGTTTGTTTTTAATTTTCATTTTTTTATTATTAACTTTTGTTTATTCCATAAGTCAGGGAAGGAAAAGGGAGGGGAGGAGATGAAGTCTGACATCCATCCCTGGAAATGTTCAAGGCCAGTTTGGAGCAACCTGGTCTTGTGGAAGGTGTCCTGGCCCATGGCAGTAGAAAAAGATGATCTTTAACATCCCTTCCAACCCAAACAATTCTATGATTCTGTTTCTTGTAGTTTCCCTCCCACTGATGCATTGACATGAAACCACTGATGCATTAACATGAAAATATTGTCTTACCTGCAGGATAGAGGAGCTATAGATAGAGATTATAATGAGATCACTTGTGCAAGGGAGATCTGCTTTACCTTAACTGTCAGCATATGTAGCCTCTGTGGGACGAGAGGCGATGCACCACAGAAAACACAACCATCTCATTCAGAAAAAAACTATAATAGAGATAGGTTATTAATATGGATTTTTCTGATGCAGTTAAGCACAGGAAAGTTGCTCAAAAACTGCCTTCCTTGGGAGTAGTACAATGTGGTTTCCATATTGATTCTCCTTTAATATTGTCTTTACCAAAAATTTCCTTTTTTGACAAGTTGGCTAAAACTCTACAGATGTATTTGTTGTTTGCATTGTGAATTACACAAATCAAACCCTACTGGACTAGATCTGAGGATAGATTTCCACTTACTCTGATTAAAAGTTCATGGGAAGTCTCATTGGCCTGGAAGAGTTCTGACATTCATGTATCTCTTGAGCTCCTTGAGCCTGAGTTTGGTTCCTAGGACAGACACCTGACCTCTTGCAATTCCCGTGTCTTTTTATCTGCACCCTTCCTGGTGCCATGTCAGTGTCTCCCCTGCATTCTTCTTCATGGCAGGTTGTCCCATGTTTTGAACTCTTATGTAACATAAAAATTCAAAATAAGAGTTATTTATGGTATCAAATTATGTATTGCTTAGAAAAAAAGCACAACATAACCCCCCTAGTGATGAACATCTGCACATATCTGAGGACAATCAGACTTTGAGGGTCCTGGTGTTCCCCAGGAAGATGAAACCATTGGAGATGAGCAACACTTCTGTGCAATCAGAAGGTGGACACTGGGATGGTGGGGATGTACTCGGGTTTGCTCAGCACATGCTTTGTGTTTGTGTAACTAGAAGAGGGTCCCAGAGACATCACAATTGTCTCACCAGCTCCCTCACCTGCTTCCAGACCCGTCTCATGCAGCTGCAGATTTGATTCATCTCTGTTCCCATGCTCTCCTTGCCTGTGAGAGTGCAGCAGGCACCTGGTGTGCTAAATAATCCTCAAGCAGTGGGCTTGGAGAGCACTAACTCTTCCGTCACGATATCAGGGTGTTTTGCAAAGCACATGCCCAGCAGTGGGAGAGGATCCCACGGAAAAGCCATGGAACACCTGTTTTTCATTCAAGTGGTGTACTCAAGGAGCATAACACTGCGGATCTAATGTACAGGGCAGCCTATTTCAGAGAAATGGAAGGGAAAAAAGGCATTCTTTATAGTGTGTGTGTTTTCTTGAAACACCTGCGAGTAATATCAGAGGGGACAGATGTGAGATGGAGGTATGGAAGGGTGAAAGCCTTTTGATCCCCATCTCAGCTGTAGGAAGGCAGGGAATAGTATCAAGGAAGTGTCTGAGGGAGATCAGACTGAGAGCTCATAAGCAGAAGGAAAGTGAGGGCTCTCTTTGAATTGCTAAACCCAGAGATTAGTGTCAGTGTGGTGGCTCCTTAGGTTGCTCCCAGTGCTCCGCGTGAAAAGGTTGGGATATGGAATGACTATCCAAGGAGATAAGGAACTCCATCCGTTGCGCACATCTTGGTTGGATATCAGGAAGAATTTCTTCACTGAAAGGGTTGTTAAGCATTGGAATGGGCTTTCTAGGGAGCTGGAGGTGTTATCATCCCTGGAATTATTCAAGGAACAACTGGATAGGGTACTCAGTGCTCTGGTCTAGTTGAGAAGGTGGTATTGGGTAAAAAGTTGGACTTGATGATCTTGGAGGTCTTTTCCAACGTGAATGATTCTGTGATTCTCTGATCCTGACAACCATTTCTTCCATCACAAGATTTCCAATGGTTTAAAAGACTCCTGACCTTTTCTGCACTCATTTCAAGAATCATATGGCCTTATGCCACTAAAAAAGAGTACAAAAGGGAAAGGAGAGTTAACAGTGACTCTCTTTTGGACTTTGTGCTCTAGAAAATGAGAGAATGTGAGGAATTCACCCAGTGAGAGCATGTCCACCTGTGTCTCCATGCTTGTAAAACAGGTTGTGGACTAGCCCTGTGGAGTTTCCTTCACTCTCATAATTTATACAGGAATCTGCAGCAGGGAGTGCAGCTGAAAAAATTTACTATCCTACACAATAAAGTTAGTGCTGCATGTGTCTAAAGGGGCAGGACTGGTGTCTACAATACACAAAAAACAACAACAAAAAAAGTTTTACATGCTGAGAGATGTTTGATCATCTGGGACCAAATTTTGACTTTTTTCCTGAGCTGATGAATAATTCAAGGGGCCAAACTGATATCCAAGTAGCTGAGCATGGGTGTAAACCTCTTGCTTTGCAAAACATCTGCTTAAACACACTGCAGAAATGATGAGTTAGAGTAAGGCTATTTAAATCTTCAAAGAATTTGGCAGAATGTCTATTGCTGTTACCCACTTCTTTCCCCTTCCTTGGTCCCAGGTCTCGGCCATGTTAACATGTGAAGAAGAACTGGCCTTGTCAAGCTTTGAAAAGGCAGAGTATTGTAAAGGTCAGAGTATTATTCTATGACAAAGCATGTAAGTCATTATCATTCTAACATTGCCTTTGTCATGAGGATGAGAGCAGAGCAAATTATTGTGAAATACACTGTAGAACTTGGGAAAATATAGTTATACTGCTGCCTAAGTTCTTTAATGACAAGTGGATTCTATGTGTGTCTTTCTAAACGTGCTCTGTACCTTGGAGGAGGCTGAAAGAAGATTTGTGGCAATATCCATGGTAACTACTCCTTTTTCCCCCAACCCCATAAGGAAATCTTGCATTGCTGCAAGGTTGGGAGAAACTGAAGCCAACTACAGACCTTAGAGATTTTGTTTTGTTTGTTTGTTTCTGTTTCTTTGTTTTAATTCAAAGTCTGTCAAAAGTTTGGAACTAATTCCTGTCATCTGAGTTACATGAAATTAGGGTGAGGTATTTTCATCATATCTGGATCTATAAAAGTCCATAGAAGTCCCATACTGTGTAATTTTAGTGCATGTGATACCCAGATTATTTGCTAGAGATGCTTGTTTTGCAAAGATTCGGAATTTGCAATCCCTTATAGATCCAAGAGGACAAAACAGTCAAAAAATGGTGATGTTCCCAGCTTGGAGCACAAGTGGTAGGAGAGCTTACAGCAAGATTAAGCCCAGGTTGGAGAAACACCCGTCCTATGTAGGTAAGTCCCAGTTAATTCTGGATACTTTATGAGTAATTGCTGTGCTGAATTAAGACCCATACTCCACCCCTTAAGGGGGGCACTAGACCAAGAGGGTTCACTATAACTGATGGCAACTAACAGTGACACACAGCTGCTCAAGTCCTCTTTAGTGTTCCTTCATGTTGCTCCTCTATATTCTCATTAATAGATGAAAATAATGGCCAAGAAAGCCAATAGCATCCTGGTTTCTACCAGCAATAGTGTGTCCAGCAGGACCAGGGCACTGAACTGTACTGGGAACTGGGAACTGGTGAGGCCACACTTTGAATCCTGGGTTTAGTTTGGGGCCCCTCATGACAAGTAGGACACTGCAGTGCTGGAGTATGTCCAGAGGAGAGCTTGTGAAGGGCCTGGAACACAAATCTGATGAGGATTGGCTGAGGGAGCTGAGGAGGCTCAGCCTGGAGAAAAGTAGGCTCAAAGAGAACCATATTTCTTCAAAAAACTATCTGAAAGGAGGGTGTAACCAAGTAAGGGTTGGGCTCTTCTTCCAAGTAAAAAGTGACAGGATAAGAGGAAATACCATCCAGTTGTGCTAGGATAAGTTCAAATTTGATATTGGGAGAAATTTTCTCACTAAAAAGATTGCCAAGCCCCAGCACATGCTGCACAGTGGTGGAGTCACTGTCCCTGGAGGGATTTACAAGCTGGTTAGATGTGACACCTGGGGTCAGGGTGTAGTGGTGGACTTGGAAGTGCTGGGGGAATGGTAGAACTTGATACTCTTAAAGATCTTTTCCAACTTAAATGACTCTGTGCTTCTATTTTATTCTGAAAATCTGCAGCCTTTTACACACTCAGAGATTTAAATAAAGATGATTATGTGTTGATTTCTGTAAACTGTTGAAAACTCCACTTGAATAGGTTTGCAAGCTGGCTTTTGTCAGTTTGGCTTTCTTTGATATCTGAGATTGCAAAGTAAACTACAAAATGCAAAGAAAGTTACACCAAATGTGCAATATGTCGATTATACCAAGGTAGTTGGAATTTCTGAGTGAACCAAATGCATTCAGGGCTTTGATCTTCGAGTGGAAGAAGCTGCAGGCAGAGAACAGGCATGGCTTTTCAGAACCACGCTGTGATCACAGGAAACCACCTGTGACATGTTCTGGCTCAGGTAACTCAGAGAGACAAAGGGAAAGAGACTCTTTGCCAGGCCATAAATACGATCCAGGTTGGGTAATAATGCAAACGTGGCAGTATTGCTCACAGAGCAGGGTGGGTTTGGGACATTTTGTTCAGGTTTTGGAGTCTTCAATAGATCTGTGTAACATATGAAACCTCTACTCATCACAGAATCACAGAATCTCAGAATCACAGAATCACACATTGGGCTGGGTTGGAAGGGACACCAAAGCCCATTCAGTTTTAACCTCCCTATTATGGTCAGGGACACCTTCCATTGGACCAGGTTGCTCCAAGCCCCGTCCAACATGGCCTTGAACACTTCCAGTGGTGTGGCATCCACAACTTCTTTGGGCAACCTGAAGCCTCACCACCTTCTGAATAATTAATTTCCTCTTAATATCTAAACTTTCTTTCAGTTTGAAGTCATTCCTCCTTGTCCTGTCATTCCAGGACCTTATAAACAACCTCTCTCCATCTTTCTTTAGGCTCCCTTCAGGAACTAGAAGGCTGCAGTTATCTTGTCACGGGCAGACATATGATAGTGGTTGTCTTGAGCTGGACTAAATGTCTGTTGTTGGCTGTATTGAAGATCCCTCAATGTCACTGCAGCTTTTGGCAGTATCCATGAAATCAGAACAAGGGACACCTCCTTGGATTTCTTTGAAACACTTTTCTGGAAAATAGTGATTCAAGATGGCTTTTGTTGGGAACATCTGGGATTTGGTTTCAGGCTCATCTGTAGTGAATGTGAGAAAAATTGTGTCTTCACGGTTAATTTTTAGTTTCTGCGACAACATTTAATGGGGCTGTTAAAATGTTTTAAAGATGGCAAATTACATAAGTGATTGTGGCTCCTCATCTGGTGAACAATCTGCTCTGACCACAGCATGAACTTGATTTATGTGAGAGGACTGAAGTCCCACAGAACACCAGAAACCCCTTGATCTCAAGGTCTTGTTCTGTTTCTTGGCAGAGCTTGTACAGGAATAAAAACAGTGTGAAAGTCTGTGAGCTTCTTGGTATTTGTAGGGGGAGCCTGAGGGCTCTGAGAAACCCACCTTCACACCTCACCTTGGCAGGTGGCTGAACTGCTCTAAAAATTCTTTATTCAAAGAACATGAAGAACAGAACACGCCTCATAACCAGAACAGGGAAATTTGGAACTGCAGTATCTGCCATAGCATTTAATTATTTACCCTCATTGGGATTTGACTAAATAAGTTCTGAGTGCTTCAGAATATCAGGCTAGAGGTACATCTAATATCCCAGGGGACATGTGTGGTGCTGAATGAGTTAACTGGAGTAGCTTTCTGAGAAAGCAGCAGAGGGAAGAAATCTAGACCTGAATTCCAAATTCTGGTTCCAGCTAAGCTTCATGGGGTGAATTCGACTCTACTCTTTAAAAGGCAAAAACAATACAGTGCCCCAATTATTCTTTTATTTTGCAAAATGTCAAACTGCATGTGATCCATTTAATTTCTACAAGTGTTCCAAATGGGAGAGCTGTCTAGATGTTCCTTTAATTGAGCAATATCCTGCATAGCAAGATTCAACCATCCCTAAGAAAGCTGCTGTAAACCAAACACACACAGCTTCAGTTCAAAACCTGCTCTTAACTTATTTTTGAGGTTAAAACTCTGTTTAACCTGTAGTTGTACCTCCTTATTGAACTCTCCTCATCTATTTTTTTTCTGCAATCTAACTTGCAAAAATGATGGGGTTTGTTTTTTGGGGGTTTTTTTGTGTTTTTGTTTTTTTTTTTTCTTAAAGTTGTCCACAAGATCTTCATGTCATGATGGATCTGTGCTACACACTCACCTCCCAGAGCTGAGAAAAGGTCACTGGCAGTTCACTCTCTCCTTAAAATTTGAAAGAGTGAGTTGCTCTGTAGTACTAAAGTTACATATAGGAGCTGTGAGATGTAAAACCAACATTGTGCCAGCTTGTCAGAAAATCACCAAGCAGCTGCCCCTCAGGTTTCTCACGGATGTGAATGTGCATATATATGTCATTTTCCATATTAAAGATCTGGAATGAAACTAAAACAACTAATAGCAATTAGTTAACAATTAGAGGACATGGCTAAAAGAGTCAAAATCTGGTGAGGCTTTCTTTCTTTTTTTTTTTTTTTTCACTTTCTCTTCTTTTTTTTTTTAACCATTGGCAAGAATGTGGACTTTGTCTGTCGTCTTGTGGGCCTACCTATAGCAGTCCAAAGGTGAAATGCCTGAATATTAAGCCATAATCCATCATTGTACACACACTAATTACTTTCTGTCCTCCCCTTCTCTTGTCACCGTGGTCCAAAGCAGGTTTTTGGAGGCTGAGTACATTCATCTGAGATGTTTGCTGCCACGCTCCACTGCATCCCTGTATGATCTGCCTGGGCTCAGTCCCCCAGAGGAAATTTGTGCATGCATACTGTATGTGAACTTTAGATAAATAAATAAACAGGAGAAACAGCTTCCAGATAATTGAAAGCGAGTGAAGGAGGGAGCAAAAAGAAAACAATTTCTCAGGGGAGAAGCAGGCTGAGGTGGCAGGTATGATTAAAATCCATATGATTTATGAGTAGGTGCATTACTAACGTGACAAACCCTTAGTGTTTGTTTTGTTGCATTTGACAATAAACTTTCTTTTTCCACCCACTTTTTTTCCCTCTTTCCCCCCCCCCACCTTCCCCTTTCTTCCTCTCTCTTTCCCCCCCTCATCTCCTTACTGCAGGTTTTGCTCAGGAGTTAGCCACTCAGGAATTCCTAGTGCCTGACTGAGCAGTAATTTAGCAAGCTCTCTTGTGCTCTTTTCCTGTCAGCATTAACATGTCAATTCATTTTAATAGTCTGGGCATGCGCTGAGTGGGGATGCATTTTCTCAGTAGGTATCCCATGAGCCCACCCTGTGGTGCAGAAATGTGTTATAGCTTGTCTCAGGCCACAGAGACTTCAGCAGGTTTATTTTCATTATGGCCAAGTGTATTTGTTAAGACAAAGCATGAACAAGGAAAAAGAACCTACAAAAACAAGGCTTTAAAATATTAAATGGGATCTATGTGTCTGATTGGTAATTTATGGCCTGTGCACAGAAATGTTTATAAAGGATTCCTTTGCATGATATTGTGGTGTGGTTTCAAGAAAATGTGTGCTGTCACTTTGTCTTGTTTTTCTTGGAAATTAAATGATATCATGTCACATTAGGAATTATCTGTAATCGTGATTAATAGTTGAATTGGCTTTTATATTAAACTAGAATTTACTTGCCATCTTTCTTATTAAAAAGCCTTCAGATAGATTTGTATGTAATGTTTTGCTTCAAGTGTATAAAACCAAGAGCAAATACTTTGATTATAATATTATATTTTTATGTAAAAAAGGTTGAATTTTTATATACTATAAACTCACAAGTAGGTGTTGTAGATTTATGAGAAGAGAAAAGGAAAAAAATTAGAAAGCTACCTCTTGGCATCTGAAATGACATGTTTCCAGATGCAACCTAAATTAAGCCAAGGTATTTTGGTTGCACAGTACCTTAGTGGAATTAAATATTTAAGCATGCAGATCTGTGGTATCAACATCCGTATGCTACAAATACTTTTTTCAGCCCAGCTGGACTCAACTACATTATCTAAGTGACCTGAAAAAGGTAAGATCATAGTTTATTTTTAAAGGATTCTCTTCACTTAGGGAAAACATACTTTTGTAGCAGATCCTGCCTTTCCTACTCTCTGTAGGCACATGGAGCGTCTTTGAACTGTTGGGAACACGCTTGGACTGGGGCACAACTGCAGCTGAGTAGGTGGAGAATTATGTGAGGACTCTGAAATTTGACCTGGACATTCCCTCTTGTTCCAATGTCGAAGGAACAAACTTTTTTCCTCGACAAAGGAATCCACCAATTACCTTTTTTAGGGAGCAGGCTCCTCTCAGTGCTGGTCAGCAGGGCATCTCTCAAAAGCAGTTGGCACGAGACCTCACATGACAAAACATTATGGCACAGGCCTATAGAAAAGCCAAACAACCCCAGGCTTTGAGCTGAGTTTTGTCTGTCTGCTGGTCAGACAGTTGCTCTCTGTGGCCTAAATAAGGGAGTACAGTGATAGAGGAAATATTGAGTCTAAAGGAGAGCTGCAGGCACTGAGAGAGAGCACATCTGTGGAAAGAAGGAGTGGTGACATGCTTCGTGCTCATCTTCTGGAGAACAGTACAGGAACCTAAAATTGGCCATTCTTACAGCAGTATAAACATAGTTCAGGTAAGGTGAATTCTGAGACAGTGTGACCAGTGTGAGAAAAAATTATATTGGTCAGGAAATGTCAGATGAGATCAGCTCTGTGAGAGCCTATGACTTTGTCAGTGGGACAATAAAAATGTCCTGGATAGCTGTGTATGTGTGTCACCAAATCACTCCTTGCCACAGCTCATACACCCTGTCCCTCTGGAAGGGTTATTTTTTCACTGGAGTGTATGTGGGTCTCCAGATGATCCATCTCCTGGTGTTTAAGGAGTTTATGCAACTTGTTCCAGTGTCTCACTACCCCTAACATCTAATCTAAATCTCCCTTCTTTAGTTTAATTTTCAATTTTTCAGTATTTCGTCTTGCCCTATCACTATCTGTCCATGTGAAAAGTCAGTCTCCTTATTTTTATGGACTCTTTTTAAATATTTTACTTTTCAGGGTTAGTCTAAGATGTCTGTTGGCATACGTTAGTGACATTAAGATATTTTCAGGTGTGTTTTTAGGAGGTATGAATAAAGTAGGGTTGTCTATGAACAGATTTAGTTATATTATCCAGAAATTGAACTCATTGGCCGTACTTTGCTCAAATTTGACTGCTGGCCAGCAGACACAACCTGTTTCTGTAAATGGTATTAGGTAGAGAAGAGATTTTTGAATTACCGTCCTCGCAAGCACTGTGATCTCATTAAGTACCTGAGAGTCCATTTCTGGAAGCAGGAGGAAAGAGAAAAAGGTGTTACAAGTTGCCCAACAGTAATAAAATCCTAAATTCAAGTGTCTGCATGGCTTCTCCTACGTCTAATCGCTTATAGAGTCAAACTTTGCTCCATGTGAGAGTTTTCTACTAATCACAGTTCAGGAAGGATGCACTGGCAGATCTAGATAAGCATGATCAGCTGAGGATGAGGTTTGAGAGCTAATTCCCATGTATCTGTCTTTTCCCATCGAGGGTAAGGGTTCATGCAAGGAGGTGCATCCATCTGTGCCAGATTTTACAAACACACACTCTCACCCTGCAAGTTTTACTGCCAAGTTGCTCTACCTTAAATCACTTGCAAGTAGGGTTTGAACTGTAATTCATGCTGGGTTCTGGCAAAACTGGGAATAAAGATGTAAGAAGCGCAATGGTTTGGTTCCTAGGAGGAAAAGCAGGGGAAGGGGTGGGGGGAGGCACTTTGCAGCCACATGGCAGTTTCACCATGTGGGAAAAATATCTTCCTAACTCTAAATAGCAAAACTGCAAAAACCTTGAGCATTTCAAGGAGATCAGTCACAGTAAAAAGAAACACAGGAGGTGGGGAAGGAAAATCTGAGACTTTAGGAGCAAGACAGGCAAAGCTGCTTGAGGGAAGAGTGCATGGTACGAACCCCCAAATTCACCTAGGTGTGATCAGGAAGAAAAAAAGCTAAAAGCTGCAAAGGAATTTCCCACTTCAGTGAGGCAGGAGGACCCCACCATCATTTCCCATCCACCACATAGCCAAGTGAAGAGAAAAGTAATTGCTTTGGGTAGGAGGCACAATAAGACATGAAATACAAGCATGTCTTTTGTAGAATTTGCAGGCCATAAAAAGTATTTTAATGACAGCTGGTGCAGGGGCGTGTTGAAGCTTAATTAATTAATTTGTGCAGAGGACTCGGAAATTCTGGGATCAAAGGTGTTGCAGAAGTGCAAAATGCCATTATTATACCTATAAAAGTGTGCTTGTTAAGTTAAATGTTGTTTATTTATGACCACTATATACTTGTACAGCAGTATATATCAAGTATATTACGAACATTTTAAAAGTACACTTTTTTTGTCACATAAAACTGTCCTTGTCTCAGCCCCCTGCACAAGCTGTCAGGTGCTGCTTGTAAGAAATCTCAGAAACATGTCATTGAGTCTGATAATGCCTCTGGGTTTTTTTGGTTGGGCTTTCTTGATGTTTCTGTGGTGTTTTCGACTGGAATTTTGACATGGGTGCTGCTACACAAGAAGCAGAGATTAGGCACAACAGTCCACAGCCATGACTAAAACCTGAAAAAATTAACTTCAGAGTTGGTTTCAGCCTGGTATGTGGTTGCAGTTTTCTGTTTCCTCTCTCTTCCTTTCTATTCATAGAATCAGGAAGGTTGGAATAGATCTCCAAGATCAAGTTCAACTTTGACCAAATACCACCATGACCACTAAACCATCTTATAAAGTGCCACATCTACTTGTTGTGTTCTGAACCCTTTTTCCACCTTTTCCAGTGCTTAACTTCTCTTTCAGTGAAGAATTTTTTCCCAGTGTCCAACTTGAACCTCCCCTGCTGCGACTTGAGGCCATTTGCCCCTTGTCCTATCCAACACAATAAAAAATATTATATCTGTGTGTGCCTATTCCAAGCATAGTTTGACTAAATTCATTGAATTGAAGTCTCCCACTGGCTAGAATTTTTTTATTTGTTTGGTTGGTTTTTTTTTTACTTTCTATCTATTTATATATAGTAAAAATCATAATCAATGCTGTGTTCCCACTAATGCAAAATTTAGCACTGGAGATTGTTTACAAATCAAAAGAGCAAAACACATTCTCAGCAGTCAGTTAGAATGCAGGGGCTTTTTTCCTTCCTGTATTGAAATACATAGTAAAATTATTCTTTCCCTGAGATTTATTTCAGCTTTTGTTAAATGTTTAGCTTTACAGCTTCCCATAGTTAAATGGAATCTTCTGACTTACACCAGAAAAAAAGTTTAGAAATGCACTCCCTGTGATTCATAGCAACATTATTTAGACTAAATTTGTAAATTCTGTGCAGATGACAATAACATCTTTGTAGGTCTTTTAAAATATAAATGAAATATGAGTTTTCTTTCAAGGTACAAAATGTCATTAAGGGCTCAGGTGGTTAAAATCAACATGAAAAATACATGCTGCATTTTCCCTCCTTAAATGCAATAATGTAATCAGATTTCAAGTCATCTTACCTACCTCACTTACAGCTTTATGGAGATTAATTAGTTTTTAGCCCCCAGTCACATGATCTTTTCTGACTGCCATTTAGCTACATTTGCTATCTGACTTGAACCTGTAAGCTGTCTCCAGCCCCAAAGGACAGATTAAATTTTAGTATTGGTTGCCTTCTTCCTTTGATTTAAAGGTAGATAGTTAGAGCCATAGTTCAATTATTCTTTGTTGTTAATTAGCCATGTGTTGTCATCATTTCTTTGGGAAAAGCACGTGTTTGAAGAACAAGAAGAAAAAATTCTTATAGGAGGCAACTTTCATGTGTTTGAGCTTGAAAGATTTTTCCTGATCAGGTGCAGAGCCATAAAACTGCTTTTCATTCCCATCTATATCACCTCTCCCTGCTTTGTGTATGCCTGGCTTTTATGCACTGCTAATCGATGAGGTTACCTTCTCATTTCTGTAAAATGAGCTGCTCAGAAAGGAAGAGAGGAAATATTTCAGTTCTCTTCCTCAAGCAGGAGGGAGGTGAGTTTGTGTATGTGGCTACGACTTGGCTTTTGTTTTCTAAATTTTCTCCTTAAATTAACTTGAACACTTTTTCTATAATGTGATTTTATGTAAAGGGAATGTTTTATTCCTTGTTGAGAATGATTTTCAAGGCCATTTAATATCCAAATAAATTCCCTTCTCTTCTTCTAAGTGTATTAGAGACAATAAATATAGATTGGATAAAACAGTGTGTAGACAAAATCTTGTCCTTAATTCTGGATATCCTGTTTTCCTCAGTGAAATCCTCCTTTCTTAAAAAAAGAAAAATACATTTTGGCCCATGCTCTGAAAAGACAAGAAATAGATAAACTCTGGTGAAAAAAAAATAGAAGGATTTTTTGTTGTTGTTGTTTCTGTTTGTGATTAAAAATAAAGAAGTAAATAATAAAAGGATTTGCCTAGTATTGATGTTTGGGATGGTGTATAACTGGGCTACTCAGCAGTACATAACAAAAGATCAAAAGGATCTCTGCTCCACGTAAGCAAAGCAGTTTTTGGAGTGAAGGCTGTGTGGTTTTTCCTTGGGTGAGAGCTGGGAGAGAGTTAAGATAATGCCAGTGTTATCTATTACACTTTGAGAGAGCGTCAGAGCCAAACGCATTGAAGCCTCTATATGGACATTACATGTGGCTGCCTATTTGCCGTTTGTTCCCTAAATTTCCCCTCATTTTCTCTGCAGCAAACATTCACCTTGGTTAAATAGGGCTCAGCTCAGCAATACTCAGCAGAACCGCGGCGTTTCCTGGCTCCGGCCACGAAGGCTCTGCAGGATTTTCGCTGCTCAGGTGTTGCAAAGCCTAATCCTTATTCAGGAACCAAAATGATCCACTTTCCTTGCCTGCGGTGCTTGGATCCCTGCCTTTGGCAGTAGCCCCAGACTCCTGCAGAAGATGAAGACATCCCTCCATGCCTATAGATGGAAAAGCGCCAACATGGATGCCATCAGAAGGACGCAGCTGAGCATATGCTGAGAAAATTGTGGCATCCATACTGTACATGGGGAAGGGCTGACTGAACACACCAGTTTGTTGAAGCTTATGGCCCTGAAAAGGAAACATAGGTTTCCTGTAAATGTCATTCAGGGATATGCTAACTGTTATTTCCTGGCGCTGGATCATGATGCTTTCAACACATTCTGTTCATCTACCTCTGCTGCCTGCCTGCCTGGCTGTGCACAGCGATAGCTCTCCTGTCTTCTCACCTTTCCCTCCTCCCTGTGCGAGGCTAAGGTAAGAGAGACTCAGGCAAAGGGAAAAAAATGGCTTGGGGATGGAACACCAAAGGGAAAAAAAAAAGTTAAAAGGGATGGTTCGGTGTTGTGTGCCCTTCCCTAGTTGCACTGTGGCAGGACAAGTGTCTAACTGTGTGTTTGGGCTCCAGCACTTTGACTCCACGAGGAAGCAACTGGTCCCTTGGTGCCTTTCTGCCCTGGCATGTAATTTTTGCAGATTTCTTTCAGCCTTAGTGCCCACACTAGGGCTGCTTAAAAGGTTTCCCTGAATCACTGCTGCAGTACAAGTCATCTCTTTGGCTGCCTGCACTCCTGATCTCTCTCCTTCCCTCCGATCTCCACGTGCTGTGTTTTGGAGGGAGTTGTCAGCAAGTGGGATGGTGCATCAAGGAGAAGCAGAGTCAGGCAGTGCTGCTGTGTCTCTGTGTAAAGGACGGTGGCTCAGCATCTTTGTCCACCCTCCCCTGGTGCCTGGGCCTGGCTGCACCGTCCCTCCAGTGCAAAGCAATTAAAGGAAAAGAGGTAAACGCTTACAAATGCATCAGTGAAGGCTGCTGAGGGCATTATTCCAAGCCAGGAGCATAGACCCTGAGCTTTTGTTCTGGTGATAAAGGGGATATGTTATCTCTATTCCAGCTCTGCGCTGTATAATGCACCGATGAAAAGCAAGTTTCTCTGTCTAGTGAATAAGGATCATTGTTTTGGGGATAATGAGACTCCACTCCCTTTTGGCTCTCTCTGAAAGACCAGAGCACTGGCGGAGGAACAGTGCCACGGGTCCGCCAAGTGTCTGCTGAATGCAGTGGGGACAGGGGCGATTTTCACAGTTATCACTAAATGCCATGTGAGTGGTGTTGTGCACCATGTTCTACTGTATCAATCCACCATAAACAAGCAACTGGCTACAGGGCTGTAACCTCCTACCATCCAGCCTTTGCCATCAGCCCATTGTGTTGACTTGATTAGATTTCCAGCCCACCTCTCCTTGCACAAATCAAGAGAAGAAATAAAGCAAAATTCTATATTTCCTGTATTTCTGTATCTATTCTCATATTTTCATATTTCTAAAAGCTCTATATTCATGTAAATAAAAACAGGCCAAAAAGTAGGTTATCATTGGGAACTGGTATGCCAATTTATGCCGCATTATTGGCATAGGTAAGGCTTTCATTAACTTGATAAGGAAATCCTGATAACATAAAAAACTAAGCAGGTGCTCAAATCACATCAGTCTGGAAAACTGTGGTCAAAGCTCCAGGTGAAATCCAGTGAAGTTGTGGAGTCTTTGAAATTTTGACCTCTTTTTAACTTCTGAAGCATGACTGTAAGTACTTTTATTAAGGGCTATCTGTGTTTGGGAAGCTCAGACCTAAGTGTGATATGTCACATTCAGTAAGAGCAAGGAACCAATTAAGATCTTTTTATCATTATTATTTTCAGTAGATGTTTTCTATATTTTTAAAGGATTTTATGAGAGAAAACCATTTGTACTGGAAATAGAAAATACAACTTGTCAGCATGCTGGAGTAAGACCCCCATAGTGACAGGCAGGATGTGAGGAGCATGGAGAACCCCTCACTTTGGATGGTGGGTCTCTGGATCAAACAGAAAAAGTATTGGATGGAAAACATACAGTTAATGAAAGAAATAGCAGTACTGACTTCTGTGGAGAGCATAAGCCCAGGAGAAGCCAGGGGTTTCCTGGGGTCTGGTGGCCCACAGGGACTTATCAGTGGCCATGTCCAGGGATCCACGACCCATTGGGGACAAACCACATTGTGTGTACCCCTGACTGACTGTGGAGTTTGGGGCGCCCAGTTTTGGGTGACCTTGGCCATCCTTTATTTTCTCCTTGGAGGGTTTGAGGGCAGATGTTCAGCATTTTTTGAAAATTGTTCCTCTTTGTAATGTGCCATTTCTTCAGTTTTTAGGAATGCAAACAAATACCAAAAATTAGGTGAAAAGCCCCAGAAAGATTTAAACCCAACAGATCTACTTTACAACTGGCTCCAACTGTGACCAGGTTTACTTGAAGTGAAAACGTCTCTGAGGCAAATGGTGATGCTTAATGCAAGGAGCCAAAGAACCATTGCTCTTCCAGCCATTCCTAGATGCAGAAAGAAATACAGTATTCCCTGTGTTTCCCTCTAGGAGTAACTGCTCATGTAGGATGCGTTATTTGATACCTGTTATTTACTAAGGCAGTTGAACTAAAGACCAAGGCACTACTGGACCCAGTTCACAGATATTTATTGCACCAAATCCAATCTATAATATAGTGTCAGCCTTGTACCAAAGCAGGAGACAGTAGTATTTATGATTATTAGTACAATATTGAATCATCCTGAACCAATTACTGGTCCAATTACTGTGTCATTATTATCCTCTGAATAGGGCTTGATTTGTCTGTGATAAATATGATGCAATTAAACTACCTTTTTACATAATAAAACACTGCAGGTGTTTATTCTTAAGGGTTTACGGATACCAACAACCAATAGATTTAATTAAAAAAATCCTTGAAAAAATGTGAATTTCATTAAATTGTTCTAGCATTGGTGAATATTTTAAGGCTATCTACTGAAAGGTTGTCTTTCTATCATCTGTCTTAAAAGCTGTGCTAAGTGCACAAAAACAATGACTTCAGCTTTTTAATGTTTCAATAATTAATAACATTTCTTTAAAGAATGTGTGATTGGTCTGTAATAGTATAACTTAAGAAACAAAAAGTTATGTGGGTCAAATTGCTGTTACTGTGTGTCAGTGTAAGGGTTAAGTGTATGCTAGCTGAACAAAAAAATCTTATTAAATTCAAATTTTTTACTCAATAATTTTAATCTTACATTTTTAGCACTACAGCCATAAACATAATATTGACTTTACTCCTGTTTGGTGCTAGCAAGAGATACAGAACTACATTGTGCTGGCTTTAGATTATAAAAACGAATAGTGAAATCCTACCTGGAATTATTTTGTCTCTCAACACTGGGGATGAACAACTACAGCTTTAGCTATAAACCAGCCTAAATCAATACAGTGTAAATGCATATAAAACTATTGCTGGGATGCTTTATGCTGGTTTTAAGAAAGGAGAATTCCCTTCCCCAGATTTGCTGTTGCACTGTCCTGTGGCGCAGGGTCGAAAGGAACGGTAATTCTTTTATTGCTCTTCTCCCTCTCCCCTCATACACTTGTACTCAGTTTTTGCTCATTGATTTTGGGTGTATCTTGTGTATGTTGGGTTTTTCTTTGCTTCTTTCTCCGTGGATTCTGGTAGCACAGGATGTCAGGAGAAAGAGTAAAACTCCTGGAGACAGGCCAGATGTTTGGTACTGGAAGTTTTTCTTGTGTTCAGACAGAGGAGACTCAAGGTTTCTTCAAAGAGCACATCCAGCTAAACCCAGGGCAGGTAGGAGCCTGTAATCCAGTTTCACAAACATGGTTAGGAAGGGATAAAGAGAGCCCAGCAGGAAATTCAGAGGCATGGTGGTACTGATTCCCATCAAACTGGGCTCATGGACTCACAGCTCTGCAGAAGTGCCCCACCAGGGCTCCAGGGTCACAGAGCCACAAAATAACACATGAATTTCCATATTTGCTTTTATATCTAAACTGTACGTGGTCATTATCAACCAGATCCTTTCATATGGGTTGGACTTGATAATCTCTACAGTCTTTCCCAACCTTATTAATTCTGTGTAATTCTGTATATACAATTCCAGATATCTATATTCTTTCAACTGAATGCATTATAAGGAGTAGCTGTGAGATGCTTTAGCACAAGAGTCTCTCCTGACTCTCTATCTAATCCGAATTGTGGAGCAGCATTTCCCCACAGCTACCATCGGCAGCAGGGCAGGACACACACCACAGCTTCCCACCCTGCACCCCTGGGATGTGCTTCTGTGCCTCCACAGCTTCACCCATTCCCTCCCATCCATCTTCCCTACAGCATGGGCCAGGCTGAATGATAAAATAAAGCTTTTGCAAAAGGTTTATTAAGCAAGATGTAAGGTCAGGCTTTTAGTTGGAAGGCTGGAAATGAAAGGTTACAAGCAAAACAAATACAAACAGAATCCCAGTCTAAGCTTAAACAACTGGATTCCTTTTCAATTGCCTGGTCTGGTTTCTCAGATCCTGAAGACATACTGCAGCTGTTGGGAACTGAGGCTTCCTAACTTCTGCCCTAAATCCTGATCCTACACTCAAGCAGAGGCAGCTTGATTTCCTTCCTCCTCCTTTTGCTGTAGCTCTCTGGGCACATTGACACTCTTTTGGTTTGACAGAAGACCGATTTTTGGTGGAATGACCCTGATATACACACAGGGTGTAGGGAGTTTTTCTTCCTTCTACTCCTCAAATCTTTTGTCAGCACACAGCAAATCTGGGTCATCCCTTCTTGGAGACGAGATCTGAGTTGTCCCACCTTGTCTTTGAGACGCTCATAAAAACATTGGGGGATGCTAATACTTTCAGTCCCACTTCTATTCCTCATTCCCATCTCAGAAGCTGCCTGCTGACCATCCTCAGACATCTTTGCTTCCTAGCATCCGGGTATGGAGTAATTCCTACAAGATCCCCCTTGTTTGCTGTGTAGGACTCTCCCAGAGGTCTGCACTACCCATGGAGTACTGCACTGCCACACCCTTTAGGGTGTTAGGCACCAAAACAAGGAGAGACAGTGAAGTCTAACTACATTTTCAACTCGTTTGCAAGCTAAAATCAAGATCGATTAGGGCAGAAACTTGTGCTGATCGGGGTAATTAAATAGCCCAGGTCAGCTTTGTGCCCAGGTGGGGATGTTGCTCTCCCGAGGATGATGATCGTGCTCTGATTTAGATTAGTCACACATGGCTCAATAAACACCGAAACAAATGGAGAAGGAAAGCCAAAATATGGGGAGAAACAATAAATTACCCCCCAGTGAAATGACAATCTAATGGAAGCATCCTAGATGGCTAGTTCTGGTAATTATTTCAAAATTGTCAACACGTTTGGGTTTCAACTGTAGCCTCTCTACCTTCAGGAGCATGGGTCCATATTGGAATTCAGCTGCAGTTTTTGAGGCCTTTATCCCTGGAATGCCATATGTGCACCCTACAGCACCAAGGAGCATAGCAGGTCTCAATGACAAAAAGTATTAATAGATGGATGATTGCTCACCTTGTAAAAATTTACTGGGAACCTGATCCTTTTATCATTTGCCACAAACACCTCCACAGTGCAATAATATGGGAAGTATCATTGGTGCTATAAAAAAGTGATGGTGCAAATTACAGTTCTCTTTCTGCTGAATGGTGCTAAATAGCAGGGAGTTCCCACTCTTTTATTGCCAGGATTTCAATAATTGTAGATGTACATTTGCAGGGATCAATTGATAATTTGGAATACATGCCATCAATATTTCATTTTCTCTATACTTTTAAATGGAAGGAAGAAGCCTAATTTCACAGTGGTAAGATTAAAAAAAGAATCTCATTTTGTTTTCCTGTCTGCTGTTGAGGAAGAAAGCTCATTTCTTGCAGCATAAAGGAATATTAATGAATGCAAAGAGCATTTTCCATATTGCAGAATAAAATTTACTGTTCTAACCAAAGATATTTTATATAAATTAAGAGTTTGTTTAAAAAAAATCGAAAATGGGAACTCAATTCTAGACAATGCTTAATTTAAACTAAGTGTTAAAATAAAAGCAATAACACTGAGAATAAATTAATGAACTACAATTAACTATATTTACAATAAGTGGTTTGGTTAGAAACACCTATTCCCTACACTGATAAAATAAAACCTGCATTCTGCAAAAGCTGAAATAAGTTAAATGAAGATGCTTTTAACAAGGTTATTACTTAAGCAGTGACAGGTTTACAGATTTTAGCACCATTGGGTTTTCACAGGAGCTACAGCAAGTGCTAAAATAACACACACCTTCAGGTTCATTAAATTCACCAGTGTGATGAAATAACTGATATTTTTCTATATTACTATAGTGCCTCAAAGAACTGACTATAAATAAGATACACTAATAACAACTGTTTGCAGTGCTAAAACAATAAAATAATTCTTCCAGGCTTATATGCAAAGGAAGAAATAAGTGTAAGGCAGACTGTTAGCAGAGCTATATCTGCTGGCTTTTATTCTACTGGTTCCATACCTTCAGCCGTTTACTTATCACAGAAATGCCCTATAAAATGTTTTATCACTCACTGTGGCAGGAAGAAATTTGTTTAAAGGCTACATCAAGAGGGGGCTCCCGTCTCAAAATACTCTCTAATCTGGTGTTTATTGAAGCATTTCTGAAGACCAGCTTATGCGAAGGACTGATTTTTAAAAAGGAGCATTTCAGATGATAGTAAATCCCACATTATACCCTGTTTTGGAAAGAACCAATGCTGGAAAAAAAGCAGGTTTCTAATAAATCAATGGAGTCTGGCCTTTGGAGACCTGGGAGGCATATGGACAGTAATAGAGTATCTCAGGTTGTTCCATGAACGATTCCATCTGGAAGACAGCTCGGTGTTATTCGCAGCCTCCTTCTCCCCTAAAACACCTTCAATCTTTCCTGCAGCCCCTGTCTCAAATGTCAGACCACCTGGGATCTGCAGCTGTCGGGCTGAAAGCGGAGCCGTGAGCCACCGGCAGCCACAGCCCCGCTGCCGTCGGGTGGGAGTCAGGGGAGTTTGGGATGTGGGGCTTGCACCAGGTGTGGTGTTGAACATTTCCTTCCCTTTTATGTAAATATATGATTTTAATATATTTTTATATAATGTGCTATTGTTGATTGGACAAGAGGGAATTGGTTTAGGATGGAGGTCAGGTTTAGATGAGAGATTGGGGAGGAATTCTTGGCTAGGAGGGTGGGGAGGCTCTGGCATAGGTGGCCCAGAGGAGCTGTGGCTGCCCCATCCCTGGAAGTGTCCAAGGCCAAGCTGCATGGGGCTTGGAGCAACCTGGGATATTGGAAAGTGTCTCTGTCCATGGCAGGGGGTGGAACAAGATGATTTTTGAGGTCCTTTCCGCCCCAAACTATTCTGTAACTCTATGACTCTGTATTTATGTGTGTACACGGATTACATATATAAGCACATGTGTGTAGATATATATTTTTATATCTAAACAGTTGGAATAACTATTTTCAGTGCCTGATTTTGGTCCTCATGTCAGTACAGTTGTCTTCATGTCAAAGGAGAGATAAAGCAGCATTCACTCTGCTGCAGTGAGAGAACCTAAACCACATGTAATGGTGTTAATCAACCCCAGGATATCACAGACTTGCTTAAATTTCGCAACACTGTGTCTCTCCTCTGAGCCATTTGAATTTTGCTCTCTGGAAGAATCGTAGAGTCACAGAATGGTTTTGAGTTGGAAGGGACCTTAAAGACCATCTCATTCGAAACCCCCTACCATGGACACAGAGATTTTGCACTAGACCAGGCTTCTCCAAGCCCCATCCAGGCTGGCCTTGAATAAAAAATGTGTAAATATGATATCTGGGGACATGGCTTAGTGGTGGGCTGGGCTGTGCTGCGCTGACTGTGGGACTTCATGATCTTAGAGGGCTTTTCCAACCTTAATGATTCTGTGGTTGTGTGATCTGTGAGCTGCTGTTTTGCTCACACATAGTGATGAGTGCAGAGCCCACTGTGATCCAAAGGCACTGCTGAGTGAAGGAACTGCTGGATTGACATCTCAGGTCGATTAGACATGAGGAGCACATTGCACTTGAGGAAAAGCCTTTAAATTTCTCCACATAGTTCATACACCCCTCGTAGCATTTCCCTGGGAAGAGAAATATGACCATTTTGTTGGTGACCATGCAGAGCCACAATGATATTAAATGACTTTTCTTAGAGGGCTTTTAAAAGAGCCCATAAATGAAAAAGATGTTTCCCATTAGAAGTTCTTTATTTCAGGAGTTCACCTCCTACCTGGAATTTACCCAGCCCACACTTGCTGATTGCTCGAGGAAAATGCTGGAGTTATTTATCCATTTAGATCTTTTGTAAACTGTGTGAAACTTGGGAAGGGAGTTGGGTTTGAGTGTCTGAGTGTTGTTAATAATTCATGCTTCATGTGAAAAGAAAATTGATCAGAAACATCCTGGAGAGACCAGTCCATGCTGCCTCTGTGATCAGCTGAGACACAAACTAAATGCAAGGAAGGAACAGAAAGATATCACTAAGAAAATCTGCACAGACCCATCCCAAGTCAAGCACTGTGGCTGGTGAGGGATGTCAAAGGGAAGAGCAACATAGGGTCCTTTGAAGCCTGGTCATGAAGATAAGGATGTGGGAAAAGAACCTGCAGCAAAAAGTGGTCAAAAGTTCTTAAGAGGAGGACGAGAGCAGCTCTGTTTCCTGAAGGCAGCACTCCAGATCAAACAATTCTTTGTGGAAATGTTCAAAACCAACCCAAACCACCTCATCCTGGGTTAAAGATGAGCTCCAGTACCTGAGGCTGGATGGGAGGTCAAAGGAGGAGCACTGGGGGACGTCTGTAGATGCTGAGGCTGTACTGGAGCTGCGAGATGGACCTGCTGTGTCAAAGGTAAGTGTACATTTTCTCCTAAAAAAGAAAAATGTTCGGAAAATAATCCCAAAAGAACTTTGGAAAGTGTTTGCTAAGCTTTAATTTCGTCGTGGATACAGATTCATTCTCTGTTTCTTTTTGCTGTCCCTGTGTTTAAAGTAACTTCTGTTCTATTAGAAGTCACACATATCTGACCCAGAAATACAAGAATTTCACAGTATCTGAGGAAATGTGCTGAAGGAAGATTTTCTGGAGCTTTTCATCTGGGAATGGGACCTCCCACCCATTTGCCCACTACAGAGGAAGCCCAGGAGAAGGATGAAGGACTGGTGTGAAGGCAGAATGTGTAGAGGTTGCTACAGGCATCTGCCATTTCTGGAAGTTTCGGTTTTGAGGCATATCCTTATTTCTGGATAGGGAAGCCAGCAGGGGCTAGTAGAACTTTTTCCTACATGTCTTAATTGCTACATATGAATAAGCATGAAAATTAATTCTGGGTACAGTCCCTGTTATTGTAAATGGGAGCTGTATAGATATATGCACATTTATGTGTAGTCGTTAATGTGATCGAGTCATCTAAATTGCATCACACTTGGTTCAGGACAGACTCTTCAACTGTTCCTGCTATCCTGGGATGTGAGAATCTATCTGTTTTAGCCAGGTAAATCCATAATAAATCCCTTGATTTCTCAGATTCTCTCACCATTCTTGCTTGGAAATGGTGGGAAATGCTTATCCTCAGTAAAAAATATGATCTCTGACACTGAAAAATACAGTTATGTTTATATGCCTGTACAAATTATTTTCTACATTGTAAAATAATGGAATTGGAGAATGGTTTGGGCTGGAAGATATCTCAAAGATCATTTTGTTCCAAGCTCCTGCCATGGTCAGGGACACTTTCCACTATCCCAAGTTGCTCCAACCTGGCCTTGGACACTTCCAGGGGTGGGGCAGCCACAGCTTCTCTGGGCAACCTGTGCCAGGGCTTCACCAGTCTCACAGGGAAGGACTTAATGGTGGCACATTTTGGTCCAAAATCTTTGCTACTCTCATCCTTAAAACACAATTGTTTGATACAAAACAAGTCGGTTGTTTACAGCCTACAAACATTTTATGCTAATCACAAAAAATTGTTTTGCTCCTGACCCACCTGCGTGAAGCACCGATGTGAGTCACTGCGTCCCGTGTTTATCTCTCTGCCCCTGTGATGGTGCCTGAGGGCAGGTGACTTGTCAGAGCAATGAACTGTCACCAGGGGCTGTTGGTCCTTGGCCACTCTGTGGAAATGTTGGACAGGGTGCCAAGTTTAAAGCTGTTTCTAATGATTTGCCACTTTGCTGCTGAAAACTGAAGTAGGAGTAGGAACATGTCTGCTTTGGCCAACCAGTAATCGATGCTCGAAGGCAATAAACACCAAACTACTTTTTGGCTACTGTTGGTCCATTTTCTGCAAATTCCAAAGTGGTTTTATTGTAATTTTTTTTTTTTTTTTTCTTTTCCTCCTCCCATGCAGTTTCAATGCTTTGTGTAGCTTTTGCAGAATGTCATGTCCACAGTCTGGTTTAGCAAAAGCCTCTTCTCTGTGTCCCTCCCCCATGGAGCCCACATGAAAGGTAGGAGTTTGAGAAGCAGAGTCAAGGTTTGTAATCATTTAACCATAGAATGGTTTGAATTGGAAGGCACCTTAAAGCTCATCTCATTCCACCTCCCTGCCATGGACATGAACACATTCCATTATCCCAACTTGCTTCAATCTGGCCCTGGACGCTTCCAGGGTTGGGGCAGCCACAGCTTCTCTGGGCAACCTGTACCAGGACCTCACCACCCTCATAGGGAAGAATTCCTTCCTAATCTCTAACTCTGTCTTCTTTCAGTAATGTATTTCTCATTTACAACTTCAGTGTACCAAGTCTGCTGGAGTTTTTAGGCACATTTAAATTGTGTATCATTGAATCCTGGAAAAACATGAAGAGACCTTCTCCATTTCCTTGTTTGACTTATTATTTCTATGAAATTTTATCATATCTTCATACATCCAGCATTCTAATATCCTTCAAGAGGGAATACTGGACCCTGGTTGAGAGTCTAGAGGCCTCTGCAGTGGTTTTGCACAAGTTGCCTAGGAAAAGGAAAAAGTTTCCCAGGAGACAATTTGTGGCATGAAGGGATGAGTAAGAGGAACTGTACTTTCCATTGCACCACTCACATTTCATCCCAACACATCTCATAATCTGCTCTGTGCAGTGTGCAAAGTGGGGGAAAAAAAGGAATTGAAGATGCAAAAATAAATATTAAAGCACGTAAGAATTAAATATCACCTATTCAAATAGCAATTATGCCGTTGAAAACAAGATCACCACACCTGTACAAGAAAAGACAACCAAGCCCACAACATCTGTTTGGATCCACCTGCCAAGCACCTGTTCGGCTGTTTCAATGCCATTTGATTGCTGGAGATGTAGAGGCTCTTGTGAGGTAATGAGTGATTTTACATTATGCATGATTGAAAACAGGTGTTCTAATGCTGTACAATTCTATGCATGAATAATTCAGTTTGTTTAGAGCAAGATCTTTAAAAGAAGTATGGTCTTTATTTTTTTTTTTTTTATAAATATTAAGGTTATTCTCTGCAATGTGTGGTGGCTGGTCTTTTCAGCAGGCTCACTGATGGCCATTTTTGTGTAATTTTATGGGTAGGAAATAACACTGTGAAAGGTAAAAAAAAATAATTATACCTAAAGCACATAAGCAATGGAATTGAAAGGTTTCTTTAGCAAGGAGGGGGAAAAAAACCTGTCACTGTTCTAAGGGAGAAAGCCAGATGACTTTTGGCAAAGCCTGCTTCTCAACACTAACAAAACAGCCCAAGAGCTTAATTATAGAGGGGGGTGAATGTGCCTCAGGGATAAGTAAGTAGCTAGTCCATCTCTTGGTCCGAATTCCAGCTGAGCCTGAATAACGTTTAAGAATTTGGGTTGTTTTTTCCTCCTTCTTTCCCCTCATGATTATGAAAAGGTTTTTGCACAGTTGTGTGCATTGTGCTGATGGAAGATGCTGCAGACTCAGGTCTTTATCCGCAGACCAGTTTCTATGCTGGGAACTGCAGTATAAATCAGCCCATGCTCCTCACCATGGAGAATTCCCAAGGAGGAGGAAGATATGGAGGTCAAACTGAGAGACACAGCTCAGCTTGCAGCATTCCTTCTGCCTCTTCCCAAGGTAAGCAATGCAGCTGCCATGGCTTCAGCCAGGAGAGTTTTGAGCTGGGTTAGAACTTAAGTAGCCAAACATTTGCCTGCTACAGCCTATGTCTGCCCTCTCCTTGCTCCCTCAGCTAGAGATGGAATTCAGTTTAGTAACAAGGTTTGTAATTAGTGTCTGTTGTGGTGTTAGGTTTTATTATCTGGGACAGGCAATGTGAAATTTTGATGAGGGTGAAGGGAGTGGAGAAAGTGGGAGAGAACAGGTTTCATATCTTCCAAATCTTCCTGTCTGTTACTGTCCATGTGACAATGAGATGGGAAAAGAGTAAAAGAGAAGAAAATGGAATTATGGATTCGAAAGAAGGAATGAACAAAGGTTTCCCAGATAGGAAGTGGATGCCTCAACCCTGGAAAAATCCAAGACCAGTTTCAATGCAGCTCTGAGCAACCTGGTCTAGTCAAAGATGTCCCTGGTTATGGCAGGGAGTTTGGACTAGATAACCTGTAAAGGTCCCTTCCAACCCAAACTGTTCTATACTTCTAGGAAAGAGGATGAAAGCAAATATTAAAGCATTCAGCAGTGTCCTGTACTATCAAAAAATGTTCCATGATGGTAAAACACTAATATTATAGTTCCTGAACAGGTTTGGATCCAGTGTCTGTAGAGGTTGGTGTAACTAACTTTAACACATTGTGTGGGTTCAGAAAGTATAAAGAGGAAAACTGAAGAATCAAAAATAGTCAGGTGTGACCCAGGGCCTCACGGGGTAAACAGGGATAGGACCCCTGCAGGACCCACAAGCAATGGCTCTGTGCCCAAACCCAGCTAAGCATGCAGACATTTAGGGGTTTAACTGAAGTGGGTCTGTAATCTTTCAGTATTTTATATACAGGAAGTTACAGGAGACTGTAAATTAGAGTTTATAATACCCTATCCATTCAGCTACTGACAAAGTATCTAAGGTAATCTGACCTGCTTCACAGACCATGAGAAAAATCCTCATGTAAAGTGAAAAAGATGAATTACAGCATTTTACAGAGAGGTAGAGGAATTTGTCTCAACCCAGATATTGGGTTAATTCCCATGTCAGGCAAAAGAATGTTTCACCAGGCTTTACTTGAATAAAGTTGGGGAGGTTTAATGGATGCAGCCCTACAGGGCAAAGGATAAACTCTGCTCCCTTTAATGTGTCAGAGCCAATGACCACGACATCAGCAACATGGGTAGGAATCAAAGTTAGAGAATGAGGGAAGAGAGAACAAAACACTGTAGGAAAAAGTGTTTTGTTTTGGTTTTTTCTGAGATGATAAGAAGAGGAATACATCCTGGTAATCTGTGTCTGCAATAAGGAAAACATCTTCTTTTCACTGGGAGTTATTCTCCCCTGTAATAATAAGAAAATAACTTAAATTTCATCATTATGACATGTTGGATGCAGGGGGGAAATGAAAAAAGGTGATATGGCATCTGTGGAGTTGAAGATACCTGACCTCCTGAGGGTTTATCTGTCCTGGTGCAAATGATGGAAACTCACAGGTCTTGTTGAGCAGCTGCGAGAAAAGCAGCACAATTCTGCTCCTCCCTGACTCCTTCCCACTAGTTTGGAAGCCATAATAACAACAGAAGGCTTCCTACAGATGTACCACTCTCTTTTTTCCCCCTCTTTCACAGTAACAGCTGTTTCATAAAACACCTTATCTGATTGTTTTTAAATTAATATTAGAGTTACCTTCTGTTTTCTTCAATAAGTCCAGCACATGACTCTCCCAAAGACACATCGTTCTCTTACCTCTGCAGTGCCTTCTCAGTAGCAGTAAAGGAAGGTTCCGGTTGCTCCTCTACCACTTTTCTATTTCCTTTCCCTTTCTGGGTACTGAAATGACACACTTGTTCTTGCAATTGAATTCTGCAAGCAGAAAGGTGTGTCTTAGCCACATTCTGATGGGTATTCACCTATGGGCCAGGTCAGGTGCCTGCAGATAGGAAGGAAAGTTTGGCTTCCTATCTTCATTCCTTTACTGCATGATGTCAGAAGGAAGCAAAGTTTTCCAGCAACAAATTCTTCAGTTTCTTATTTGCAAGCATAACTGTGTGATCCAGGGCTGTTAGGAGGTTTCCAGATGAGGCAATGAAGGATATGGATATGGAGTTCACTGATATCTGTGCTGAGTATGAAAACATTTAGTTTCTGAAACTTTTTGATGGGCTCAGATGGAAGTTGTTCCATGAATTGAAAGTATGTATTTACCTTTTCTATATACACCTCCTGTGATTTATTAGGTAACTGTTTCTTGTCACTGTTACCCTCCAACTTATTTGACTTTGTTTTCCTTTGAAGAATTAACCAGGATCTGGTGAATCATACAATCATAGAATGGTTTGAGTTGGAAGTAACCTTAAACCTCATCTTGTTCCACCCCTTGCCATGGTCATGGACACCTTCCACTATCCCAGGCTGCTCCAAGCTGTCCAACCTGGCCTTGAGCACTTCAAGGGATGGGATAGCCAACAGCTTCTTGGACAGCCTGTGCCAGGGCCTCACCACTCTCATAGGGAAGAATTTCCTCCCAATCTCTAATCTAAATCTTCCCTTCTTCAATTGAAGGCCATTTGCCCCGTCCTATCACTACATGCCCTTGTAAAAAGTCACTCTCTGGCCTTCTCACCGGTCCCTTTCAGGTACTGGAAGGCTGCTAACTATGAACTTACAAAAACATTTTCCATTGCTGATAGGGAGATCCAACTCCCTGATATCTTTCTTGCTAGCAGAGAGGACTTGACAAGATCCTTTCTCTAGGTACCAGTAGTCCCATTTCCTAACGCAGTAGTGCACTCCTTTTTACTCACGGTTAAAATCCTGTTGAAACTGTCAAGTGTTATTTCCACCTCTTTAATTTTGTTCTCAAACAAAAACCTTCACTTCTTTGTATGCAGAGGCTGCTGTGGCCTGGATCTCATCTTGTCTTCTAGTAACATCTTCCAGATTTGTTTTAAACTGATTAGACACTGCTGAAGAATCAGCTTCTCTCCCCCGGACAGTACAAAGCCAAGTGTTGACAGAGCTGGCTCCTGGCCACGGGCTACGTGATGACGCAGCATCGCCTCTTTTGACAGCCCCCATTTCGTTTGGGGCACTCTGAGACATTCACACCCCCTGATGAATTAAAATAAAATAAATTACAGAGTAGCAGGAGGCTGCAATTAAAAAAAAAAAAAAAAAGTGTTAGCTTGACCAGACAGTTGCTTTAATTAAAGGACTTACACTATACACTCAAGCAAGGAATCTGAAAGTTATTTCTGCTCTCCTAATGTGGCTGAAGTTAACCTCTGAATTCTGATTTTGAGAAACAGAAGATTATCTCTTTTATTGGGCTACAGAGAGAAATTATGAGGAATGAGCTGAGCGACTTTAAAATTCTTTCAGTAGGAATAGGAAAGGAGGGAAATACTTGTCCTTCCCTAACTAAATAGCTTCCAGTGCAGATTAGACACAAGGACTCTGGTTTCTGGGTCCCATCTCAACACAGGGATGCATTTAAGTCACTAGGATCATACATATAGCCACCATGGTGATCCTTTTCTGGATGGACCTCATCCTCTCTTTAAGCATGAAGAGGAAATACAGAAGGTCACAGTAGCAAATATGATTTCTGAGATTCATTTGTCCCTAAAGGTTAATAAAGCTCATCAAGAAATGCATTGAAATGAGTCAAAGTTAGCTCTAGCGTTTGAGTCTTCCCATCACAGTGTCCTAAGAGATGCCCTGTGGTTTGACACATAATTAATATGTTTATTTATCTTAGCTTGCTTTTTTAACATCCATCCCCATAATAGCCAAACATAAACATTTCATCCTGTTTCGTGAAGAGCTCATGGTCCATTTTATTGCAACAGTTACTTTCCCAGCTCCCACCAGTGAGACAAAGTAAATGCCTGAAAAAATCCCCCAAATCTCTGAATTTTTCTCACCACTTTTGCTGGAAGCTGTGTTATGTTTACAAACTTCTGGAAAATGTGCCTTTTTTGCCTCCTTTGAGTGTCATGGGAACACAAGCTGAGGTCTGGTCCAGTAGCACTCCTCAGTGCTGCCTGGTGCTTCTCGGGGGTCCCATAATCCACCCACGAGGTTTTTCCAGAGTGCAACTTAAAATTGCACACTGTTTGCCAGCGTCCAAGATCCCAAATATATTTGCAAACAACCTGGCTCAAGTATTAAAATCTGACAATTTTTCAGACAAACATAGCTAATATTTCTGTTATTTAACAATGTTAAAGCATTAAAATGTCCTCATTATTATAAATTATATAATTTTTAACTTCCGGGTTGCTCAAGCAATATTCATTGGAATTATTGGCTTTAGCTTATGCTGGTTTGAACTCACTTTTTATAGACTTGACTGGTCAGGTAATTTCCACAATATTTGGCTCCTTAACTGGATCCCATCCAAGTTTACAAAGTGCTTTTACAGAGATAATGGAGCACATTCCAGCATCCTGTGAAGTGTCAGCTATATATCTGGTGTTAGATGTGTGGAGATAACCTGGCCAGAGCTGCCAGATGCTGTAATTTCTTGCTTGGGAGTGCCAAACACCCTGAAGATACCAAGACAATTCTGCCAAAAGAAGAAAAGAAAATGTAAAGGAAAAAATAAGGAGAGTTAGATAGATAAAAGTCCAAGCACTGAAGCTCGATGCTTAAAATGTGGGGTTTACCTCTATTTCCTTATAGGAAAAGTAAATGCAACAATATTAATTTATACCAAAGAATGGTGAGACAGTTGATGTCAGTAAAAAACTTCCACTGTGAAAAGTATTAGATCATGTATTTGAGGAAATATATAAATCCAATGTTAAAAAAAAATGTAACTCTTACCTGAGTCCAACCAGCTGAGAAAAGCATGATCATAAAATAAGATGTAGCAGAAGCATAAATTGAAAATGGCAAACAATACTTCTTTAAAAAAAGCTTTCATAATATAATGCATTTTATTTTTATTACAATACTTTTTTAAATGGGGGCCATTGTAGTGAGTAGTTCTCAGAGGTGTTTGATTTGGGCTATGCAACCTTCCTGGGGGCTGGACTAGATGATCTCCAGAGGTCCCTTTCACCCCTAATTATTCTGTGATGCTGTGATTCTGATTGAGGATATTTATGAAAGTTATTCCTAAATGTCCAGAGATTTCTCTGCTTTTCATTATCTTTTACGAGGTCCAGAACCGTGTGCCTGATTTTCTGTGATATATTCACACGGGAGGTATTCTGGAACTGGCCAAGGACACAGCATTTACAAGAAGGTCCTGACAAGCATCCAAAAGTCTTTGCTGAAGCTTCCATCTTAGATGACCCCATGGAATGTGAGAAAGCTTTCTTTGATGGGAATGGCATTTTCTGGCCAGAGTTATATCCAGAAATTCTGCTGTGCATAACCCGTCCCTGAAAAGCCCCATGCAAATGAGTGGAAGAGTGGAGGTAGGAATGACATAGTCTCAAGAAAGATACCAGGAGAGGCCTCAAGCTCCTGCTTTGATTTTTTTCCTAGCACAGAACTACCTCTGTGCTAAATGGGTTTCTGGGAAGATCAGTTGGATGTCTGAGCCCCTCATCCTGGAAAAATCAGAAGAATTTGGGTCATCTTCCTTGCTTGACTTAAAAATAGCTCCAGTTAACGGCATTTGGAAAGCCTCTTGATTTAAATACAAATCTTCCACTTGCGAAGGGGGCAAAGTTTATAATTTTGGGTGGAAACCATGTGAAAGTTAGCTGGTTCATCAGGAGTTTGTTTTGAATTTTTTTGGATTTGTTCAAAATCAAAAGTCAAAGTGAAACTCGAGGGATGTGAACCCGCTTGAATCAAAACCAAGAGAGTGATGTGCCAGATCTCCCATGAACCAAAAACCACTGGGTTCTCACAGTTCTCATCCAAACAAAAATGCACAAATATAAATCAAATATCCTCTCTCACTCCTCATAGTTTTCAGGGAAACAACATAGAATATTAAAAAGACCTGCTCAGTTTTACAGCAGCAACTACCAAAATATCCTGTGATCATTCGATAGCTGGCAGTTAATATCCTGATCTATTCTCTTTAGTCAGTAATCCAATCCTTTCCAGCTAACACTCGACGTTGGCATGCACAGCATAACCCCTTAACATCTTCCTTGGCTGTACAATTTCACAGGGAAGACTCTGTACAATTCACAGTCCTTTACATCCTTGCTCGAGGAGCCAAGGAGGGAGACGGATTTGCAATTATGTGAAAACTGCAAGCAGCATGATCAGTACAAAGACAGGACTCTTAGCAAGTCTGTGACAAGCTGGAGTACTGAGAAAATATTTAATGATATTTTTCCCTGTGGTTCACCTTGTTTGAGAACAAACTGTGGCTCAGAAATGAGAGAAGAAAAAAAAAAAAATAATAAAAATCAATGTTTTGCAGCACCATCACTCATCATGCACCAGTTTCTAAAGCCATAAAATAAAAGTGCTGGTCATGGACGAACAGCAAAGGTTTTGTTTGTAACTAAGACACACTTGTTTGTAATAACTTGTGTGCTTTTAAATGCTGCCAAGTTGCTGAGGCTATCTCTCTTAAATACAATCTTTAAATATGTAAGTGTTAAGAAACACAAGGTAATGTTCAAGAAATGTCAAAGAGGAAAAAAAAACTTTGATCAGATGGTTAAAATCCAGTCAAACCAAAGACAACCTGTTTATGACCTTTCTATGCTAAAAGCTAAAAATGTCTTTTTTTTTTTTTTTTCCCACAAGATTAATTGCCATCACTTTGGGAGTAGTGAGCTGGACATTATTATATGATGTCAATTAATGATTAAAAAAAAGGTGGTTTGCAAATGTAGCGCCACAGTCCCTGGTGCATTACATCATTTCTGAAAGATCTTAACACGTGATAAGAAAAGAACATTTTAACCTAAAAGTCTGAGTGTTACAACCTCGTTTTTGTTGTAACACCCTACACACAACCTTTTGGCCTTGAAGTCACTTGCAATAAAATTGAGAAATCCAAAAGAAAAGGAAAAATAACCTCTTAGGAGGAGAAGACACCCTCCTGTTCCGCTGTCTAAGTGTTAATGCCACGGAATGAGTCACTATAGACATTGGAAAACTTGGTGTAGAGCTGAGAGTGTGCTCTGTTCTCAGCAAGATCTGTCATCCCGATCTCCTGCTCTGAGCCGTAAGGTTGCTGTGATTCAGGTATCATGAACTGGATAATGAGTTATCTCTGCCAGAGCACCTCGGAAATGTCATGTGCTGAGCAAAATGACTCTGCACTTGTCCAGTCTCTGCTCTCCCAGATGGGGTGGCAACGATCATTTATGGGCCTTACTGAATTCTCTGAAATATTTAGAAGGGGTTTCACCTATATTCTCTGTCTCCTCCTGTCACAACCTCCTTTTGCAGCAAGTTTGATTTGTCAGTGACATTCATAGCCTGACCCATTTTCCTAAGAGCTCTTCTCCACTTTTAGCATCAAAACACTGTTGAGGCTCCTTTGTAAATGAACGACACGCATTTAAAATACCTTTGTAATAATAAATACCACATGAACATATGTATCCAGCAAAGGATTTCAATTTTGATGACACTTGCTTCTCAAGAACAGACATTCTGGAAGAAAAAAATGTTGCCAGCCCCAAATTGATTGACATTTGTTTACTTAACTCTCTCTTCTTGAAAGTCTGCACACCTATTTCAACCTTGAACAGTTTCCAACTGTGGTATACTGGAACATTTTTTCATTTATTAAGTTCAGTGTTGCCAACCCAAACAAAGAGTAATCAGTGATGATCCAAGCAGACCAAGCTGTCTAGCACCATACAATGTATCTGCATGCTAATTTTCAAATTCCCTCACATTTCCAGAGAACTAATGGGATCATTTTCATTCTGTTACAGCAACTCAACAGTTACTGAATCACCATCTGTGTTTTCGTTAACCTGAATCAGATATAAATTCTGTTATTGCAAGGTAGAGCAGCTTGTTTAATGATTCTTAATCTTTTCTTTAATTAAATCATGCAGCCAACCTGAAAAATCTATCTTAATGCAAATTAGGAGCTTTTTTGGCATTCGCTTACAGTAATGCACTAATAAGGTTAATTTATGAAGGTTCTCTTCCAGTCTGTACAGATGATATTTGTTCACTGCATATTTTTAGCATATTGTCCCTTTTTGTAATATTTTAAAAAAAATAATAATAAAAAAATGCCTATTTTCACCCGCACAAAAGAGGGAGGCTGTGATCTGCTTATTGTTTATTAGAAACTTAGAGCACAGAAAATGAAAATCAGCCTCTCCCTTCTGTGAGTATCAGGTTTGAGGATGCAAAAGCACAATTCAGGGACTTCTTGAATTAAAGGGCCTCAGACCAGCACTTTCCTGCCTTTGGCTGCTGGAGAAAATCAGGCTGCTGCTCTGATCATGATGCTGAAGATATCAGGGCAGATCGTTTCTCTAAACCCCCTTTTTAATTTTTTACTTTTTTTTTTTCCCCCTGTAGGTGTGAATGAATAGTTTAAAGAATAAATAGTTTTTGTGAAATAAGCCTGAATACATTTCTCAGTTGCACAATTGCTTCAGTTCTGGGCTGTGATGATCTCAGTCAAGAAAGTCTCTGTCTTTGTGAGCATTCCTCCCAACTACAAAATTACTTGAAATCTGTTCAAGTTGCTGAGTAAAGAGTAAACTTTCTTCTTCTTCTTTTTTTTTTTTTTTTTTTTTTAGGTTTTTTTTTCAA